>OY731406.1:57554252-58151752 GCA_963425845.1 Sphenostylis stenocarpa
GAACTCGACTATAGTGATCTGAACTGACTTTTACTCATAGAAACCCAAACAGGAAAAACTTAATTGTTCAATAGTATAGCCAATATACTTTTCAGTAAATCTTTCTGATGTGGAAGATCCGCATAAGCCGCAACCACATAACATACTTATAAACATACACAATCAACACAAATTTCTGATATTCGGCTTTGATACCATTTATGGTACCAACACATATTAATGCAAATTATTGTTGAAATTTAATCAAATTTTATAATGAATATTACCTTTGTTGAATTAATAAATTATAAAAAAAAACATCTTTCTAAATGGGATAGGTACATTTGTTTTTTTAAAAGAAAGATGTTCATGCATAAAATAAGTTATTGTGTATGTCATTACATATGAACTAAAGTTAGATAAATTCAAGTTGAATCAATAAGAAGTATGAGAATGACATTGAAGAATTTATATATATAATTTGCTCAATGGTCCCAAGTTGTAGATAATAATGAAATATTTTATAGCACATGTGTTAATTGTTTGAATGAGATATGACTACAAATATAATTAATACAAGAACATATTCTCAGTCATGATTTTTTAAGGAGTTATACAATGTGCAATTGGTATTGTAAATTACTAAATATTCCAAATATGTCTCACTTTTAATATTCTAATATGAATATGGATGATAACTAGAGGACAAGATTTGTCGGGTTGGAGAAGAATCTTTCAGCAAGTCATGTGTATGAAACCTGAAAATTAATTTAAAGATGTTTTTATGTACATGTTTTCTTTATCTCCAAGTTGTACAAGTTTCATATGTTTGTAAATAATATTAAGATTGATAAATATTAAGACAATAAATTGGTGGACTGATAACACTTTTACTGAATTAGTCGAATATTGAATGAAATGTTACTAGAAGATTATGACCCACTTGTCACTATGAAGAGAAGATCTCGTGTTAGATAGGTTTGGATTATAAAAAGATATATATTTGACCTAATGATTTATGATGATGTGGATAGAAAAAAAGGTTATCTTACAAAAGTAGTATGGTATCTTTCAATCATTCCAAGATTTAATAACTTACTTGACAACTTTAATCATTTATTGAACTTTATGCTATATGAAAATGTTAGAAAACATGATACAATTTTTAGACCATGTAATTGATTCACCACATTAGAAGAAAATTGATTCTTTATTTTTGGAGTTTACAAATGACCCAAGGAACTTTCGAATTGGTCTTATATGAAATGAATCCTTATAATTCCTTAAGTATAAAATATATTTCATAGCTTTGTTTTCCTTGTCATTTATAACTTGTTTTATTGGTTACATAGGAAGCAAAAATACATGATGTTATCTAAAATAATATCAGGCTAATATAATAAAGAAATTAACATAGATGATTATATTATTACATTGATAGAAAACTTAAGATCGATGTGGAATGAAGAAATTCATGTAGATATACATCATAAGAATAGTTTTCATAGGTGTATTAATATTTTGTACCATTAATAACTTTTCAACATATAAGAATTTGAATGATTATAATGATAAGGGACATCAAGTTTGTCCTATACGTTAAGAAGAGAATTGTCACCATCAACTAAAATATGGGAACCAGGCTGTTTACATTAAACATTGTAAATTTCTAAAACACAATCATCCATATCTTATAATAGAAAAAAGTTTTAATGGATGTCAAGAAGATGAAATAATGTCAATACCTATAACTGGTGAGCAAGTATATGCTCAAGTGAGAGACATCAATTTTATAAGTGGGAAACTTAGAAGAAAGCCTTTTTAGAAGGACATATGGAAGAAAGATCTATGACTTAAAATTCAATGATTATTATGTCTTTATGTACTTGTGACCATTTGTGGCATCTTATCTAAAAATGTCTAACTAGTCATTATTCATCTTTGCAAATTCTTGAATATTATTTGGAATAAAATAATTAATCCTAACAAATTGAATGAATAAGACTATGAAATCATCATTATATTGTATCAATTATAGATGTTTTATCCACCTTCATCTTTTGATATCATGGTATATTTAATAATTAATCTAGTGTGTGAGATAAAATTATGTGACCTTGTATTTTTACAAGAATGAACCTGATTGAGTGATACATGAGGATGTTAAAGAGATATGATAAAAATCCATATAATCTAAAGGTATATATTGTTAAGAGGTGTGATAAACCGTTAGTCGCATAGGTTTTCAAAATTTAGTTTCCCCAAAAAAATATAGTAAGAGGTAAACCAAGTATCAATCCAAGGAGTGAAATTGTAAATTGTTCTTTTTATGGTGTGTAATTTGAGTGAAAAACAAACAAAGTAAATTTGTGGGGATTTTGAGTTATAAAAGTAAAAAAAAATTAAAAGTAAACAACTAAAAGGAATTTTAAACTAATAAACTAAAATGTGCCAAATTATTTAGCATGGAAATTGATAAAAACTTTAAATGGAACTAAAAACTAAATGGTAAAATCAAATTGGTAAAAAATACTAAAGATGCTAAAAACAAATCAAGAACCAAATAAAAAAATTGCTAGAATTCAAAAACAAAACTAGTTACGGATTTTGTGACAGATTTAACTAGAAACTTTTGTATGTTGTAAATCTAATGGAAACTAAACTAATCAATTATCAAAACTAGAAACCAAATTGATTAAGTACACAATTGTAACTAGAAAATGATTGAAATAATGTAAAAACTACAAAAAACTTTGGAAAATCAAATTGAAAAATGCAATTAAACTAAAATATTTGCTAACTAGGCATATGAACATGTTATGACTTAAATTGCCTAAAATATGCAACTAATAAAATGCAAACAAAATTAAACTAAGTTCTAAACAGAATTATAAATGTTTCTAAATGCTTTAGAACACAAATAATTAAGAAGAATTACGCATATGATATGAATCAACATAAAAAACTATACTATAATTCTAAACTATACTAAATTAGTGCATGTAATATGTTTGTAAAAAAATTTAGAAACGAAAACAACTAAAACAGTTTGGAATTAACAAAAAAAGAATCAAATCATGCTTGGAATTAAATCTGGACAGAAAATATAGTAAGAACAAATTGGAACAATTGAAGAATTCAAATGGACAAAAAGTTGAAACTACTCATGACCGAATGCAAAGATTAATTGGAAACAAACTTCTAATTGTTTGAAAAACATAAAAAAAAAACTATTAACTAATGTTTAGAACTTCTAAATTGTGCAAAAATAGTAAAGGATTATGAAGAAAAAGTTCTACAAAATCAAACACAAAAATTCTATCAAATGTAAAAGTTATTCCTAAATTGAAAACTACTCCTAACTTTTTATGAACAAACCAAATAGAAAATACTCTTAAAACGATTTTTGATTGATTGAATTCTAAAACAAAGTAAAAGAACTTGAAACAACATCTAAGAACAACATTCTAACCAATCAAATCAGATAAATTAAACCAAAACAACAAAAACAAAATTGAAATGGTAAAACAACAAAACAACACATGAGAACTTTGTGAAATTGACTAATAAGACGTGAATTTTCTCCTTAATGAATAAGAAACCGATTAAGGCTTGAAAAATAACAAGAATAACGCTCAAATCACTGCCAAACAATGTAAGAACCAAAAACAATGAAGAAGAACAAAGCTGGAAACAACATTGTGAACAATCTATGATTATGTGATGAATTGAAGTAGAAATTTGTGTAGAACAAATGTAAAACCAAATTGAATTTAAAGAACAACTAAAGTTAAGCAAGAAGGACACTAAACAAAGCAGAAAGAATAGGAAATAAAGAGGCAAAAAGAAAACTAAACTAAAAACTAAAGAGAGAGCAAGAGAAAGAACCAGAATTGAAAGAACTTGAACTAGCTTCACAATCAATTGAAGAATAAAATTCGGTGTGTGTCACAATGGCACGAAAATGCCTTATTTATAGGTTAAAATGTGAGTTAAGTAGAGTTAAAACTAACTAAATTATAATTAAAACTAATTACAAGCGTGTCCTAGATCTAACTATAGTTAATTTCCGTATCACTTCCATAACAGGATTTTTAGTTTTGCATCACCATTTTGTATGATTTATTAAAGATAGCTCCTTCCTTCATAAATAGTCAGATTTGTGCTCAAATTGAAGCTTAAGATGTCTAGTTTCCAACACAAAAAGAATCCACTCAATCGGAGTTCTATAGAAAAAGATATAAATCAAAGAAGAGTCAAAGGTCAAAATTGGTTAGTGAAGAAATCGGAAGTAATATAGAAAACTATGTTAAAATACAAAAATTAGTATATTTTTGTGATTTTGCATATTTTTTCCTAAAAATGAAAATCTAATATAATATAATAGAACCTAAAATAATTTAATTCTATTCTATTAACTAGGAAAAATACTAACAAATGAGTTGTCATCACACCCCATACTTAAGTTATTTTGTACTCCTGGATAAAAGAAAAAACAAAAACAAACGATTAAAGAAAAATGGAAAACATCTATTTCAAAGTCCATCTCTAATGACAAACAAATCAAGAGTAGTAGTATATCTTCATTAATCAGAATTCTAAGACTGAAAAATCAATCAGAATTATACACACAAAGTTAAAATCTAAGAGAAATTCAATCAATTCAGAAAATGAAACAAAATTTTGGCAACCTCACGGGAACTGTTTAACTCATTCTTTCAAGTGTTTGGGGTTAGTGTTTACTCTCTGCACATAGTGGAAAACAAACAATTTATAAACTTGTAAATATTATTATTTCTATCACTAAAAAATAAATGCAACTCAAGATCAAAAAGACTTTTATTCGGCTTGTAACGTGGCTAAGGTAAAAAAGGTAGGATAATGAAAAGATGCAAGGCTTAAAAACCGAAAAGAAATGAGAAAAAATGGGGAAGTGGATTAAGCAAGAGTAGTGATGTTTCCTTTTCAGAACTTTCACCCAACAATTTTTTTTTTATCGACTTTTCTATTTGTTTATTTTTCAACACTTTTTATTTTTCTGTCCTTTTTTTTTTTTGGGCTTTTATAATTTTAAGAAAACAACCCTCACACTTAAACTTTTCTCCCCTTCCCAAAAAATTCCAAATTCCTCATTCTCATGGTTAGGTGATTAATGGTTTTTTTGGTATTTATGGCTTGTAATGTTGGTAAAAACAAAGAAAGTGGTTAAAAAGCTCAAATATGGGTGCAATGGAAAAATGATTAAGGGTGAGGCTTTATTTGGCTAGTGGCTAACAATGAAAAGATGGCCTAAATCATATCAAGAGTGCAATTAAATCCAATGGTGCCAAAAAGAATCAGAACAAGTTCAGAAATGCCTGCAATCACTAGTGAATTCACACAACAAGGAAAATTGGCCCAAAACTCACAAGGTTAATATTTGTCACCAAAAATTGAATCAAAATCCAAAGGTCATGAAAAACTACCTAGATTCTAACAAGTGCAAAAATTTCAATTATTTTTAAAGACTCTAAACTATGATTAATGCATAAAACACAACTAAAATTTTTGATTATTCACTAGGATACAGAAAAAAACAAAAAACAAAAATAGACCAGGAAAATTTATTTGAAAACCGAAATATTCTAGAGTAAAAAACAATAAGTGGATTTAATGCAACAAAAATAAGAAAATGAAAAGGATGCAAAAACAAGTAAGAACAAAATACAAAAAATGCAAAATAAAATGTTGAGAAAAAAAAATGTTATGCATTCTCCCTTTCCCCACACTTAAGATAGACATTGTCCTCAATGGAAGAAGTAAAGAAAAAAAATGAAAAATGCATGAAGAAGAAGAAGTAGAAGACGTAGGAGTAGAAGAGAGGTAAAAGTGCAAAAGATGAGTTTAGAGGTGCTTCTCTGGTGGATCACTCAATTTTAATTTGATTTTAGCAATGGATGACATTCCTTCATGAAAAGGCTTCAACTGGTGACCATTAACTTTGAGTATTCTATCAGTCTTTGGATCATTAATCTTGATGGCTCCATGGGAGTATATTTTGACAACAATGTAAGGTCCTTCCCACTTTGATATTAACTTCCCAACAAATATCTTCAATCTTGAATTATACAATAAAAATTTTTGTCCTTCTTTAAATTATTTCCTTGAAATCTTCAAATCATGGTACTTGGCAGTTCTTTCTTTGTAAAATCTCGAATTCTCATATGCTTCCACCCGGATTTCTTCTAATTCCTGCAATTGTAACTTCTTATGCTCTCCAACTTCATCAATACTCAGATTACATTGCTTCACAACCGAATATGCTTTATGTTGTATCTCTACGGGTAGATAACATGGTTTCCCAGAAACAATTCTAAAAGGAGACATACCAAGAGGTGTCCTAAAAGTTGTTCGTTGTGCCCACAGTGTTTCATCTAAAAAGTAACTCCAATTCTTCCTATTGGGTTGAACTAGTTTTAAAAGTAAGTGCTTCACCTCTCTGTTGAATACTTTAGCTTGGCCATTTGTTTGCGGATGGTAAGGGGTTGATATTTTGTGCGTCACTCCAAATTTCTGCAAAAGACTTGATATCACATGATTACAAAAGTGATTGCCTTGATCGCTAATGATAGCCTTAGGCGTACTGAACCTGCAAAATACGTTAGTTCTCAAAAATTTTGAAACTATTTTAGAATCATCATGCTTAGTAGCCTTGGCTTCAACCCATCTAGATATGTAGTCCACAACAATTAAAATATAATTAAAACCATTAGAGTTCGAAAAAGGACCCATAAAATCTATGCCCCATACATTAAATATCTCACATACAATTACTGGCTTCATTAGCATTTTATTCCTATTTGTAATATTTCCATCGGCTTTTTGACATTTATCACACTTTTTCACAAATTCATATGCAATTTTAAAAATGGAAGCCCAAAAGAAACCACTATCTAAAATTTTTCTTGCAGTTCGCTTAGCTCCAAAATGGCCTCCACCAGACATTTCATGACAAAAATGCAAAATATAATTGAATTCATTTTCAGGGACACATCTCCTAAGCACCTGGTCACTACAGAACTTCCATAAACATGGGTCTTCCCACACAAAATATTTAGAATTAGATTTTATCTTTTCAGCTTGTTCTTTTGAAGCATGGTGTGGTAGAATGCCTGCAACAATATAATTTACTAGATCAGCATACCATGGAATGTTATCAAGATGTTGAACAGAATATAAATACTCATCAAGAAATTTTTCTGCAATAGGAATAGGATCTAATGGGTGAACAATTCGACTTAGAGGATGAACAACTTGGTTAAAACAACCGCTCCTATCCTTTATCTCCAAGTCAAATTCTTGCAGCAGTAGCATCCATCTAATTAGCCTAGGTTTGACATTCGGTTTCTTCAATAAGTACTTTAGGGCAGAATGATCAGTGAAAACAATTATTTTATTGCCCAACAAATAAGATCAAAATTTTTCCAGTGCAAATACAATGGCAAGCAACTCCTTCTTAGTAGTAGTGTAATTTACCTGAGCTGCATCAAGAGTACGTGAAGCATAAGCAATAACATGTGAAACTCTTTCTACCTTTTGTGCAAGCACGACTCCTAATGCATAATCAGACGCATCACACATCAACTTAAATGGTAACTTCCAATTAGGTGGTTACATAATGTGTGTTGTCGTTAATCTCTCCTTTAGATCTTCAAAGGCTTTTTTACATGTTTCAAAAAATTCAAATGGTGTATCTTTTTGCAGCAGATTTTTCAATAGTAGTGCAATTTTGCTAAAACATTGAATGAATCTCCTGTAAAAACCTGTATGACCTAGACAACTTCTGATTTCCCTAATGTAGACCCCGAATCTTGTCCTGCCTTATAATAAAGTTCAGAAATCCTCCATTTTAAAGATGGACAAGGGTTCATAAGGCCCCTAATAGTGTTTGCTAGGCTCCATCTAAGAAAATGAGAGTTTTCTTAGAGAAAATAAGAAATAAAAATTTTGTCAAAAGAGAAGGGACGACCATCCCAAATCCCAGACGGTCGTCCCACCCTCCTTGGTGGTCTGGGATGGATGTCCCAAATCCTAGACGGTCGTCCCACCCTCCTTAGTGGCATGGGACAGCCGTCCCAAATCCCAGACGGGCGTCCCATCCTCTTTGGTGGCCTGGGACGACCATCCCAAATCGCACGGTCGTCCCGCTTGACAAAACTCGGGATGGTCGTCCTGACCTCCTTGGTGATCGTGCCTATAAATAGGACGTCAGTCCTCACACTTTTGGACACATTCTGAAACATTTTCACACCTAGAGGCACTTTTACACATCTCTAGACGCCGAGTGATCTTTCCGATTGTTTATTTAGGCAAAAATCGGTTAAGGAAGTCTTCTTTGAGGCATCCGGCTCTCGGTAGTTTAAGTTTTTTTTTGTTTGAGGGAGGAGTGCTCGTTGTAGACCCCTAATTTTGCCCGGCCTCTCAAAATAAAAGCTAGAGGAATTTCACTCGAAGATGGAGTTCATCCGGCTTCCCAAAACCGAGAAGGACCTCCTGCAACAAGACGGAGTTCACTCATTCACACAATAAAAGCCAAAAGAGACTTCCTACACAAAGACAAAGCTCGCCCGGCATCTTAATGAAGGCCAAGAAGACTTCCTATATGAAGATAAAGCTTCAACGGACACACATCGGCATCAATCTATGTCCGAAAAAGGAAAGGAAAGCTTCCCGGGGTCCCAGAACACGAAAACTGGACAAAACAGGTCGAGACCACGGTCCCAGAAGTGGGACGGCCGTCCCAACTGCCATTTTACAGTTGGGACGCGCGTCCCGAATGTGGGACGGCCGTCCCAAACCCAATTTAAGTGGGATGGCCGTCCCGGCTTCCCTGGGGTCCCGCTCGTGTAAATTTGCCATTTGGGACGGCCATCCCGGTCCGGACGGCCGTCCCAAAGTGCGCCAACTGCGAAAAACTATAAATAGGAGGCTCATTTGCCACTTTTTCAGACCACGGACACTCCGGAGAGCTCGAAACACTTTAGAGCACTTGTCTACTTCTCTCCCTCTCTCGAATGATCTTTCCGATTGCCTTAAATAGGTAACAATCGGTTAAGGAATTATATTCCGGCATTTGATTCTTCTTTAAATTTTTAGTGGAGTCGATCTTGTATTGGTGAGGAGAGACTGTGTAGAGAGAGGGTTGCCAAAACGCATCCTCACGGTTCGAGATTCTCAATATAAAGCTTGCTACGGAGGTTCTTTTCAATTCCCTTCTCTTTTGTTGTTTTATTGTTTTATTTAGCTTTATTATGTCATGTAGAATAGAATCATGTAGATAGTCATTTTAATATCTCTTTTATTGCTTTATTTAGCTTTATTTATATAAAATTATGTAGATAGTCATTTCAATATTATGCAATAAAATAGGGTAATCGCGTAATTTCTCAAAATCTTCTCTTTAAATGAATTGATCTGTCATAGGGAACCCGAAAGGGGCGTTGTGGGGTGCTAACACCTTCCCCACACGTAACTAACTCCCTTACCCAACTCCGGTTATAACGGCCAAGTTGTTTATTTTATAAAATCAACGCCTTTCTTTCTTTTTTCCTTTTCCAATGTTTCTGGTCAAAATATTGGTGGCGACTCCATAAGAACCCCTTTTCGAAAACCTTGCTTTTATTAGAGGATAATTCAATCGTCGGACACCTCGGAAGCAATGAACACATTTTAAAACAAAAAACGCGAGTCTAAACCATCTTTTCGCGACCGCTCGCATAAACGTTTCGAGACGTCCCCAGGACGTCGGAAAGGGACGGCGGCGACAGATGGCGACTCCGCTGGGAAGCTAGAGAGTTGATCCCATTTAGTGACGAGATAAATTCAAACTAAGTAAAGATTTGAAATTACGCCTTTACCCTTCAATATGTTTTTATTGTATGGCTTTAAATAATTGCTTGTATGATTATTTCGCAATTGTTTGAAATATAAATTGCACACAAAAACCCTTGCACACAACGGTCCCTCTATACCCGGGGGCAAGAGTGAATATCTATAGGGAGTGGGTGGCAGATACGATCGGTTAGTTGGCACACGTGGCTACTACCGTTGTCGGAAAACCACCAACTCAAGGTGATAACTCTCTTCTTTTGGTCTAAGGGTGTCGCCACGGAGTTCCGTGCATGACCCGAGGATTGAGAGATTGAGAGGTCCCTATAATGGGGGCACCTTGGGGACCTTTGGCCTGGTGAGAACAGTTAGAACCACCTAAACCAAGCACATTTTTGCAGGAAAACCCTACCTCGTGATTAAATAAGCGTGGCTCTGCTCGTGGATGTATGAATTGTGTGTGCATACGTTTGCTGTATTTGTATTGATGCATTAGCATAGGGTAATCATACAACAGACAAAAAAATGAAAAAACCTAAAAATCATAAAAAAATATAAAAACATTAAGGTCATAAAAATACCTTTTTACAAAATTCCTGGCAAAGTCGTATCATTCATACCGCATCATTCAATAAGTGGTAACACCAAGAGAGAAAACCAATGCATTAAGAAAAGTATGCATAAACATCATCATAATAAAATCTCTCATGCATAAACACATTCATCCTAGGGCATATTTATTCCACGCTAATCATCTAAAATAAAAAGTTATAATAAGAATCATTAAAATCATTTAGAAGGTGGCTGGTCTTCCGCCGTCCTCACTCGTGCTCAAAAGGCTAAGAAGATGGAACAACTAGAAGAACAAAGCCGAAAGCTCACCGCTGAGCTTACTACGCTGAAAGAACAAATGGCTCAAATGTTAGAAATGATGCATCAACAGAATCTTCATCGAGAGGGTCCTCGGAATGGACAAGCCTCTCACCGGGAAGATGAAGAGGAAACTCAAAATGAGCACGATCAATCGACACAAGAACAAGTACATATTCCTACTCCCGAAATATCAAAACAACAAATCACTTGCTCTTGAAGAGAGGCTGAGAGCCATGGAAGGTCATAACTTTGATATAAAAGAGGCGGTCGATATGTGCCTCGTCAAAAATATCCAATTCCCTAACAAGTTCAAAACTCCGGACTTCCCGAAATACATGGGAACGACCTGCCCAAGAAGCCATCTTACTATGTACTGCAGTAAGATGGCTGCACATGCTGATAATGAAAAACTCTTGATCCACTGCTTTCAAGAGAGCCTGGCTGAATCAGCCTTAAACTGGTATATGCAACTAGAAGGAGGGCAAATACAAACCTGGAGACATTTGGTAGATGCATTTCTTCGTCGTTATAAATACAATATTGATCTGACCCCTGAAAGAGCAGATCTACAATTATTAAGCAAGAAAAACAACGAATCCTTCAAAGCATATGCCCAAAGATGGAGAGAATTGGCAGCACAAGTGGAACCTCCTCTATCCGACAAGGAAACTACATCCATGTTCATCAATTCTCTGACTGGTCCCTATTACGACAAAATGATAGGAAATACATCAACACTCTTTGCGGATGTAGTCATCATAGGAGAAAGACTGGAGCAAGGTTTGAAGAGTGGAAGAATTGTACAACAAACTTCCTCCAATTCCTCTACTCAAACTTTTAAAAAGAATTTTGGAAAGAAAAAGGAAGGGGACGTGAATGCAATTAATATTGCCACTCTTTCTGCCTCCTCGCAACTAACCAAGCCACGCAGACAAGAGAGGAAATTCACTTCCATACCTACCTCCTACGGAAGTCCGTTGATAAAATTGTTGGATGCTAAACTCCTTGTGCGAATCCCTCCCAAGAAGATGGAACCACCCTATCCAGAATGGTATAAGCCAAATGAAAAATGCAATTATCATTCGGACGCTCCAGGACATTCGGTAGATAACTGCATAGCTTTGAAGCATAAGGTCCAAGATTTAATAGATGCGGGATGGATTACCTTTGACGCATCTACTCCAAAGGTGGACGACCAGCCCTTATCAAAGCCCGAATAAAAGACGGGATAAGGAAGACCAGCAGATTAGGGCTCATCATTTTTACCATCTTTTACAATAAAAAATATAGATAAAAAAAATATTTCAAAAAAAAAACTTCCGATGTATTTCTCGTGATCCCTGCCCATGATCACGAGATTTTTGGTTAATAAGGGCTTTGTAAATATTTTCTTCTATCAATACAATAAGGCATTTTTTTAATATCCATATTCTCTTTCATTCTTTTCTCTCTCATACATCTCATAAAGAAATCTAAAACAAAGCATAACCCGTACGATCATGTACTCGTGATTGAAAACTCCTTGGAAGATCCGAAAGCTGAAGACGAATGGATTGAGTCAGACAGTGAGGAGGGGACCATTTCCCCGGACATGCAAAGACTGCTAGAAAAAGAAGCGCAATCAATACAGCCCCATTAGGAGAAAACTGAGGTCATCAATTTGGGACAAAAAGGTAATAAGAAAGAAGTAAATATTGGAACCCAAATTGACGATGATGTCAAAGAAAAACTAATACAATTGCTAAGAGAATACATGGACGTGTTTGCGTGGTCCTACCATGATATGCCTGGAATCGATAAAAGTATAGTGGAGCATCGATTACCATTAAAAGAGGGATTTCGGCTCGTTAAACGAAACTCGGAAGAGTAAAACCAGAATGGTCCTTAAAAATTAAAGAAGAAGTAGAAAAACAGTTGGATGCCAATTTCTCGATCGTCTCAAAATACCCTTAATGGTCGGCGAACATCGTGCCGAGTTGTAAAGAAAAATGGAAAAATCGAGTATGTGTAGATTACGGGACCTAAACCGTGCAAGTCCAAAAGATGATTTTCCCTTACCACATATCGATATGCTCGTAGATCACACTTGCTACAAATACTCTTTATTCTTTCATGGATGGATATGCGAGGTATAATCAAATCAAATTGGTCTGTCGAAGACAGAGAAAAACTTCCTTCATTACGCCATGGGGGACATTTTGTTATAGAGTAATGCCTTTTGGACTTAAGAATGCGGGGGCAACCTATCAAAGGGCTATGGTTACACTATTTCACGATATGATTCACAAAGAAATCGAAGTATACGTGGACGATATGATTGTCAAGTCCAAAAATGAGACGAGATCACCTCCTACACTTAAAGAAACTATTCAATCGGCTTCGAAAATACCAGATTAAGCTTAATCCGGCTAAATGCACGTTCGGAGTACGATCAGGAAAACTCCTTGGGTTTATCGTCGGTAAAAAAGGAATCGAGGTGGACCACGATAAAACAAAGGCAATCCTAGAAATGCCCCCACCAAGAACAGAAAAAGAAGTCGAGAGGTTCTTAGGTCGAATAAACTACATCGCACGGTTCATTGCGCAATTAACGGATAAATGTACGCCCATCTTCAAGTTATTGCGTAAAAACCAATCGACAGTTTGGAACGATGAATGCCAACAAGCCTTCGAAAAGATCAAAATATGCCTAACTAATCCTCCATTACTGATACCACCTGTGGAAGGGAGACCCCTAATTCTTTACCTATCGGTACTCGACGAATCCATGGGATGTGTACTCGATCAACAAGATGATACTTGGAAAGAAAGAACAAGCCATATATTACCTCGGTAAAAAATTTCTAAACTATGAGACCCGTTATACACCACTCGAAAAAACATGTTGTGCATTGGTGTGGGCAACTCAACGCCTTCGACAATACATGGTCGGACATACAACTTGGTTAATTTCCAAAATGGACCCAATCAAATACTTGTTTGAAAAACCCATCTTGACCTGGAAGGATAGCTAGATGGCAAGTACTCCTCTCGGAATTTGATATTATTCATATCACTCGGAAAGCTATCAAAGGCGATCCTTTGGCGAGACTACCCGGCACATGGGCCAACGAGACGAATATCAATCCCTCCAAGATGATTTTCCGAGATGAGCATATAATGCATATCCAACATGAAGAGCTTAAAAATGATAAATGGATCATGTTTTTCGATGGAGCTTCAAACTTACTTGGGACATGGGATTGGAGCTATTTTAATATCACACTGAAAAGAAGCATATCCCGATAACGACTAGATTAACCTTTGATTGTACAAACAATATGGCGGAATATGAAGCTCGTGCTCTAGGTATTCAAGCGGCCCTGGATCACGGGGTAACCAAACTCAAAGTATTCGGTGACTCATCCCTTGTTATTTACCAGCTCAAGGGTGAATGGGAAACTAGAAACTCCAAATTAATCCCCTATCCGGAGCATATCCGTAAGATGACTTCACAAATGGAAAACATTAGTTTCGAGTATATCCCTCGGGAGGATAACCAGATTGCGGATGCGCTGGCAACATTATTATCCATGTTCGCACTAGGGCAAGAACATGAAATGCCCATCATCCAAGTCAAAAGGCACGACAAACAAGCCTTTTGTATGATGGTGGATAATGAAAAAGATAGAGCCCCTTGGTATCAGGATATAAAGCGGTACTTGACAAAGGGCGAATACCCAGAGGGAATCAGTGACAATGATAAAAGGACCATTCGGAAAAGGGTTATAGGATTTATGTTGATAGGAGAAACCCTCTATAAAAAGAATTGTGATTCTACTTTGTTAAGATGCGTCAATCCCGAAGAAGCCCAGATATTGATCAAAGAAATACATGAAGGAACCTTTGGGACTCATGCACCAGGGCATATCATGGCTAGGAAGATTCTTAGAGCATGATACTTTTGGTCCACAATGGAAAAAGATTGTTATCAGTATGCTAAAAAATGTCACAAGTGTCAAATACACGCAGATAATGTACATGTTCCACCGATACCTCTCAACGTTATGGCTATCCCTTGGCCGTTCGCTATGTGGGGCATAGATGTCATCGGACCTATTGAGCCTAAGGCGTCCAATGGTCACCGATTCATTTTGGTGGCCATTGATTATTTCACTAAGTGGGTAGAAGCGGCATCTTATGCACATGTGACTAGAAAAGTAGTGGTCACCTTTATTAAGAAAAATATCATATGTCGATACGGCATTCCACATCGTCTCATTACTGATAACGGGACCAATCTGAATAATAAAATGATGGAAGAACTATGTTATGACTTCAAAATTCAACATCATAACTCTTCTCCTTATAGGCCTAAAATGAATGGCGCAGTGGAAGCAGCCAATAAAAACATCAAGAAGATTGTTCAAAAGATGGTTAAAACCTATAAAGATTGGCATGAAAAGTTACCTTTTGCTCTTCATGGATATCAAACGTCTGTACGAACCTCAACAGGAGCCACTTCATTCTCCCTTGTATATGGAATGGAGGCCGTATTGCTAATAGAGGTCGAAATACCTTCCTTGCGAATTATTATGGAAGCGAAATTAACAGAAGCCGAATGGATTCAAAGTCGATACGATCAGTTAAACCTTATCGATGAAAAACGGCTGGATGCCATATGCCGTGGACAAGCCTATCAAAAGAAAATAAAAAAGGCTTATGACAAAAAGGTATGCCCTCATACTTATCAAGAAGGAGATTTAGTGGTAAAGAAACTGCTCCCAGCCCAGAAGGATAAAATTGGAAAATGGGCGGCAAATTACGAAGGACCCTTTGTGGTCAAACGAGCTTTCTCAGGAGGGGCACTTATCCTCACTAATATGGATGGAGAGGAGCTTCGACACCCAATCAATTCTGACGCGGTAAAGAAATATTATGCTTGAAGACATTGCTCATGACCCGTCGAGGAATGAAAACCCGCAAAGGGCATCCCTGGGCAAAAGATAGGGTCCATATCCCTCGCTAGGATACGTCCTAAGCAAAAAGAAGAGGTATAAAAAAAAAAAAAAAACTAAGAGCAATGGTTACTTTAGTCGAAAACCGAAAAGGCGGCTAAAGTAGCGTTCTTCCAAAAGCAAGCAGTCTGCATAGTCTTCACTCTGAGCTCAGGCATCTCAACTGAAGCAATTAGGAGAAACAGGGGGCAGATATCACAGACATGACTGTATAAGCCTAAACAGTACAGCCAACCCTGACCACCCATTCTTCTAGATACCTTTTGAAATCCTTCTATAAAAGAAATAAAACTTTTGTTCATTTATAAATAAAATTCCCTTTCATTTCCTTTCTCTTGACCAAATATTATGGAAATGCCTCTTTATTGATAAATCATAAATATGCGCAAAGACTTTTAATCAAAGATCAAACATGCATCTAAAAAAGGGAAGCATAACAAAAAAGAAAGGCCTGCTAGTATACTCTTAGGTAAAAACCAGGGTAGCCTGCTAGATCGGAAATCCCAAAAAGAACGATCTAGGCAAAAGATAAGGCAACAACCCCCTAAGATATTCTAGGCAAAAATTAAGGCAGCCCGCTAGATCGAAAACCTGTAAAAGGCGGTCTAGGCAAAAGATAGGGCTAAAACCAAGAGATGGATAAAAGAAGAGCCCAGCATCACGATCATAGAAAAGGAGCCCACCGGCATATTCATAAGAAGCCAACGGAAGAAGGCCAGTTACTTTCTAAACGCATAAAAAATAAACAAACATTAGATTGCATCTAGAGCATCCACACACAAAGCAATTGCATAATACGACTTTGTCAAAATCAAGAAAATATAATTTTCTTCAAACAAGAATAAATAAACATACATATAAGGAGGATAGTCTCCATATTTGTGATTGGAAATAAAAGGCGCTAAAATCCAGCCTCTAAATAAAAATCAAAATCGCAAAAGGCGAAATCTAAACCACTTCAGCAAAATTAGCTCCAACCACCAACCTTCTACACCAATAAAAGAAGGTACATCAAAAGCGGAAAAAGCCAACGGAAAGGCTTGATAATCCCCAAACGGATCCTTGCCTACTCCGAAGGCCAAACAAAAATTACTCCATGACTCAACATCAACACCACATGAGTCATCAAGCATAAATCACTTGGAGCCGCAATCAACATCCTTCCATCCAAGAAAAAGGAAATCGTCAATGTAGAAAAGCCAACGGAAAGGCTTAATTATCCCCAAGCGGATCCTTGCCTACTCCAGAGGCAAAACAAAAAGATTACCTCACGAATCGAAGACATCACCGCAAGAGTCATCAAGTACACTCATGCAAGAGTCTCCGTTGCATCCCCCAATGGAGAACAAGGACTACATAAGAGTCCATCAAAAAAAAAAAAAAAAAACAGAGTCGAAATCCCCATATCACTGGGGGGCAACAAAAAGAAAGAAGAGAAGAGCCTTTCATCCTCTAACAAAGGCCACTGCATGAAAAAGCCGAAAGAAATTTCCATCCACAGGAAGCCAATAAAATCCCCCCCGGTGGATCACCAAAAAGAAAAATTTCTTCCCCAGTAAGCCTATCCGCAAAGGCAAATTACAAATCCACGAGGAGTTAAGCACCTAATATGAATATCCCCGGTGAAAGGCGAAACCTTCACTCCCAAGAATGCCTATGCTTACTCGGAAACAAGCAAAGAGCCGATATCCCCAAGAAGCGGGAAATCAACCTATGCAAGAGGCAATACAAGCACAAAAGCTTCAAAAAAGCATTCGCCTACTCGGAGGTATTATCAAAAACAAATATCCCCAGTGGAGCATCCGCCTAATCAAGAGGCACGAATCCCAGTAGATTCCCGCCTAATCAAGAGGCGCAACAAAATCCCCAAGTGGATCTTTGCCTAATCAAGAGGCACAATCAAGAAGAGAATTCAAAAATCCCCAGAGGATTCCCGCCTGAAAAGAAGCAATCAACAAGAATCCCCGGCAAAACCGGATGGCTAAAAAGAAAAAAGCCAAAAATAAAGAATCCCCGGTAAAATCGGACGACTAACAGAAAAGTCAAAACAAATATTCCCCACGTGAGCGCATGAACAGAAACAATAAGTCGCCAACACATCTCCAAAAATAGATAATCACAGGATTAACTACCAAAAAGTGCATCCCGAGAACCTTGCGGAACGGGGTTCGGACCGGGTGGGGGTAGGTACCCATCGAGCCTTGCGGAACGGGGTTCGGACCGGGTGGGGGTAGGTACCCATCGAGCCTTGCGGAACGGGGTTCGGACCAAGTGGGGGTAGGTACCCATCGGAATCTTGCAGAACGGGATTCGGACCGGGTGGGGGTAGATACCCATCGGAATCTTGCGGAACGGGATTCGGACCGGGTGGGGGTAGGTACCCATCGAGCCTTGCGGAACGGGGTTCGGACCAAGTGGGGGTAGGTACCCATCGGAATCTTGCGGAACGGGATTCGGACCAGGTGGGGGTAGGTACCCATCGAGCCTTGCGGAACGGGGTTCGGACCGGGTGGGGGTAGGTACCCATCGAATCTTGCGAACGGGATTCGAACCGGGTGGGGGTAGATACCCATCGAATCTTGCGAACGGGATTCGGACCGGGTGGGGGTAGGTACCCATCGAGCCTTGCGGAACGGGGTTCGGACCAGGTGGGGGTAGGTACCCATCGAATCTTGCGGAACGGGATTCGGACCGGGTGGGGGTAGGTACCCATCGAGCCTTGCGGAACGGGGTTCGGACCGGGTGGGGGTAGGTACCCATCAGAATCTTGCGGAACGAGATTCGGACCGGGTGGGGGTAGGTACCCATCGAGAATCTTGTAGAACGGGATTCGGACCAGGTGGGGGTAGGTACCCATCGAGCCTTGCGAACAAGGTTCATACCAAGTGGGGGTAGGTACTCACTAAAGTCCAAGAAAATACGGACTCGTACGGGTGAGGGTAAGTACTCATCGAGCCTTATAAAAGGAGGCTCAAACCGAGATAGGGGTTGGTACCTACCAAAATATTTATCATCCGGAGGATCAACAAGGAGGAGCATCCGAAGGATAACCGGGCAAAAGGGTTAACTCCTTCCCCTACCAACTAATTTTGTCGGCATATCAAAACCGACGAATTAGTTAGGCAGGCGAAGGGGGGGCAGCTGTAGACCCCTAATTTTGCCCGGCCTCTCAAAATAAAAGCTAGAGGAATTTCACTCGAAGATGGAGTTCATCCGGCTTCCCAAAACCGAGAGGGACCTCCTGCAACAAGATGGAGTTCACTCATTCACACAATAAAAGCCAAAAGAGACTTCCTACACAAAGACAAAGCTCGCCCGGCATCTTAATGAAGGCCAAGAAGACTTCCTATATGAAGATAAAGCTTCAACGGACACACATCGGCATCAATCTATGTCCGAAAAAGGAAAGGAAAGCTTCCGGGGTCCCGAACACGAAAGCTCGGACAAAACAGGCCGAGACCACGGTCCCGGAAGTGGGACGGCCGTCCCAACTGCCATTTTACGGTTGGGACGCGCGTCCCGAATGTGGGACGGCCGTCCCAAACCCAATTTAAGTGGGACGGCCGTCCCGGCTTCCCTGGGGGTCCCGCTCTGTGTAAATTTGCCATTTGGGACGGCCATCCCAATCTAGACGACCGTCCCAACCCAGACGGCCGTCCCAAAGTGCGCCAGCTGCGAAAAACTATAAATAGGAGGCTCATTTGCCACTTTTTCAGACCACAGACACTCCAGAGAGCTCTGAAACACTTTAGAGCACTTGTCTACTTCTCTCCCTCTCTCGAATGATCTTTCCGATTGCCTTAAATAGGTAACAATCGGTTAAGGAATTATATTTCGGCATTTGATTCTTTAAATTTTTAGTGGAGTCGATCTTGTATTGGTGAGGAGAGACTGTGTAGAGAGAGGGGTTGTCAAAACGCATCCTCACAGTTCGAGATTCTCAATATAAAGCTTGCTACGGAGGTTCTTTTCAATTCCCTTCTCTTTTGTTGTTTTATTGTTTTATTTAGCTTTATTATGTCATGTAGAATAGAATCATGTAGATAGTCATTTTAATATCTCTTTTATTGCTTTATTTAGCTTTATTTATATAAAATTATGTAGATAGTCATTTCAATATTATGCAATAAAATAGGGTAATCGCGTAATTTCTCAAAATCTTCTCTTTAAATGAATTGATCTGTCATAGGGAACCCGAAAGGGGCGTTGTGGGGTGCTAACACCTTCCCCACACGTAACTAACTCCCTTACCCAACTCTGGTTATAACGGCCAAGTTGTTTATTTTATAAAATCAATGCCTTTCTTTCTTTTTTCCTTTTCCAATGTTTCTGGTCAAAATATTGGTGGCAACTCCATAAGAACCCCTTTTCGAAAACCTTGCTTTTATTAGAGGATAATTCAATCGTCGGACACCTCGGAAGCAATGAACACATTTTAAAACAAAAAACGCGAGTCTAAACCATCTTTTCGCGACCGCTCGCATAAACGTTTCGAGACGTCCCCAGGACGTCGGAAAGGGACGGCGGCGACACTCGTGTAGTGGGAGAGGAGTGTCAAAAGCGTCCTCAAGTTTAAATATTTATAAAAGCTCGTTGTGGATGTTCTTCTCAATCCCTTAATCTTTTATTGCTTTCCTTCGTGTGCATTAGAAATTAGGCTCATGTAGACATTTAAATAAATATTGTAAATAAATAAATAGGGTAAATGCATAATTTCTAAGATCTTTATTTTATGAATTAATCCATCATAGGGAACCCGAAATGGGCGTTGTGGGGTGCTAACATCTTCTCCACGCGTAACTAACTCCCTTACCTGACTCTGGTTATAATGACCAAAGTTGGTTTTCTTAACCAACGTCTTCCTTTTTTATCCTTTTTCAATGTTTATAGTTAAAACATTGAAAACCCATTTTGCGAAAACCTCACTTTTAAGGTTAGTTCGGTTATCGAGTATCCTAAAAGTGATGACCAAATTATTTTTACGAAAACGTGAGTTCTAGCCATCGCGTCGCGACCACTCACATTTTTCGTCCCCCTCGCGGGGACGACGGCGACAGATGGCGTTCACTGGGGAAGCCTAGAGAGTTGATCTCATTTATTGATGGATTAATTCAAAGAAAATAAAATATTTGGAATTACGCTTTTTACCCTCTTTTGTATGTATAACATGTTTTATTTATATGCCTTTAATAACTATTGTATGGTTATTTTTTGCACTTGTTTGAAATAAAATTGTACACAACCATTGCACACAAAAATCCTTCTATACCTAGGGGCATGAGGGATAAAGCTTAGGGAGTGGGTGGCATGTACGGTCGACCGTGGTAATGGCCCTAGTGCCAGCAAGTCGTTGTCAGAAACCACCACTCAAGGTGATAACCCTCCTCTCTCAATTTGTAAGACGTCGATACGACCTTTGAGCCACACAAGGTTTGAGGGCTGAGAGACCATGGGGACCCTATAATGGGGGCACCTTGGGGACCTAGCCTTGGTTAGAACCTACCTTAACTATGCACTTTTCTGCAGGATACCCCTACCTCATGATTAAACGCCATCATTCTGTTCGTGGATGAGTGAATTGTTTGAGCATATGGTTGTTGCATTTGTTTGTTGCATTAGCGTAGAATGATCATAAATAGCCTAAACAAAAACAAAAATGAAATGATAATAACAAAATATGATGAAACAATTTTGACAAGGTCGAATCATTCATACCCTCATCATTTCAAGAGTGGTAAAACCAAGAGAAAAAATAAATGCATAAGGAAAGCATGCATACGCATCATCCTAATAAGTCTCTCATACATAAACACATTCATTCTAGGGGGCACTAGATATCCTTAGACAAAGGCAAAAAAGACCCAAGTACGTTTGTAACCTTCGTCAAACTTGTCAATCTATGACAAGTAAGGGACAAATGTGCTAAGGTGTGGTAACCTTCGTTATACTTGTAAATCTATGATGGGGAAGGAACCATTACACCAAGGTGGGTGTGGTGCTCTGTGAAGCGTAAGCTTTAAGGAGGATACCAAAGTTATTGTCTTAAGGGATATTCATCCCATACTAATCATTCATTTCAAAAACAAAAATAAAAATCCTTAATTCATTTGCATTCTAGAAAGTGGCTGGTCTTCTTCCTGTCTTCACCTGCGCACAAAAAGATAAGAAGATGGAGCAGCTAGAAGAACAAAACCGTAAGCTCACCGTTGAGCTTAACACCATGAAGGATCAGATGGCGCAGTTAATCGAGCTAATGTTCCAGCAACATCTCCACAATGCGGGCCTCCATAGTGATAATGCCTCTCATCATGAGGAAGAGGAGGAACCCGCCCATGAGCATGAACATGGAGCTCGTGTACAGCCCGACGGGAGGGTAGTACTCATTCAGCCTCCCAAGATCTCCAAGCAACAAATTTCTGCCCTAGAAGAGAGACTAAGGGCTATGAAGGGACACAACTTTGATGTAAAGAAGGCGGCCGACATGTGCCTCGTCATCTTACAATGTACTGTCGTAAGATGATTGCATATGCCAACAATGAGAAATTCCTGATCCATTGCTTTCAGGAGAGCTTGGCGGACTCAACTTGAAGTTGGTATATGAAATTGGAAAGGGGACAAGTCCAAACATGGAGACAACTGGTAGATGCCTTCCTTCGTCGTTATAAATACAACATTGACCTAAATCCAGATAGGTCAGATCTACAAGCTTTGAGCAAGAGAAACGATGAGTCCTTCAAGACATATGCTCAGTGTTGGAGGGAGTTGGCTTCCCAAGTGGAGCCTCCGCTGTCGGATAAGGAAACCGTATCCATGTTCATCAATTCGTTGACGAGTCCCTATTATGACAAGATGATAGGGAACACGTCGACCCTTTTTGCGGATGTGGTGACCATTGGCAAAAGAGTGGAGCAAGGATTAAAGAGTGGGAGGATTGCGCAACCTTCCTCATCTAGTTGATCATTCGAGAAGTTTTTTGGCAAGAAGAAGGAAGAAAGTGTGAATGTTATCAACCTTGCTACTCCTTCTTCCTCTTTGCGACCAACTAGGTTGTCACATAATCAAGAGAGGAAATTTACTCCCCTTTCAACCTCCTATGGGAGTTTGCTGCCAAAGTTGATAAAGGCCAAGCTCTTATTACGTGTCCCTCTGAGAAAGATGGATCCACCTTACCTTGATTGGTACAAGCCAAGCAAAAAATGTGATTACCACTCAGGCGCTCTTGGGCGTTTTGTGGAGAATTGTTTGACCTTGAAGTATAAGGTTCAAGAGTTGTTGGATGCCAAGTGGATCACTTTCGACGCTCCCGCTCCTAATGTGGACATCAAGTCTCTATCACAACCGGAATAACGTGGTTGGATATAGAATACCAGCTGATTAGGGTTGTTCATGTTAGTTTTCGTATTCTTAAGCTTTCGATGTACCTCTTGCGGTCCCTGCCCGTGGTCGTGGGATCTTTGATTTAAAGGACTTTGTAAATATTTTGTTTTTTATCAATACAATGAGGTATTTTCATGACATTCATATTCTTTTCCATTATTTTCTCCCTCATTATTCTTTCAAAATAATTGATAATAAAATCTAAACCTAAACAAAACCATAAAAACAATCAAGTTTGTGATTGAGGACTCTCTATGGGATCCGAAAGCCGAAGGCGAATGGATCGGGTCAGACAGTGAGGAGGGGACCGTCTCCCCGGACATGCAAAGGCTGCTAGAAAGGGAAGCTCGATCTATACAGCCCTACTAGGAAGAAATAGAGGCCATTGATTTGGGACAAGGAGACGATAAGAAAGAAATAAGTATTGGTACCCAAATTGATGATAACGTCAGGGAAGGTTTGGTACAACTATTGAGAGAGTATGTGGACACATTCGCATGGTCCTACCATGACATGCCAGACTTCAGAACTTAGCATTATAATTCCTCTCCCTACCGACTTAAAATGAATGGTGCAGTAGAGGCAGTCAATAAGAACATCAAGAAGATCATAAAAAAGATGGTCAAAACCTACAAGGATTGGCGTGAAATGTTACCATTTACCCTTCATGGTTATCGAACTTCTGTATGAAACTCCACAGGAGCTACTCCATTCTCCCTTGTATATGGCATGGAGGTCGTACTTCCGATAGAGGTCAAAATACCTTCCCTGCGAGTTATCATGGAAGCAAAATTGATAGAAGCTGAATGGGTCCAAAGCCGATACGACTAGTTGAACTTAATCGAAGAAAAACGGTTGGACGCCATATGTTGTGGACAAGCCTATCAAAAGAAGATTAAAAAGGATTACGACAAAAAGGTCAATCTCCATAAGACATGAGGGGGATTTAGTAGTAAATAAATTGCTTCTGGCCTAGAAAGACAAAGTTGGAAAATGGGCGGCAAATTATGAAGGGTCCTTCATGGTTAAGCGAGCTTTTTCGGGAGGAGCTCTTATCCTCACCGATATGGATGGAGCGGAACTTCGACACCCGGTCAATTTCTATGCGATGAAAAAGTATTATGCTTGAAGACATTGCTCAAGACCCACCAGAATGAAAACCTGCAAAGGGCATCTTGGGCAAAATTTAGGGTGCACATTCCTTGCTAGGATACGTCCTAGGCAAAAGTTAGAGGTTTCAAAAAAAGAAAATCTCTCATAAGAACAATGGTTATCTTATTCAAAACCAAAAGGCGGCTAAGGTAACATCCTTCTAGAAGCAGGCAACTTATATAGTCTTCACTCCGGGCTCAAACATCTCAACTGAATCAACTAGGAGAACAAGGGAGACAGATATCAAAGACATGATTGTTGAAGCCCACACAGTGTAGTCAACCTTGCCCAGCCATTCTTCTAAGTCCCTTTGTAATCTTTCTGTAAAACAAAAAGAAGAAATAAACATTTTGCTCATGCATAAAAATAAATTTATTTTTCATTTCTTTTCTCTTGACCAATTTATGGAAATGCTTCTATATTGATAAATCATAAATATGAGCAAAGTCCTTTTGTCAAGATCAAATCATGCATCTAAAATAGGGAAGCATTAAAAAAGAAAAAAAATGAAGATAAAAAATAATGCATGCTAGGAGATTCTTAGACAAAAATTAGGGCAGCCTGCTAGATCGAAAACCCCAAAAAAGGGCGATCTAGACAAAAGTTAAGACACTCATAAAAAGAAAAAATCCCGCTAAGTTGTTCTAGGCAAAAGGCAGCTCGCTAGATCGAAAACCTAAAAAAGGCATGTCGCCATCGTCCCCTGCATGGAAAATGAAGAATGCGAGCGGTTGTGACGCAATGGCTGGAACTCGCGTTTTCGTAAAATAAATTAGGTCATCACTTTTAGGATGTTTGATAACCGAACTAACCTTAAAAGTGAGGTTTTCGCAAAATGGGTTCTATGGATTCGCCACCAATGTTTTAACCATAAACATTGAAAAAAGATAAAAAGACGTTGGTTAAGAAAACCAACTTTGCTCATTATAATCAGAGTTGGATACGAGAGTTAGTTATGCGTAAGGAAGGTGTTAACACCCCATTGTGCCCCTTTCAGGTTCCCTATGATGGATTAATTCATAAAATAAAGATTTTAGAAATTACACTTTTACCCTATTTAATTTATTTGCAGTATTTATTTAAATATCTACATGGCCCTAATTTCTAATGCACACAAAGGAAAGCGATAAAAGATCAAGAGTTTGAGAAGAACCTCCGCGAAGCGAGCTTTTATAAATCTTGAAACTTGAGGATGCTTTTTGGCAGTCCCGTCGTACTACATGAATATTCCTTCCTCGAACAAATAAAAACTTAAACTTCCGAGAGCCAGATGTATCAAAGGAGACTTTCTTAACCAATTTTTGCCTAAATAGACAATCGAAAAGATCACTCGACGTCTAGAGATGTGTAGGAATGTCTCTAGGTGTGGAAAAGTGTGTAAAACAGTGAGGACTGATGTCCTATTTATAGGTGTCGCCGCCGTCAAAAAGAGGCGGTCGGAGTGACGCGATGGTTTCGACTTTCCATTTTTCGCATTTTTATGGGTGAGGTTACAACGCCTTTAGGTTGTCCGATAACCGGGCTGAACCTAATGGCGAGGTTTTTTTGAAAGGGCGTTCTTTAGATCGTCCGATAATTGGACTGACCTAAGAATAATTTTGAAAGGGTTCTTATGGAGTTGTCACCGATGTTTTTACCGGAAACATCGAAAAAGGAGAGAAAAGGTGTTGATTTTTCGAAAAACCAACTTTGGTCGTTAAAACCAGAGTTAGGTAAGGGAGTTAGTTACGTGTAAGGGAATTATTAGTTCCTTTACGACGCCCCTTTCGGGTTTCCTATGACAAGCTAGTTATTTTATAGATACGCTTTTGAAATGACGTTTTTACCCTTTTATTTGCATAATTAAAATGATGACTACATGGCTCTAATATTTATTACGTAATTTAATATATATATAAAAAGGACAGTAAAAGAGAGGGAGAGAGTGAAGAAACCTCCGGAGCAAGCTTTTGATTAATTCCCTTGAAAAATAGGGTGCGTTTTGGCAACCCTTCGCTCTTACAACGTCGAAATCTCACTTAAAAAGCTATAAAAAGCTCTCTTAGACACTCAGAAACTCCAGAAATTCTTCGGAGGGGCTCTAGGAGAAGAATTTTGAGAAATTGTAGAAGGGAAGGTGGAAGAACTGTGTGAAATGAAGGGGGGAGCACTCACTATTTATAGGGATTCGTACCTATCAGGTCGAGACGGCAGTCTCGTTTGGCGAGACGGCGGTCTCGACTTGCCAAGTGACCAGAAGGCCTTCTCACCAAACGGGAGGGGGGTCTCGCCATTGGCAAGTGGCGAGAAGGCCGTCTCACCAAACGAGACGGCGGTCTCAACTTACAGTGTAGACCCCTAATTTTGCTCGGCCTCTCAATAAAAGACCAGAAGACTTTCTATCTGAAGATGAAGCTTCGGTGGACATCAATCGGCTTCTGTCTGAAGAAGGGAAAGCTTCCCGGGAGTCCCAGAACACAAAATTTGGCCAAAACACTCGAGACAGCCATCCCAGAAGCTAGGACATCCATCCTAGACAAGCCAGACGGCCGTCCCACATGCCAGACGGCCGTCTCACTCAATTTTGACACTTGGGACGGCCGTCCCAGATCCCAGACGGCCGTCCCAACCTCTGCAGACGGCGGTCCCTGTTTTCTGCACCTCAGACGGCCGTCCCGAGCTGCCAAGCTGAAAAAACTATAAATAGGAGTTCATTTGAGCGTTTTTAGACACACCTCACTCTTCTCTTCTCTCCCTCTTTCGAATGAACTCTCCGATTGCCTATAAGGTAACAATCAGTTAAGGAAATTTTTTCCAGCATTCGATTCTTCTTAGAATTTTAGTAGAGTCGGTCCTGTATTCGGGGAGGAGAGTCCTTGTAGTGCGGGGGATTGCCAAAATGCATCCTCACAGTTGAAGAGTTATAATAAAAAGCTTGCTATGGAGGTTCTTTTCACTTCTCTTCTCTTTTATTGCTTTATTTACTGTTTTATGTATGCAATAGAAAATAGAATCATGTAGATAGCCATTTTTTAATATTGTATAATAAAATAGGGTAATAGCATAATTTCTCTTAATCTTTACTTTATGAATTAATCCGTCATAGGGAACCCGGAAGGGGCGTCGTGGGGGTGCTAACACCTTCCCCATGCGTAACTAACTCCCTTACCTAACGCTGGTTATAATGGCCAAGTTTGCTTTTTCTTAAAGTCAACGCCTTTTTATCCTTTTTCAATGTTTATGGTCAAAACATTGGTGGCGACTCTATAAGAACCCTTTTACGAAAACCTTGCTTTTATTAGAGGATAGTTCAGTTGTTGAGCACCTCGGGAGCAATGATCACATTTTTAAATAAACGCGAGTCTAAACCATCTTTTCGCGACCGCTCGCATAAACGTTCGAGATGTCCCTAGACGTCGGAATGGACGGCGGCGACATGCAGCAATGGCGAGACGGCGATCCCGAAGAGCGAGACGGCGATCCCGAAAAGCGAGATGGCGGTCTCGACTCCTGAAAGCGAAAATCCTTATTTTTATATAGAAAATCTTTCCTACTCTAACATGGGGCCTAATAGTCTCTCCTAGTGGCTTTTTAGGCTTAGTCCATCTTCGAATAAGAGGTCTTCTGTTCTTATTTCGAGGTCGGGCAAGATTTGGGGTCTACAATAGGCATGCTCACTAAGGAGGTTGGGACAACCGTCCCGAGTTTTGTCAAGCGAGATGGCTGTCTGGGATTTTGGACGGTCGTCTCAGGCTACCAAAAAGGGTGGGAAAGCTGTCTAGGATTTGGGACGGTCGTCCCAGGCCACCAAGGAGGGTGGGACAACCGTCTGGGATTTGGGATGGCCATCCCAGTCCACCAAGGAGGGTGGGACGTCCGTCTGGGATTTAGGACGGCCATCCCGAGTCTCTTGACAAAATTTTTATTTTTTATTTCTTATTTTCTCTAAGAAAACTCTCCTTTTTTTACATGGAGCCTAGTGAACACTACTAGGGGCCTGATGAAGCCTTGTTCATCTTCAAAACAGAGGATTTCTAAACTTTATTGTAAGGCCGGACAAGATTCGGGGTCTACATTAATATAGAATCAAGATTTGCAGAAGATTTGGAGAAATCGCTCATTATTTTCTCTAACTTGAAAATCTTATTTTCTAAATGATTATAATTTTCACAAGGATTAGCTACTTCTTTATTTTTAGACAGAGTTTTAAATTTCTTAACATCTTTCTTTAAGCACTCATTTTCTTTTTCAAGAATACTAACAGTATTTTTTAATGCATGAAAATGTTGTTTAAGTGCAGTATGTTTCTTAGCTAAGTTGTCAAAATTTTCATACATTTCTTGATATGCTTCATGCAACTCATCATATGCAATTAAGGACTTTGTGCTACGTACTTATGATGAAGCTTCATCATCACTTTTTGCCATCAAGCAAAGATTTGCTTCTTCTTCTCCATCACTGCTCTTGGAAGAGCTTTCTTGTGTAATGGAAGAGTCATTGTCCTCCCAAGCGATATAAGTTTTGTATTTGCTCTTAGAGATCTTTTTCTCTTTCTTCTTTTCTTTCACATCTTTCTTAAGTTCTAGACAGTCTGGTTTGATGTGGCCAAGTTTTCCACATCCATAGCACTTGTACCTATTTATTTTCTCCTTTGTTTGTTGTCCCTTTTTCTCGTTTTTCACAAATCGAGAAAACTTTTTAACTAAAAAAGATATATCATAATCTGAAAACTCACCTTCATTTTCATTTTCATCTTGTGAAATTTTTACTGCATTTAGAGCTATCGTCTTGGCTTGGTTCTGTTCACCGTTCTTTAATCTTTGTAGCTCCATCTCATGATCTCGCAGCTTCCCAAATAAAGTGGCAAGATCCATTTCTGTGAGATCCTTTGATTTTGTAATAGCAGTGACCTTTGGTTGTCAATTCCTATCTAAGGACTTCCAGATCTTTGTATTCAATTTCTCATTGCCAAAACTTTTTCCTAATGCTTCCAAGTGATTTACTATATGCGTGAAGCTTGTCTGAAAATTTGTGATGCTTTCATTTTGTTGTATTTGAAGCAATTCATACTCCTCGATGAGTGTGTTTTTGCGTGCTCGCTTTACTTCATTTGTTCCTTCATGTGTCACTTCAAGAGTGTCCCACATTTCTTTTTCCATCTTGCACCATGAGACCTTGTAAAATTCATTGCAAGTTAGGACAAAAACAATAACATTTAGGGCTCTTTCATCATATTGGGCACGCTTATTCTCATCTGGCGACCATTGATCAAAGGACTTTGGAATAGCTCCATCCGTCATCGGAATGTAGGGACCGTTGAGTACAACATCCCAGACTCCGTAATCCAATGTTTGTAAAAATATTTCCATTCTCGCCTTCCAAAATTGATAGTCTTCACCTTCAAATAGTGGTGGTCTATTTATTGAGTCTCCTTCCCTATAAACCTGATTCTTCATAAACATCTTGATGTTAGACAAATGGCATCTAGAGGGGGATGAATAGATGCACAAATTAAAATAGATGCCAAATTAAAATTTATTTAAGATGTCAATAATTTGTTAAATTGAGTTTGAACATAGATAAAGCGGAAGCAATATAATCATAAAGATATAGGAAAAAATAAAAGTGAAGATATAGGGAAGAGAGGAGCACACAGTAACTTATACTGGTTCGGGTATAGCCAACCCTACATCCAGTTCCCAGTCACCTCTAACACAAGAGTGACCCCAATTCACTATCTTTAAAATTCATTTTACAAATTACAATCAACTCAGCAGAGAAACCAGTAAAGAGTAAACTAATTAAAAAGACAATCACCTCCTTAGAAACCCACTAAGGATGAACACCTCCCTAGAATCCTACTAGGGATGAACATCTCCTCTGAACAAATCAAAGGATAAAAATCACCTTCTTTGCCACCAACACACAAAGGATAAACACCTCCCTAGAATCACACTAGGGATGAACACCTACCTGAACAAATCAAAGGGATGAAAACATCTCCTTAGAATCCCACTAAGGATGAACACCTCCCTAAACAAATCAAAGGGATGAAAACATCTTCTTAGAATCCCACTAAGGATGAACACCTCCCTTGAACAAATCAAGGGAAGAACAAGTCCTGACAGTAGAAACTCCAAACACAAACACACTGCTCAAGAAACAGTGCAACCACCTAAACCCTAAAAAGGGGATTTAACAATAATCACTTAAACCCTAAATAGGGAATTTAACATCAACTTCCTAAGCCTTACAAAGGATGAAGGGAATAAAATAAGAACAATCACACCTGGATAATGGAGACAACAAATTGTAGAAGCTTGTAGAATGATAACTCTAAGAACACAGTGTGATTGGCAGTGAAAGCACAGAAGGCAGTATGAAAAAGTTTTCTCAGAAAAACTAAAAGTGTTATGTTGCCTTTCTCAGAATTCTTTTCTCAAAACTGATTGAATGTAAATTGAGTTTTCGAATTCTGTAATTGTGTGTATTTGATTTTTCATCAAAACTCATTTAAATAGGAAAAATAACATTGAAAACGAATCCAAAATAGTTATTGCTCAGTAATAAATATTTAAAAAGAAATAAGGAAATTCCCAACAGTTATAATTCTTCAAAACAGATTTATTTTTCAAATTTTGAACTGCCATAATCGATTATCTTCCCAGCATAATCGATTATGATGGGGGAAAATCAATTTTTCATTTCTGATGTATCATAATCGATTATTACACTTATATAATCGATTATGTCACTTATATAATCGATTATGCCACTTATATAATCGATTATGACCATGTTTTCAAGACAAATGCTTCATTTGATGACATAATCGATTATGAACCTTATATAATTGATTATGACACTAATGTAATCGATTATGATACTTATATAATCGATTAAGATAGTGAAAAATGTCATATTAAGTTTATTTGCTGATATAATCCATTATGACCCTCACATAATCGATTATGACAGTAAAAAATATCATGTTACGAAATTTTATCACACTTGTGCTTTGGAGGCTTATGCATAATACCACTTCATCAACTTGTACCTCCATATCTAGTATTCTAAGACTCTAACTAGTCTTTAGACTTCATCTTGGGCTTGCTTGAATCTTGAATGGTTTGAATAATCATATCTTGGGCTTACTTGAGTCTTGAATGTTGTTTACTTAAATCTTCATATAAATCATCTTTTGGAAATGTAGGGACATGTTTCACATTGTCATCAATCTCCCCCTTATTGCTTTCACTTGACAGATCATTTAGAAATAATTTATCTAATCAAGCTTTGATACCACTTGTTAGACAAATGACATCTAGAAGGGAGGTGAATAGATGCACAAATTAAAAATTTATTTAAGATGTCCAATAATTTGTTAAATCAATTTTAATTATCAGATTAAATATAGATAAAGCGGAAGCGATAAAATAATTAATAAGATATAGAGAAAGATAAAAGCACACAATAATTTATACTGGTTCGGGTCAAGCCAACTCTACTAATACGAGAGAGACAACCTAATTCACTATCTTTAAAATTTAGTTTACAAATTATAATCAATTTTGCAGAAGAACCAGTAAACAGTAAACTAATTAAAAAGATAAACATCTCTCTAGAATCCTACTAGAGATGAACACCTCCTTTGAACAAATCAAATGATGAACACAGAAACACACCTCTCAAGAATCCCATTTGAGATGAACACCTCCTCTGAACAAATCAAATTATGAACTCAAAAACACACCTCTCAAGAATCCCACTTGAGATTAACAACTCCTTTGACCAAATCAAAGGATGAACAGTTCCCACAAAGGAAACCCTAAATTACAAGAATTTCAACAAGAACAGTCACACCTGATAATGGAGACAACAAATTGTAGAAGCATGTAGAATGATAGCTCCAAGAACAAGTGTGATTAACAATAAAAGCACCAAAGGCAATAGGGAAAGAGTTTTCTCACAAAATGTAAAATGTCGTTGTTGCCTTGCTCAAAATGATTTTCTGTTAATTGTGTATTCAAATTCTGTGTTTTTTATTTTTCATCAAAATTCATTTAAATAGGAAAATAGCATTGAATATGTCATAATAAAAATAAAAAATGGTCATTGCTCAGTAATTAATTCGTAAAGAAAAATCAGGATGTTTTCAACAACTACTATTCTTCAAAAACGAATATATTTTTCAAATTCAAAGTTTCATAATCGATTATGTTACTTGCATAATCGATTATGACAGAGGCAAAATCAATTGTTCATTTCTGATGCATCATAATCGATTATGGTACTTGTATAATCGATTATGACAGTGAGACTTTCAAAAACAATTGCTTCATTTGCTGATATAATCGATTATGAACTTCTCATAATCAATTATGATAGTGAAAATTGTCATGATACGAAAATTGTTTCACACTTGTGTTTTGGAGGCTTATGCAAGATAACACTTTATCAATTTGTACCTCCATATCCAGTGTTCGAAGACTTTATCTAGTCTTGAATAGTGTTGACTTGAATCTTCATCAAAATCATCTTCTTCAGAATGTAGGGAAATGTTTCACATTGCTATCAATCTCCCCCACAGTGCTTTCAAAATCTTGATGTTCTTCTTAGATCTCAAAAGCTAGTTATTGATCGCGCTGGTATTGGTTTCACACCTATCATTGGAAAGAAAGCTAGAGCTTTCAAAAACTACTTTTCATATAGAAAACCTATCTCATCACCATTCATTACATGTTTCTATTGTATGAAAAGAGGGCATTCTATGAAATTTTGCAAAATTAAGAAATATGTCGTTCCAAAAGGAAGAATGAAATGGGTTCCCAAGAAATTATTGCAAATAACCTAGGTGGACCCTATTATCTTCAAAAGGGTACCAAAAACCATGATTCTTTTTTAGGAACAGCGAACTAAAGAATTTTTGGTACTTGGACAACGATTGTTCAAGTCACATGACTGAAGATATTTTGCAAATTTTATTATTTGAAACTTAAATGTGACGGAACTGTTGTTTATAGAGATGTCATCAATAGTATAATTCTTGGAGAAGATGATGGTAAATGTGAAATATTCTTTTTATAGAAACGAATAGACTACTAGTCGATATTTTCACAAAATCTTTAGCTAGTAATCATGTCTATATGATTAGAACTGAACAAGGCATTCTAGATGTGGTAAACATACATAATTTCATGTACTGATATATTTAATTGATATAAAACAGTTTTAATCGATTAAAATACAGAGAATCAGTAAAATTATTCTCTTCTAATCGATTAAATTCTCAAAATAATTGGTTAAATTCACTTATAGAGAATTTCTCAAAATTATTCACTTAATCGATTAAAATCTCTTAGGTTTCCAGTTTACATTTGTCATCTCTATTTTAATCGATTATTACATCAGTTAAATTCATTAATTGGTACAAAATTAATCGATTCTTTCTCATTTTAATCAATTAATATTCTGTTATTATATTTCTAACCCATATCCAGATCAAATTAATTGATTAATTGGTAAAATAATCGATTAGTTTGTTCTTGGAAATTGTTTCAGAGTCTTTTAATTGCAGGATTTTGGAAATTAAACAGCCAATCAAGGATTGCAAATCAAGATTCATTATCTGCTAAATCCAGAAACAATATTAAAAGCATCGTTGATCAATCAATCTTTATCCTCCTAAAAGAACAAATTAGCTGATACATTCTGCAAATTCACTATCCAATTTTAGTACAACAATAGCCGATCAAGGGGACATTTCAATTGGAAAAAGCTGGAAACACAACAAGATTCCTTTGACTGTCTCACGGACTCCAAAATTCATCTTTCAATATGGGAGCAGGTAGCTGATCTTCGAGATGAAGGAGTCAAGGTGTCCAAGGGAAATATCTCTGAGCTGCTAGATTTCAACAAGATCCAATTCTTAATATCTTGTCTCAAAGATTGCAATGACTCGGTCAGAATTTTGAATGCAGGGAAGATGAGGCTAGAACAGAGGTTGTTGGCCTTCATCATAGCATGGGTGCTTAAACCCAAGGAGAGTAATCATGCTCTGCTGAATGAAGGAGATTTGGTCTCTGTTTTTCTTTAAAAACCGGGTTCTGCTTCTTTAACTCATACTTACTCTCTTCTTCTTCTTGATCACTCATTCTTCTCTTCTTTTAACCACCCGATCTTTCTCTCAAATTCTTCCTGCAAGAATGTTCAAGAGATAAAAATCTGAGAGAAATAAAATTAATGTCCTTCTTTTTAACACAATTCTTTTCTTTTACATTTGTTATTTTTCTGGGTCTGTAAACGCTTTATTGGCTTATGACCATAACACTTTGCACCTTTAATATGTTATGCATGCTTTATTTTGATTGACTACTCTTTTCTCTATTTTTAATTAAGTCAAAGGGGGAGAAATTAATATTGAATACTCACTAACACAAAAACACCTAGTGACTTCTCTACAGGATTCAAGAAAGAGTTTGTCTTCATCAAATAGGGGGAGACTGATGATGATTGAAGATCTTGAAGATTTGATGAAGTCAAAGGATTTATGGAATAAGGGAAGATTTAAAGAAGTCAGAGGATTTATAAGGGATGTAGTGTTTGGTGAGTTTGCATCAATATAAGTAGGTATAATCATCTATCCATTTCTACAGCATGAGGTTTTACCATTTGAAAGGAATAAAAATCTCTCTAATCATTTTAATCTATTAAAAATCCTTTAATTGATTAATATGCTCTAAAGTCTCGGATTTAACTGATATATGTACAGATTAATCAATTAAAAGATTTTTAACAAATTAAAATAATTAGAGGCATTTTTATTCCTTTCAAATGTTAGAACCTCATGTTGTAAAAATGGATAGATGATTATACCTACTTATATTGATACAGGCTCACTAAACACTACATCCCTTATAAATCATTTGACTTCATCAAATCTTTAAGATCTTCAATCATCATCAGTCTCCCCCTATTTGATGAAGACAAACTCTTTTTTGAATCCTGCAAAGAAGTCACTAGGTGTTTCTGTGCTAGTGAGTATTCAATATTAATTCTAAATTCATTTAAGGTTTCTATTTTGGTTCCTAAATGGAATTATGTTCTAGAATTAGACAACAATTTGATTTGGCAGGACATTTTGGTGGGTGAATTAATGCTTTTATGATGCTTTTGGTAATATAATTGTTCAAATTTTTTGTTATCATTTTGTAAATAAATTTGGAGTTTCAAACTTTTGACTATATATGGAGTAAGATAGTCCCCTTGGTAGTTGCAAATTAGAGTCCCTTTACGACAAATTTGATTAGCTAGTATGCTTTTGAAAAATATAAAGATAAATCTCCATGTCAAGATTATTTTACTGGCAAGAATGAGAGACATTTGTTCAAAGTTGAAAGGATGAATCATGGTAGATTTGTTTATGTTACTCAACAAATTGAATTACATGTGCCTAAAGCAATTAAATAGTCAATTGAGTTACATGTATTATTTATTCATAAGAAAAAAGCTTAAGAAATCCAACAAAAAAACATTACTCTCCCCAAATTCTTAGGGAGGCTGTGACTTGTTGAAGAAGAACATATTATTAAAGGAGAAGAGGGAAAACAAATCTTCATCTAGCAAAGGACTTGTGTCTCCTACATCCCTCCTACTTGATAAGAGAAATGAAAGATGACTTACATGAAATTATTAGATCAAATCACTATAAGAAAATCATTAATTATCGGCAGGTAGTTACCGATGGATATGTAATCGTCGAAAAATGAGTGATTACTAACAGAAATTACCGACAAATTTAAAGTATTTGTGGAATTTGGTCTTACCGATGCATATATCTGTTAGTAAATGAATAATTAATTACCGAGAGATATATTCGTCGATAAATTAAAAATTTTGGTAAATTAACAATTAGTTATCGACACATATATCCATTGGTAAATTAACAATTAGTTTTCGATGAATATATCTGTCGGTAAATTAACAATTAGTTTCGATCGAATACATTCGTCGATAAATTAACAATTAGTTACCGACGGATATATTCATCGTTAAATTAACAATTAGTTACCAACGAATATATCCATCGTAAATATTTAAAATATATAAATATATTTGTATTTATATATTTTATATTTATATATTTACAGGAATATATGTATATAAATATAATTTATTTGTAAGTTATTATCGGAAAATCGTAGTACCTTAGTGGTTGGAGTATCAGTCTCAAAATGTAATAAATAATAAAAATATAATATAAAGGGGAGGGGAACCTCTAGATAAATATAAATAAAAATGTTTTATTCAAGCATTACCTACTGATTCCATAGGTAATTCACCTACGGATATATCCATCGATAATTATCTACAATACTTTCCAATGGAAATATTCGTCTGTAATATTTACCGATAACACAATTTCTGACGCATTTATTTACTGTCGGATTTTCTTGGTTATCGACGGATTTTTTCCGTCGAAAAATCCAATTTTTCTTGTAGTGAATAACATTTAAGACATCTAGAGATATTGAAAATTGAATTGTAAGTTTATGGAAGGAGAATAATATATTTTTCATTTAATAATACTTTCAAAATGATATGATTACTAACTTCGATTATAATTTTTGTTTCCAATATATCTTGGTTGAGAAAAGTTCTTATGGTACTTTTATCTCCCATGTGCACCAAAACATTTTGACAATGGTTATTAACTCTTTAAAACATCCTAGTCATGTGCGTATTGTTGGAGTACCTCCAACATTAGAAATCCTAAAGGACCTATAAGTTAAGAGGTGATGGAATAACTAGTGACGACTTTGACATTGAGGTTAACACCAACAAAATTAAGAAGCACACTTGCAAAGGAGTAAATGCGTGAGTTTGAAGAATGAATGAAGTTAATGGACATCTATCTCACAATAGAATCAAGTAGTTTAAGAGGATGTTGTTCTTATTCGTGTCTGTCTTAAAACAAAAGGTAATAATGTTATTGATGTGTAGACCTATTAGAGGAGACTTACACAAAAATATATTACTAGTGTCAGTTATTTATAGATGAAGATCCTCTTCTTCTTATAACTATTGGAAGAGTGTATCCAAGAAAGTCAACAATATACATAGTGTCCATATAGACTAATTATAAAAAAAGTAGTGGTTGAACAAATGAGGTTCAATGAATGAGAGAGGCACTTCAAATATTTATTGCATCACCTACAAATATAAACATTCTAGTTATTTCTAAGAAATAAAAAAATAAAAGTATTGTACTTTAAGTTTGATTTTATGTATATATCTCTTATTTTCATTTGTTTAATCAAAGTTATATCGATATTTGTCACATTGTTAAGTAGGGCACAAAAGCAAACTATGTGTTAGTGAAAAAATCGATATAGGGATCGAAAATTAGAGGAAAGAAAATTGAGGAAAGAAAATCGAAAAGATGGTTGGAAGACATTCGATGATCACGTAACAGTATGAACACATAAATCGAGAATTGGAATCGAGAATCGAAGGAAGAATACTTGATGTCTATTGCTGAAGAAAAATCGAGAAATTAGAATCAAGTGTAATGTTAAGGTTAAGGGAAATCAAAAGCAATTCAAAGTTCTCGAGATTTGAAATCGAGATCGAGGGAAAGGTTAACCTACATGGCTATCGAAATTATGGCTAAGTTATAAATTGAGGAACGGTTAAAACATGTATGGAACGTGGAAGCAGTTTTCTAAACCGTAGAACTAAGGTAAAACTTTGAGGGACGTGCACGTGGAACGTGGTAGCAGTTTTTGTTAACTGCTCTTAGGAGGTTACCTGAAGGATGCTCTATAAATAGAGCGAAGATTGAAGGAAAGAAGGAATTGGCAGAGAGAATAGAAGCATTAGTGAAAAGTCTACAGGAGAACGACGCATCATGAAGTTTCTAATGCTCTGGATTTCCATTATCATTGATCATCTTTATCGCTTTCTTTACTTTCCCTGGTAATTTACGTTCATGCAATATACATTCATCAATTTTAAGTTTCTATATTTTCAATTACTTGTCATTTACCTTTAATGCAATGTAAGTTTGTGTACTTTCGATTACCTGCCAGTTACCTTTAATGCAATTTAAGATTCTGTGCTTAAATTATTTGCCATTTACCGTTTCTGCAATTTCGATGTCATGCTATTTACTTTCATGCAATTTTAATTCTTTGTCATTTACAGTTAATGCAATTTCGAGGTTTCCGCATTTACAATTCTTTGTAATTTAATATTTTGTACTGCCTTTCATTTTCGATATGTTTTACTGTTTTCCTTACTTTGTGTTTCTTAAATAAAATACCAAAAAAGAATACTTTCTAGTGTCAATCTGTATGATCTATTGCATTGTTGACCTTTCTCGATATGGTGACATTTTCGATTCTCATACACGTTTTGATTGAAAACTGTTGCTAGCCTAAGTAAAAAGAATCTACATGGTTGAAATTTGATTAGAACCTAAGTTTCTAAGAAATTGAAATCGATCAAATTTTCACCAGAAACAAATTGGCGCACCAGGTAGGAGCCTCGTTGTGTCAAAAAACACAAAAAATTGGCTAGTTCGAAAGTGTATGAGATTAAGGAGTGGGCGAGTAGTAAGAATGAGTCAAAATCCACCGAATAGTCAGAATAACAGTGAGATTCCAAATAGTCCGAATCCACCAAACATTGGGGGGCAAGTTCACAATGGAAATATGCTTGTAATATCGACAACTGTGAGTGTGTCGATGTCTGTGAGTACTGAACAAAGCCTAGGGACATTAGCAAATACTCAGTTAGGGTCTAGTACTGTAATGTCAAACAATATGCAAACCACGGGAAACCCTGTAACAACATATGCAGGTCCGCATGAGTGTAAGGCCGCCTAGTTTTTCGTTTAATAATATGAATGGGACTGGTACTTCTTTAATACAACGAAGTACGAGATTTAACCTAGGAATGCCCCAAAACTTAGGAACATTTCAAACCTTAGGTATGCCTCAAAATTTTGGAGTATCCCCGAATTTAGGTGTGTCCCAAAATTTAGTAACACCTCAGAATCCAGGGAATGCGCAAAGTTTAGGAACACAACAGACGTCTCCAATATCAAACCTAGATCACAGAGCAAATCTGGATCATGGGAGATATGCATTCAATAGAGCTTATCATCGATCCAATTTCGAGGCTATCGAAAATGCTAGTACTGGAATTTCCAGTAATTCATTAGGATTGCTTCGACAACAAATGGATGAAAGCAATTTCGAAATGGTTAACATGTTGTCACAACAGTTGACTACAGTATTAAACCCATTAGTTCAAAACACTACCAATAGTTTTGAGATACTAGCAGATCAAATGACACGTATCGGGGATGCATTAGCAATACCTCGATAAATGAGGGTCGAAAATAATGCCAATCAGGATAATAACCAAAACGTTAATATCAATCCCCTTTATTTATTAAGAAGAAATCGAAATGTTGATCAATATCAGCATGTGGGGAATCAATATCAACATGTGAGGAATGGTACTTGCAGAAATTTAAATGGGGGATTTCAAAATATGAACAATCAGAATAACATGCAGTACAATCATCTGCTGGGACAAAGGATAAATCCCCAAGGAGTGGAATTAAGACCACCTAACCAATCATACTTTGTTTCTCCTTTTCCAAATACAATTCTCGAGACAGAATTACCTCGAGGATACAAAATACCCAAATTCACCAAATTTGCTGGAGAAATTGGTGAATCCACTATCAAGCATGTGGCGGGATATCAAATCGAATGTGGAGATATAGTGATGAGTGAGGAATTAAAAATGAAATACTTCCTAGTTCATTAACAAAGAATGCTTTCACTTGATTTACTTTTTTGCCACCTAATTCGATATATAATTGGTTGCAGCTGGAAATAAATTTTCATGAGCAATTCTTTATGGGGGAGACTCAAGTAAGTCTTATTGACTTAATGAATATAAATAGATATAATCATGAAAGTGTAGATGATTATTTGAATAGATTTAGACAAATGAAGTCGAGATGTTTTACTCAAATTCCCGAATTTGAATTAGTCAGAATGACTTCTGCAGGTTTAGAATTCTCGATTAGGAAGAAGTTGGTTAATTTACCATTGAATGACATGGCTCAGCTAGCCGATAAAGTGAGAAGAGTGGAACAAATCGAATATGAGAAACAAAGGTACAAGAAATTTGAAAAATCTATGAAGAAAGATAAGGTAGCGTATATAAATGACGTATATAAGGAGAATCCTAGGACAGAAGCAGAAATTGAAGAATTTGTTAATGAAAAAGTAAATATAGCAGAGCTCAAAGTAGGAGCTCCATATATTTTTAAACTGCTACGGAAAAATGAAGTAAAAGACAAAATGGCAAATCGCACATATACTTTCAATGTAACAAAAGCAGATAAAATCTTCGATATTTTATTGAAAGATAAATAGATTAAGTTGAGCGATGATCATAAATTACCTTCTGCAGATCAAAGAAATGGTCGAAAATATTGCAAATTTCATAATATTTATGGGCACTGGACTAATAATTGTATACATTTCAGGAACACGATCCAAGATGCAATCGACCAAGGAAGATTGAAGTTCGAGGAGATGTCAATGAAAGTGGAGACGAGTCCATTTGAAGTTCAAGTAGGGTATGTCGAATCCCAGGCGGGCATTAGTAAATATGTTCGATTGATAAATTCAGCCTTTATAGGTATGGTCGATGTTACTGAAGACATTGATCCTAGACATGTCAAAATGGACATGTCAGAAGAAGACATAGAGTTTGACCTAAGCGAGTTCGAGAAAGAATTAGAGAGATCTATCCTCAAGCAGAAGATTCCCTCGTCGAATTTTTAACTAGAAAGAAAGAGAAGGATAAAGGCATGGCATTATGTCCACGATGCAGCGCGGTGTTTGACAAATCAGCTGCTAAAACCTTCAAGGCAGGACAGATCAAGAAAATAGAGAAACGACATAAAAGTTGCAATGTTAAAGAGGATCAAACAACCCAGACAACGGTGGGGGAGAATCAGCAGCAATCTGTTGGTTCTGGTTCTAGTAGAAATCAAAAGCGATGGGTTAGGAAAGAAATGTATTCTCCTCGAGGAGGAAGAGGTAGACTTCCAAATAATGATGTTTTCGATAGACTTTCATATGATGAAGGATCAAATACTGGATTCCCTACATTCCAAAGGAGATTTCGAGGAAGGCTTTGGAGGAGAGGAGGAAGGATCCCTTACTGGGGAAGGATCAATAATTATAAGAATTTTGAAGAAAGTAATATACCAATTAGGGGTCAATATGTAAGAGACTTTGTCAATGGCAAGAATGAAGATAGTTGGGATGGACATCAGATCGGAGTATTATCGATACTACCCGCGGAGTATGTTAGTGAGTACGAAGAGTTTCAAGAGCAAATTGACGTCAATCGAGAGGACGATTTCTATTCCGAAGAAATGAGACCGAAAGTGACATGGGTGACACAAGCGTCATGCGAATTGCCCCATAGAGATGCTGCTTTTATCGATCCTCCATCCGAGGAAATGAGGTTTCATTTGAAGCCCTTATTGCTGAACATCGTAATTCAAGGACAGAAGGTGAATAAGGTCCTTATGGATGGTGGTGCAGCGATGAACATATTACCAATTACTATGCTGAAGAGGTTTGGTATCGAATTGAAAGACTTAGTCAGGCATAATATCATGATTTCTGATTTCAGTGGGAAATCGTCGGGCTCAAAAGGCATGATTGCCTTAGACGTGAAAGTGGGTACTTATTCGAGGCCCACTGTTTTTGTAGTTGTCCAATCACATGCCAACTTTAATGTGTTGTTTGGCAGGGAGTGGATTCATGGAGTTGGATTTGTACCTTCCACGGCTCATCAGAAGCTGTTTATGTGGAATCGAGATGGACATCTCGAAATAATTCAAGGAGACCAGCATGAGTTCGTGACATTTGTGTCTCAGGCTGGTCGGTCACTACAAAATTTGGCGCTCACTCAACCATTCACCTTCGAGACTGTCGAAGACTTTAATTCAAAAGTGCACGAGGAGCGTTTCCTGGAAATGAATGAGAAAAGAGGGTTTGTCACGATTAAAGAGGGGGTCAGCCTCGAAGTGGCCGGTGAAGATGAATAAAGATTATGAGCAATTCTTGGCTCGATTAAGAAGGTATGAAGATGAAAAGAAAGAGGGCCAATAAAGTAGTACTACTAGGATAGGAATAAATAAATCGATTTACTCGACAGTAGTAGCAAATAATAGTGATCAAGTTATACTCGATTGCATTTATGATAATTCTCCTTTAGGTTTTGAAAGATCCATCACATCGAATCACAAAAAAGTTGAGGCCCAAGATCCGTTAGAAGATATCAACTTGGGAAGTATAGAGGACAGAAAACCTACTTATGTTAGTAGGTATCTCGAGAAAGAAATGAAAAAAGATATGATTTCATTACTAGAAGAGTATAAAGACTGCTTTGCTTGGGGTTATGGAGAAATACCTAGGTTGGATCGAAGTCTAGTCGAGCATAGATTACCTATCATAGAAGGCAGGAAGCCAGTAAAACAAGCTCTGAGGAGATTTGCACCTGAGGTGATGGGTAAGATTAAAGAAGAGATCGAGAGACTTCTTAGAACAAAGTTCATCAGGACTGCCAGGTATGTCGATTGGATTTCTAATATTGTTCTAGTTATTAAAAAAATGGTAAAATGAGAGTATGCATTGATTATCGAGATTTAAATTTAGCAACTCCTAAAGACGAATATCCTATGCCAATAGCCGATATGCTAATAGATGCAGTAGCTGATAATGAAATGTTAAGTCTTTTAGATGGTTATTCAAGATATAATCAAATTTTTGTTTCCTAGAATGATATAGCTAAAACAGTTTTTCGATGCCCGGGGGCATTAGGTACTTATGAATGGATAGTGATGCCATTTGGATTGAAAAACGCCGGGGCAACATATCAAAGAGCAATGAATTTAATTTTTCATGATTTGATCAATGATTTTATGCAGGTTTACATAGATGATATTGTTGTAGCATCGAAGGAAAAACATAAACATTTAGATAATTTGAGAAAATCTTTTGAAAGAATGAGGAAATACGGATTAAAAATGAATCCCTTGAAATGTACCTTTGGTGTGTCTGCTGGTGAATTTTTAGGATTCATAGTACATGAAAAAGGGATCGAGATCGATAAGAATAAAGCAAAAACTATATTAGATACTTCTGCTCTAAAGAATAAAAAGCAGTTGCAATCATTTTTGGGAAAAATAAATTATTTAAGACGATTTATTTCTAACTTGGCTGGTAAGACTTATGTTTTTTCGTCTTTGTTAAAGTTGAAAAAGGAAGCAGATTTCAAATGGAAGGAGGAACATCAGGAAGCCATTGAGCAGATCAAATTGATGTTGACGAATCCTCCGATTTTGATACCAGTAATGAGGAACAAGCCATTAAAGTTATATGTATCAGCATCAGATCGAACTATAGCCAGTCTACTAGCACAAGAGGATAAGAATGGTGTGGAATGTGTTGTTTATTATCTAAGTAGAATCTTAAATGATGTTGAAACTCGATACAATGATATCAAAAAGTTAGGGTTGTGTTTGTATTTCTCTTGTACGAAACTCAAATATGTAATGAAACCTCATGATGTGATGGTTTACTCCAGAAATAATATTTTGAAATTTCTTTTGTCGAAACCTATTATACATAATCGAATAGGAAAGTGGGTGTTAGCTTTGACAGAATTTTCATTATCATTCGAGTCTTTGAAATCGGTAAAAGGCCAAATTATCGCTGATTTTATGGCAGACCATATAGTTGACTCAATTGATAATTTATTTATTGAAATAAGTAAATGGATAATGTATTTTGATGGATCAAGTACATCGGACAAATCGGGAGTGAGAATTCTTATCATTTCACCGAATAATATCCCGACTAAGTTATTATTTGAAATTAAGCCCACTTGTTTGAATAATGAAGCTGAGTATGAAACTTTGATTACAGGTCTCGAGACTTTGATTAAGTTAAAAGCTCGACATGTAATTGTAAGAGGTGATTCACAATTAGTGATCAAACAAGTACGAAAAGAGTATAAATGTATCAACACCAATTTGTTCAGATATCTAGAAAAAGTAATTACTTTGAGCAGAATGTTCGATGACATAATATTCGAATATGTTCCCCGAGAGTTCAATCGAGAAGCTAATGATTTAGCGCAAATAGCATCTAAGTATAAGATATTTCTGGAAATTTTACAAAAAATGATTCAAATTAAAGAGAAATTACCCCAAGAAAGTGAAATTTTACAAATTAGTGACTTAGATGATCAAGATTGGAGAAAATCGATTATAGACTATTTGCAAAATCCAAATGGGAGAATCAATAAGAAAATTAAATATCGAGCAGTAAAATATGTTTTGTTGAATGATGAATTGTATAAGAGAGGTATTGATGGAGTATTGCTTAGATGTTTAGGGAATGATGATGCTTATTTAGCAATGACAAAAGTACATAATGGAATATGTGGTGCCCATATGATAGGTCAGAAGATGAGATGGATGTTAACTCGACAAGGATATTATTGGCCTTCGATTTTAAAAGATTGTATCGAGTATGCTAAGTCCTGTGAAGAATGTCAGAAGTTTAGTCCTATACAACAAGTCCCTGCTAGCGAACTACATTTGATTATCAAACCATGGCCTTTCAGAGGTTGGACCATCGATTTAATTGGACAAATTTTTCCACAGTCATCGAAAGGACATAGATATATAATTGTAGTTGTCAATTATTTTTCAAAATGGGTAGAAGCAATTCCGTTAAAAGACGTCGATCAACAAGATGTAATTGACTTTATTGAAGAATACATTATTTATTGATTCGGGATACCACAGTCTATTACCACTGATAGAGGGACAGTTTTTACTGGTAAGAAGATGGTTAGATATGCTGAATCGAGAAATATTCAGTTATTAGCATCAACTCCATATTATGCTAAGACTAATGGGCAGGTCGAAGCAATTAATAAAGTAATTATTGGTTTAATCAAGAAACATGTCGGTAGTAAACCAAAAACCTGGCATGAAACGTTATTACAAATTCTGTGGGCCTATCGAAATTCGCCAAATGATTCCTTACAGAATACTCCATATAAGTTAGTTTATGGGCATGATGCGGTTTTACCCATCGAAATAAATATTGAGTCAACTCGAATACAAAAACAAAATGATTTACCCAGCTGTGATTATTGGAACTTCATTATTAGAAAAATGGTTAATAGTGACCGAAATTAGTAACCGAAAAATTCAGTCACTCATAGTAACTGAATCAGTGACTGATTTCCGTTTTATATTTAGTGACTAATTTAGTGACTAAAATTTCAGTCACGGAAATCGGTCACTGATTCGGTCACAAAATCAGTCACTGATTCGGTCACTACTAGAAAAATGGTTAATAGTGATCGAAATTAGTGACCGAAAAATTCAATTACTAATAGTAACTCGAATCGATGGATCGATGTCTCTTTTTATATATAGTGACTCGATTTAGTGACTAAAATTTCAGTCACTAAACAAATAATATATAAATTAGTGACCATTTTTTATTTATATAAATAATTTTTAAAAATATTTTAATAATATATTAAATATAAATCTACTTAATAATTTAAAATAATTAATAAAAATTTTAATAACATTATAAAAAATTATAAAAAATTTAAAAAATAGTTTATTAACTTATTAAATAATTTAGTAATATAATTATTTTATTTTATTTTTTAATTTAGTATGTAAATAAAAAAATTAAAATTAATTATTATATTAGTCACCGATTCAATCATTAAAATAATTATTAATTTAATCTCTTTTATATATATAATCAATGATTAAATTAATTATTAATTTAGTCTCTTTTTGATATATATATATATATATATTACTTTTATGTTAATAAAAATGTATTTCAATGTATTTATAAAAAAATTAAAATTATTTTAATTATTGAATTGATATTTCAAATTTATATTAATATTTTAAATAATTTAGTAATTGGATAAATATTTTAAGTTTATATTAGTATTTTTATAAAAGTGTAAAGATTAAGTGAACTTATTTTAAAATTTAATTAAACATAATAATATAATATACTATTAACCATAAATATGTGAAGATTTAGTTAGAAATTAATTTTAAGTTTTATCATTTTTATTTAAAAAAAATTGTTAAAAAAATCAAAATAAATAATTAAAATAAAGAATTTTAATTTAATAAATGTGTTAATATTATTAGTTATTGGAGAATTAAATTTATAATAATAATTATATAAAATTATAGAATTAATAAAATTTAAATTATTGGTATTTTTTTAATCATGAAGCTAAAATTTGATAATATTAATAAATTAAAATAAAAAAAATAAAAAAAAAGTATATATATATATATATATCACTTTAATTATTTTCATTAAAAATAATTTCATAAAAAAACTAATATTTGAAAATAAAAATGCAAAAGTATATAGTTTTTCTTTTATTTAATTATATTTTTTATTTTTTACTTTTTGGTTTTAGTCCATAACAACAATTTAATTGCTCTAATTTCCACAAAAATATATAATTTCTCTTATTAACAATTTTTTTTAATCAGATTAAGAAAATTATTACTAATAAGATTCAAAACCAGTACCTTAGAGTTAGATATTAATACTCCAACCACTAAACTGTTAGAATTTTTTAATAAAAATTTACAAATAAATTATATTTATATACAAATAAATATATATCAGTGTAAATATATAAATATAAAATATATAAATACAAATATATTTATATATTTTGATATATTTATATATTTATATGTTCGATGTGAGGATCACGCTAGAGGGTGAAAGTGTGTGTCGAGTGAGTTTTCAAAATTTGATGTCAAATTTGTGAGCGAGTCTCTTTATATGGATTTGTAATTTAATGATAGAATATAATATTTATAATTTATTTATATAATGATATAAAATAATTGTTTTCTTTATTTATTTTTATTTTATTTTAATTTATTCTTTTTATCTTTTTTTTCTTCTATTATTTAATTAAAATTCTTATATTAAAATAATTTTTCATTATTAAAAATAATTAAATATTTATTTTTAAAATTATTTTTTAAAATTATTTAATTTAACAAATTATTATGAATTAATCTATGTCTAGAAAAAATAATTATTAAAAGATGATTTTGATTAATTTATAATAATATATGTTAGGAAAAAATTGTTCTATTAATAATCATAATTAAATTAATTTATAATAATTTGTTAAATTAATAATTTTAAAAATAAATATTTAATTATTTTTAATATTGAAAAAATTATTTTAATATAATAATTTTAATTAAATAATAGAAGAAAAAAATATAAGAAGAATAAATTAAAATAAAATAAAAATAAATAAAGAAAAAAATTATTTTATATCATTATGTACATAAATTATAAAGATTATATTGTGTCATTAAATTATAAACTCATATAAAGAGACTCGCTTACAAATTTGACATCAAATTTTAAAAATCTACTCAACACACCCCTCGAGCACGCCCTCACATCCAACATATATATATATATATATATATATATATATATATATATATTTGTATTTGTATTTATATATTTTATATTTATATATTTACACGGATATATATTTTTATTTGTATATAAATATAATTTATTTATAAACTATTATAAAAAATTCTTAGTAGCTAAGTGGTTGGAGTATCGCCTCTAAATCTAAGGTACTGAGTTCGAATCCCGCCAGTAACAATTCTTTCAATCTAATAATAATTCAAATTTCTAGAAAATATAATATAAAAGGGAGAGAGTTATAAAAAAAATATTTTTAATTTTTTAATGTTTTTGTTAGTGACCGAAAATTCGGTCACTATTTGATGTTTTTATTGTAGTGCTTGATGTATGATGAATTAAATGAACTCGATAAAATAAGATTGCAAGCGTTGAATAATATTATTCTACAAAAGAATCAAATTGCTCGAGTTTATAATAAGAGAGTTCGACAGAAAATATTTAGCGAAGGTGACTTAGTTTGGAAAACGATTTTGCCGATGGATAAGAAATATAAAAGTTATGGTAAATGGTCGCCGAATTGGGAAGGGCCTTTTGAAGTTGTTAAAGTGTTATCGAGTAATGCTTATTCGATTGTTGATTGGCATAATAAAGAGAAAGTCTTATCGATAAACGAAAAGTACTTGAAAGACTATAAACCTCGAATAAGGAAAATAAACATTCAGAATTAATTCAAATATGATGTTCTACAAAATTAGATATTGAGATTTGAGTTGATCAAAGTCTATTAATAATTGAATCCAAGAAGAGAGGTTTTAATTTTCTTCGACAATCACTTTCCGTTTGCGCTCCATGCTTTGTCCCAGAGAAAGTGCCACTTCTTTTGCAGAAGATTTGATCGAATTCACTTCTGTTGTGAGGAAATCATCTTGTGCTTTGAGTTGTTGAAGTCTTTTCTCTAATTCTTTGATTTCACCTCTAACCAAAGATTGTGCTTTCAACGCCTTTTCAAGATTAAGCTTTTGAGTTTTCAACAAGTTCGATTTCTCAGTTTGGAAGGTAGAAATGGTAGTCAACTCGGTCGCTATAGATTGTTTTTTCTTCCTTGCAGAGTAAGCTTTGTTAAATAAATCGGTGTCCGCTGCGACTTCAGCGTCGAAACTCTTTGGAAGTGTGTCATCAGGGAATGCCTCTATAGCAGTAAGAATTTCTTGAAAAAGTTATTTTTTCTTGCGCGATTCCACCAAGACCTCGAGAGGTGAAGAATAGAAGAAAGACCTAAATTGTTGTATCAATTTGTTTGCTTCTTCAGTCGACGTCGTGGGTGGTTTAGATGAATGGCTTGAAGGAGTGACGTCTTCAGATAACAAAATATCGAGAATTGAGAATGGATCTTCTTCAATGGCAGTTCGATATTTTGGTAAATCTTCTGGGGTAGGATCACTTATTTCAGGCAATGTCGATGAAATCAGTTTGACAGATGGAACCTCGAAAGGAGGAGAAATTGGTTGTTCTGCAGCGGATGGTGAAGGAGAATCTTGGATTTGGACTGTGGGGATATTTACAATCTGAAAGGGAAATGAGTTTATTCGAGAAAATGAATTTAAAATCCTAATAGAGATAAGGTAAAAATAGGCAGTAAGGAAGAAATTTTTACCGAAAGGAGAAGGTGGGTCGATGTGCGTTGGTGCGGGGGAAGGGTTTTGTACATCCTCGGGTTGCTTCGATTCAAAATATAGGTTAGAGAAGGGAAACCTGTAAAATGAGTCGAGAAAAACATGATTTTAAACTTTACCTCTAAAATTGGTACTGTTGACTGAACCAAAGATTCGACATTCGTCGACACCGTAGACGATGGATGGTCCCGAAATATCAAAATTTGGAATCATGTTATAAACCTTCTCGAATTTTAGATATACAATATATATATATATATATATATATATATGAAAAGAGGGGAACTTACGTGACTTGAATGAGTCTCGTGTTGTCCGGGTTGTTTGACTCGCTTTATCGACCGTGTTAGAGTCCGTCGATAACGGATTTATGATAGGTTGAGCGGCTCGAGGACTCTTTTTGTATTTTTGTTTCTGAAAACAATGAGAAGTGAATCAGATATAGAAAAGGAAATCAAATAAACAAGATAATAGGGAATCGAAAAGAAACCTTCGATTTTCTCGAAGATGAGGAAATTGTAGCTGAGTGTTTTCGTTTTTGTGTGGGGGCAGATGGGTCCGATTCATCAGAAGACTCCCGGTCTTTCTTAGAGATGGTGACTTTATGAGGCTTCGAAACTGTCGAGAAAGAAAAATAGTTAGATTACAATTTGAAGAAAATTAAAAATATTTCAAAAAGAGGCAATAAAATCTCACAAAAAGGTGATGGAGTTAAAATCTTGACTCGATCAATATGGACAAGCCAGGGAGGAAAAAGATGTTGAGGAAGGTTTAGGTAAGAGAAGTAGGATAGTTTCGATATCGAAATTTCCTTGTTCTTGGGTTTTGGTGAAATAGTTTCTTTCAAGGATCTCAACTCTCGAACCCATTTAGGATGAGTTAAAGGTTTGGCGATTCCAAAAGGGGCTGTAGGAAAAGTGGGAAGATGGTTGGGACAATACATTTCAAACGGGGTTTTTCCTCGAGGATTGATTATTTTGTGGTTCGATCTGTTGGTGTTTGTTTTATTAGCTAGGGATATAACAACATTGTAAAATGTTTCTTCTAATTTAAGAGGGTTGTACCATTCTCGATAAAAGTTTTCAAATCGAGATATTTGAAGATAATGAGAGTATGTACCTTTCTTGGCCTTCGATTTATCCTGCAACATGAGAGAAGGATGCGCAGTCAATTTCGATTGAACGATATCAAAGTCAGAATGAATGCGTGAAAACCAATCGTTCCACCATTGAGAAAAACCAAGAGTAGACAAGTAATTCGATTCAAAAGCATAAGGGTAGAAATGCAGCGGGCTTTGTGGTAATAGTTTGACAAGTTCTCGTCCTACATTCGATCCATTTAACTTGGACTTTGGGGAACTATCGAGATTGAAAAAAGGTAAAGCTTGACTTAAACCGAACTGCCGTGAAAAAAGTTGAGGGTAATAGATGACAAGTTGGATATCCTTCGATTGAAAGCCCGATACAAGAACGTCCTGGGTCAAATAGTTACTCCATACATCTACTAGTTCCGATTGTAACCCTGGAGTAAGAGCTGTGAATTTTGATTTAAACCAGGTTGGCCCTCGAAGTCTATCACTTACTTTTCCATGGTATACGGTAAAAGGGGCCAAACATGAATCAAAATGAAATCGAGTTAACAAAAATTTCAGATAGGTTTGATAACTAGCCTCATTGGAGGATTTTTGATGAGAATGTCGAGACGATAATCAAGCACCTTCTAAATTTAAACTTGGGAAAACTTTGGATGGTGGGGGAATGATACTTTCAAAAATCGAAGTGAGCCATAATTGAATGAACCATATAGGACCTGAGAAATTTCCTGAGGGTCTTTGTGTATTCAGAATATCGATAGCCTCATCGAAAGTGGTATAAACATGAGCCAGTAAAAGTGTCGCCAAACAAACTCGGGGTTGACCAGTGTGGAGGAGGTAGGCAAGATTATAAAAATGGGATGAGATTTGGATGGATCGAGGGCAAAATACATGGGTGCAAAGCCAATATACTAGAAATGCAACATGTTCTTTATCAGAAACGGCTACCGATTGGTCATCAATAAAATGTTTTTCGATGAAGTGTCCATAGGCCTTCGAATCCCAATCGATTTTTGATTTGAGAGAGTCATCTTAAAGGAAAGCACTCTTAAAATATTTTTCCCCTGTGGGCTTTAATCCGGTAATTGCAGCGACCTCAAAAAGAGTGGGGGAAAGGGGACCACAGGGAAGCTTCATCGCGTGTAAATCTTTATTCCATAAATGGACCGCGGATAAAAACATAGACATATCCAGAAATGATAGATCGCATCGAGATAGGTGTAGAAAATCGAAAATCCCTACATCTCTCCAGTGATTCCCAAACTTAGTCTTTACTCTATCAAACCATCTGATGTATAAGGGCTTTTTATGGGGAGGACCCGTTCGATATACTTTCGAAACAGCATTTAAAAAATCAATCCGTACCTCGGATTTATGAATAGGGACTTTATTCTCTGAAGGAAGACAGATAGAAGAGGAAAACGATCCACCACAATAGCGGATAGGACCACCAAATGCATAATCTACGTTATCAACTGCGTAAGGGATAAGTACCTGTGTCTCGACAATTTTCTGTGAAGCTTCTTCCAACAAGGGAACTGGAGCAAACTTTTTGTCGTTTATCTCTATTAGAGTCGAAGTTACCGACGAAAGTGGCGGGGTGGGGAAGTCAGAAGATTTGGAAGTCGTCATTACAGTTGTGGAAAGAGTGAAGACAGAGAAAAGGTGTGACGAAGAAAGAAGATGGGTTAGGTTTTTGGTAAAAAAACAAGTGCAAAATTGATTGGAGTATTTAAAGAGACCAACTAAGGTATTTGAAACGACGAATATGAGAAGAAGGTAATTAATGCGTGGCGTTCGCGTTGTGATAGTGGAAGGTGATGTGATTTGATATTTGACATAAAGCAGCAAAACCCTAAAAACCCTAAAAAACCATAAACCCTAAACAATTATTTTTTGGGCTTCAGGAATATTTAAGGGCTGGATTTGTTTTTTTTTTTTTTGTAAGAATATAAAATTGGTACAAATATTTATATTCTTCCAAGGGGGCATTTTGTTAGTGAAAAAATTGATATAGGGATCGAAAAGCGGATGAAAGAAAATCGAGGATCATATGATTAGTTAAAAAATTGATAAATCGAAAAGATGGTTGGAAGACATTCGATGATCACGTAACAGTATGAACACATAAATCGAGAATTGGAATCGAGAATCGAAGGAAGAATACTTGATGTCTATTGCTGAAGAAAAATCGAGAAATTAGAATCAAGTGTAATGTTAAGGTTAAGGGAAATCAAAAGCAATTCAAAGTTCTCGAGATTTGAAATTGAGATCGAGGGAAAGGTTAACCTACATGGCTATCGAAATTATGGCTAAGTTATAAATTGAGGAACGGTTAAAACACATATGGAACGTGGAAGCAGCTTTCTAAACCGTAGAACTAAGGTAAAACTTCGAGGGACGTGCACGTGGAACGTGGTAGCAGTTTTTGTTAACTTCTCTTAGGAGGTTACCTGAAGGATGCTCTATAAATAGAGCGAAGATTGAAGGAAAGAAGGAATTGGCAGAGAGAATAGAAACATTAGTGAAAAGTCTACAGGAGAACGACGCATCATGAAGTTTGTAATGCTCTGGATTTCTATTATCATTGATCGTCTTTATCGCTTTCTTTACTTTCCCTGGTAATTTACGTTCATGCAATTTACATTCATCAATTTAAGTTTCTGTACTTTTAATTACTTGTCATTTACCTTTAATGTAATGTAAGTTTTTGTACTTTCGATTACCTGCCAGTTACCTTTAATGCAATTTAAGATTTTGTGCTTAAATTATTTGTCATTTACCGTTTCTGCAATTTCGATGTCCTGCTATTTACTTTCATGCAATTTTAATTCTTTGTCATTTACAGTTAATGCAATTTCGAGGTTTCCACATTTACAATTCTATGTAATTTAATATTTTGTATTGCCTTTCATTTTCGATACATTTTACTGTTTTCCTTACTTCGTGTTTCTTAAATAAAATACCAGAAAATAATATTTTCTAGTGTCAATCTGTATGATCTATTGCATTGTTGACCTTTCTCGATATGGTGACATTTTCGATTCTTATATACGTTTTGATTGAAAATTGTTACTAGTCTAAGTAAAAAGAATCTACGTGGTTGAAATTTGATTAGAACCTAAGTTTCTAAAAAATCAAAATCGATCAAATTTTCACCAGAAACACTATGACACCTAATATTAGGTTGAGGAACATTGTAATTCATTAGGACAGTTGATTGAAGTTTCATAACGTCTATATCCACAGCATGTGCAAAATACCATTAGATGTACGTATATTCTAATTATATATTTCATTGCACTTGTATACTATGAAATGATACATTATAACTTATATTTATGTTAACAATATACATATATCAATCAATTAATTTTGAATATAGAGAATGTTAATTTGTATGGCTTGAACCCCAACCCATACAAAAGTTCATGAATAGAAAAAAAAAAATTGTTAGACATGTGTCCAATTATGAATTTAAGTCACTTCAAAGACTATTTACATTACTTTTTATATTAATGCTCGAGTAAAAATATAATATACTTGTAACATATTTAATGCATTATTATTAATTAATAACCTATTATAAGATTTCATTATCAATGGCATTAATTTTGATGAAAAATAACATGGTGTGATTTTACGTCAATTATAAACTTGAGAGCTTTTAAAACAAAGATATCATCTCATTAAAATATAATCCAATATTTTCCATTTTATGAAAGCTTTAACTACTAGTACTATAAATGTAAGCAATGTCTTACATAATAAATGTAGTTTGTCCTTGCATAATTTACATTGAAGTTATCCCAAGATATAGTTAATTATATATTAGAACTATTTATTAATATTGGATTTACATTGGGTTCATGTGACCAGGTATAATAATGTATTTTTTATTTTTTACTTTAATTTTTGAGATTTTAAATTTAACACCTAATATATATTTATTATAATTTTTCTAAATGAAAGTCATTGGATACCACGTGGACAATTTTTTTTTTTCAATTTTATTTTATCATTTCTCTTTTCAATTTGAGTCATTCTTCACTTTTTCTTGGTTTATTTTGCATTGTGGAATCACTACCATACACCACCCGAACATCGTAACCACCACCATAGCACTCAAAATTCAATTCCGATCTTAACCCCAACAATCTTCATCAAATTCATGATTATCTTGAGTTTCTTGAGCCAATAACAAGACGTAAAGGGAGAAAATAAACTTGCACATACTTGTTTTTGTAACATTTGTATACAAAACAACAAAGTGTACTACTACTACGTACTACTTCATGAGAGATCTTCCTTGACTAGTAAATAATAACAACAACAACATCAACACAATCGAAAAGAGTGGGTTCACTGGTGAACTGTGGTGAGGGGTATTCTCATTCTGATCTTTCTCTGGGAGGTGTAATTGGAGTAATCCAATCGGTTGTTCCTGATGGCGTAGCAGGCTAAGACGTAGATGGTGGTGAGAAGCACCACCACGCACGCATTCAATATTGTCAGATGTCTCCATTGCTTCCTTACGCTGGCCAGCACTCCCCCTTTGCATGCATCGCACTCAAAACACATTTTCTCTTCCCTGTCGCTCCAAGCCCTGCAATCAGACACGTTCATGGCTGCCCCCGCTTTCGGCGCTTCCCACACCGTTCCGTTCTTCAGTTTGAATCCACACTGCACCGGGGGCTTGCAGCACCCAAACTGTGTGTAATACAAAAATCGTCAAATTCAACGCCACAATCATTAACCACAACAACTATGATAGTTTTTACAAGGGTAAATAATCAACAAGCTCATTAATATGCAAATAAAGATAAAATTTTAGGCACATCAATGTGTAAAAACTTTAATTATAGTCTTTGAAAATGCTAAACTGGTTAACACAACTTGATAACTGATATAGGTATTGTATTCAGGGGAAGTATTGAAATAGAAAAGTTAATCGTTGTTTCATTTGAATTTAGTTTTAATTCTAAACCGAGTCACAGGACAAGGTTAAGGGTTTTCTGAACTATAGATTCTATAAATGTTATAACGTAAATGAGAAGAAATAAAAAAGTTTATCGAAGAAGAGTGTGATCAACCTGAGTGGTAGATAAGTGTTTGAAAACGAGAGAACCGTTGTTACCGATCACGGTGAGGCCGTGGCAGACACGCGTTTGCACGAAGCATCTCTTGGCATCGTCCCAGTTGCGGTCGGCGGTGACGTAGTGCTGTAGCCAGGGCGAGAAATCTCGTACGGTGAACCCCACGCGCGAGGCGTGGGGCGGCGCGTTGTCTTTGGTAAAGACGAAGAGCGCGACAAGGGTCAAAGAGGCGAAGGCGAGGATAACGAAGAAGGTGATGAGAAGGTAGAGATAGAGTGCGGCATTGACGCGGAACAAGGCGCCGACGAGGCCGAGCACGGAGACGACTGAAATGAAGAGGCCGCCGAATAAGAGCGGGTATTGGAGCACCTTCTGGCAGTCGCCGTGGACGTGGATGAAGGCGGAGCCACCCATGGCGGCGAGGCCGAGGAGCAAGGGGAGCGTGTGAAGGATTCCGACGAGGGTGTTGTTTATGCGGGACATTTTCCGATAAGGTGTGTGAGTAGGAGGAGAGAAAAAAAAATATGAGTGGAGAAAGAAGCGTAACTGCTTTTTTAGAACAAAGTTGGTTGAGGTGGTGGTTTGTGAGGAAGTTGGCATGCATGGGAAAGTGATGCCACGCGCTGTAGAAATTAGTTTTTCAACTTTGAAGACGGTTTTGTTTACGGTTACTTTGCAGATCAGTTTACAATTCTGAAAGAATTGGAACCTATGAATCAATATTTTTCATGTCATATTCTTCAATAGAAGAATTGCTTAAAACAATTTTTCAAACACTAATAAATATGCTCTTAGTGAATATAAGTTATTTTGGATAAGTTAAATTGAATTTGTAAATCTTAATTTAATATTATAAAATTCACAAATTTATTCTAATACGTATAAAAGTATTATTTATTAAAAACAAAAAAAATTATATAATAAGGAAATATAATAAAAATTAGAAATAAAAAAATATAAATTATTTATAATAATAAATATTATTAGTTTTCGTTATATTCATATACTAAACAGTTAATTTTTGTTTTAGGTGTAACTTTTATTCACTCATTTATTATTTTTAGTTAAAATTGATTAAACCTTTTGAATACTACTTTTTATTGAATAAGTAGCTAACGCTTAGGATATAATTTGGTTGAAGTTATTTTGATTAGTTGTAAACTAAATTACATTTAATTTCATTTGGAGTTTTAAGATTGTATCATGTAGTTAAAATATAATAATTCAATAATATTAATATATCATGATGAAATATAAAGAATTAAATTAAAGATATTTTTAAAATATTAAGAATATCATGATTTAAGATATGACTGTAGTTATTAAATTATTGTATTAATTTTATTTATAAATAATATTGTATTGTTTTTCTAAATATATTCTATTCTCTTAATTATTGATTAACTACTTATTTAAGTATTGAAGATATTTTACAAGTAAATCTTCCTCTTATCCTATCAATGTTTAATGATTATTTAATTAATTGTCAATTCTATCCAAGGGACTTGTCACAATTAAATTTAATTTATTAATCCCCTGATGAGAAGCACATGGTTTCAATTTTGTCCACAGTCAAACTTAATGGACTTTTGCTTAATGATCCCAAATCTTAATAATTAGTCTTATCAATCTATGTTTAATTTAAATAATAATTTTTATGACATGAATTAAAAATATTTTCTTATATTTAATTAAATATTTTAAAATCAAATACAAAATGTTACACTAGACAATTGAATGTAGTTCTCAACAAGCATGAATTGATATAATTTTTGTATATACTATATATATTATTTTCATATCTTGGACCTTATATTTGTTGATGTTGGTTGCATTTTACATTGTTATATCTTGTTATTATATATATAAAAATTTGATCAATGTAACCGTCCCAAAACTAAACATATGGGAAATATATATAACTAAAATGCGCATGATAATTTAAAATATAATTTTTGGAATATATATATATATCACCTTATAGATTTATATTACTTCATTTATTTTTGTTGATATTTATCAATTATAAAATTTATTCTCGATAAACACAATTATTATAGTTAAAAACATCATGTAAAAGATAGGATAAGTTAGTTATTCAATTTAAGTATACAAAATTTAAATGCAAAATAAAACAATATAATTCAATTTTAAGTTTTGATATATCACATCACACACTCATATAAGCTTATATTTATATCACACGGATATTAAGAAAGACTAGATATTAAAATATACATCAGAGATCTAAATCTATCACATTGCAACTCCTCAAGTGCATAACACAAGAGTGTTCAATTTGTTATATACACTCACATGTGATGAGGTAAATTTCTAAATGATTTATTAAGACATAGTTCTTTTTTGTAGTGCAAGCTAAGTCATTAAAAATCTTTTTTAACTCTCATCACCTAATCATTTCATCTATGTGATCTAATGATCAATAAAGTTAGAATATCTAAGTCCCAAATCAATATCTATACATATAACACTACATACATAAGGATACACTTGATAATTCTCAGTTCACAATAAAACATTTATCAATGTATATAATAACATTGGGTAATAAGAAACATGCATAAACCATTTCCCAAAGTATGTGTCTAGATAATTCAAAATCTTGATAATTAGCTCTCGATTTTCCGATTGACAAACAACGGTGAAGACATATAAATGCACTATTACGCAATATAATTCTAATTTTTCATGAATTTTCTATTTATACTTAACAACGAAACTTATTTTTTCTAGGATTTTATGAATGACACTTTTCTTTATCATAATGATTTGTTTTTTAATGATAACAAGATGTATAAATGACTTATCTAGAAAATATATTCATGCCAAATTTATAAAATAATAAAGATTAAATTAACCGAATTAAAACCTAAAATAAAATGGGCTAATCCAATAATCTTGCATGAAAAGAGTCACTAATAATTAAAATATGATAAGAATATGAAAATTAAGTTTAGAATAAATCCTGTATTGATATACAAATCACCCGCTGTCTCATTCATTCAATACTCTTCCACATTAACCTCCTTCTCCAAAGCTACATTATAAACTTTTATTTATTCCGGATAAAAGCTACTTGCTATCAAGAATAATTGTCCATGTACTTAATATCTCAATTTTACACACATTTACTTCAAATGGGATAACTCATCAAAAATTCTCTTGTCCTTTTTTTTTTTTTCTTTCATATTTCTCTCCTTATAATAACTTTCTCACAAGTAACCTCGAAATAACTATTTTTTAAAAAATATACACGTTAAATTTTAAAATATATTTATGGGTTTATTTTGAATAATAATATAATATAATTTATATCTAAATAAAATACAAATTTTAAATAAAATAATTTTTTAATATATTAAATTATTTTAAATTATAATAATTTTTTTAATTAATTAGATACTATTTTTATGATAAACATGTTAGAATTTCATATTTTTTATAAATCATTAATTTAAATTTAAATTTATTTTTTATACTTAATAAACTACCGATTAACGTTCAAATAATCAATTGCTTTTTTATATTATTCAAAATTAAATTAAAATTTTTAAAAGTAATTAAACATATTATTAATAAATTAAATAAATCACAATATTATTACGGTTTTAGAAAATAAATATTACAAGTAAATAAAATCTACAAGAATTTATTTTAAAAATTAACATTAATCATTAATATAATTAAATAATATTAGAAATATTTTTACTAAATTTACAATAGTCATCATAAAAAGTAATATCCTCTAATTAAATAAATAAATTATTTATAATTTTTAAAACATTTATGATAATTTAAAATATATTTAAGGATATATATATATATATACATATATACACACACACACATATATATATATATATATATATATATATATATATATATATATATATATATAACATGCATATTTTATTTAAAAACATATTTTAAATTATTTTTGAAGTATAATTTAAAAAAAAGAATTAATTAATCTTTTATTTTAGATTGTTTGTAAAAAAATGTTTAAAAAGAGAGAAATAAAAAATAAAGAAATTAAAATTGGAAAAAAAAATATTAATGAAAAAAGAGAAAAATAGATTATTAGATAAAATATAGGAAATTAAGTAAATTGGGCTTTTAACAGTGCACTTTACATACTAATGATAAAATAATTTCTCTCAATAGTGAGCTTTTTGGAGAAGAGTATCGTAGTTCTCAAAATTTTATAACTTTATATATATATATATATATATATATATATATATATATATATATATATATAATTTTATTCCTCAAATTTAATTATTATTAAATATATTTATTTAAATATTTATAATTATGATATTTTTTATATTTATTTATTATTTATTAATAATATATTATTTAATTGTAAAATAATTGATTAAGATGCTCGTATATTCTGCTCTAAATCCATATTGACCTTTTGTATAATTATTTTCTCCATAATAACGTATACTTGCAATGTATTAACCACAATATGTAATAATAATAATAATAATAATAATAATAATAATAATAATAATAATAATAATAATAATAAGAATAATAATAATAATAATAATAATAATAATAATAATATACGATAAAATAGCGTAGACAAACATTTTGCAATCACCCAATTTTTTCCTTGGTCAAGTTCAATTTTGACTTCTCTAACTGAAAAATTAAATAAACAAAAACGCATCTATTTGCTTGGGTAAATCTCTTGAAGTGGTAATAAACATATCACTTATTTTTGTCAAACGTCCCAACAACATCGGTCTTTATGTCTAGGTTTATTTTTATTATTCTTTCTAGTCATAATACAAGTGTTAACATTTCTAAAATCTTTATCTACTTTTTAACTAACTATTAAATTCTAACCGGTAATATCAACAAACATATGTCCGAATTAACTTGCAATACGAAGAATGCATTAGGAAATTCTATTTTTTAATAACTTTTTTTATCCTTAAATTTTGAAAATTTGATAACTTATCAAATTAATGTAAAACAAAATTTCGAAATTGAAAACAATGGAATAGAAAGTTGACCAGTAAATACAATGACGCATGCACAGAAAGAAACCACCTACCACGCCACCACCTTACAGAGTCAGTGAAGGTTTCCCCCACCAACCTCCGAAAGGCGTTGTTTTTTAGGCTTCTGTTCTGTTGTGTTCCAGTTAAGTAAGTTTCATCGCCCTCAGCGGAGTTTCCCACCAACCCTAAAATTTCCGACCTTTCTTCACATAATAAAACCATTACACCACCCACACTCTCATTTCCGAGTTCTCGTTCGAATACACTTCACCAAACAATGGCTCTAAGTTTGACACAACCACTCACTAAAACTCTTTCTTCTTCTTCTTCCTCTTTGGTCACCCATCGGACACCTCAAAGTGTCCGTTTCCGGACCCCGCTGCGCTCCTTCGTCGTGCGCGCGGCTGCGACGGCGGATAGGGAGTGCAGGGTGAAGTCGGTGAAGGCGAGGCAGATTGTGGACAGCCGGGGGAACCCGACGGTGGAGGTGGATCTGGTGACGGATGAGCTTTTCCGGTCGGCGGTGCCGAGCGGCGCGTCCACGGGGATTTACGAGGCTTTGGAGCTGAGGGACGGGGACAAGAGCGTTTACGGGGGGAAGGGCGTCCTTAACGCCGTTATGAACATTAACGAGATCTTGGCTCCGAAACTCGTCGGCGTCGACGTTAGGTAACGGACTTCCTTTCTCCGTTGGTTAATCATTCCTGTTAAGTAGCAGTAAAGTGAAACAAAAAGGAATGAACGGTAAGTGGAGTTGTAGAAAGAATTATTAGGGAGCGTTACGTTCTAAGAATCGAAAGGTTTTGATGGAGTGTTTGGAAGAGAATAAAAGTGAAGAGTAATATTCCGTTTATGTTTGAGAAAAACTTTGTAAAATTGAATCAGCCATTAAGGCGTGGTTGGAATGTTACCAGAGAGGGGAATGAGTAATAAGGGATGAAAGCTGTGTTTGGTTATCACTGTAGGAAGTATCAGAATTGATTTTGCCTCATGTCAAATGTGATTTTAGTAAAGTTAATTGTTTGATCAGTGTTAGGTAACAGGTATAGAGCCTCACAATCAATATCAGAGGCTTAGATTTGTGTTTTCTTAATGATTAATGATTAGTGATTTATTACAAAAGCTGGAAACCTGAAGTCATGCTGCAGAAGCGTGTGGTAATGCCGTAAAAACAGCTTTGGATCAAATTGATGTGAAATATCATGATATGGAGTTAGTTAGCTTAAGTATTTTGAACTAGGTGTATGTAGCATCCCATACATTGCCGTTTGGACACCTATGCTTGGTTCTTGATATTGTTTTTACTTTGAATGGATTATACCTCCATCATTTCTTCTTTGGCGTTGTTATTGTTTTTGAAATGAATAAAAAAAACGAAACTTATTTTATACATGTGCTCTTGAACAAAAATGTGGGGTTCTGTTTTTGACATGCTGTGCTGTAGAGCTAACATTTATGATTTCCTGTTTAAAAAGGAATCAAGCTGATGTTGATGCTATTATGCTGGAAATTGATGGAACTCCTAACAAATCAAAACTAGGGGCTAATGCAATATTGGGAGTTTCACTGAGTGTATGTAGAGCTGGTGCGGGGGCAAAGGGAGTGCCTTTGTACAAGCACATTCAGGAGATTTCAGGAACAAAGGAACTTGTTATGCCAGTTCCAGCTTTTAATGTTATAAATGGGGGCAGTCATGCTGGAAATAATTTGGCTATGCAAGAATTTATGATACTACCGGTTGGAGCAACTTCATTTGCTGAGGCACTCCGCATGGGCAGTGAAGGTTAGAGCTATTGCTTTATGACTGACTGTTACCTCTCTGAGGAAGCATGCTTGTGATCTGTATAATCATGCATCTTTTGCATGCGTTTTCTCATTTTTGCATTCAACTTAATGACTTCTCTTTTGCTCAATAACTCAAATCATTCTGGGGAGTGTGATTTTATGTGAGTTCAGATATTAGTTTTAATTCTAATATTATTAGTGCATATGATTTGATGGCTAGTTTAAACTCCGATTTTCCTGACTGCATATTGTATATTGTTTGCTGCATGCATTTCATGATTTTTTTAATCCCATTGCCAGTGATCTATCGATGGTGACAATCAGTTAACTTGATTATTTCTGGTTGAACAGTTTATCATGTATTAAAGGGAATAATCAAGGCAAAATATGGACAAGATGCATGTAATGTTGGAGATGAAGGAGGATTTGCTCCCAACGTCCAGGATAACAGGGAGGGGTTGGTTTTACTTATGGATGCCATTGAGAAGGCTGGATATACTGGCAAGGTGGATGCACTTTTCATCATTGTTATTGCATAATTTGAATATTCACTTGTGCTAACCTGGAAATAAAACCATGGTGCAGATTAAAATAGGTATGGATGTTGCAGCTTCGGAGTTCTACACTAAGGATGGGAAGTATGATTTGAACTTCAAGAAACAGCCAAATGATGGAACTCATGTTCACTCTGCTCAGAGTCTAGGCCAACTATATAAAGACTTTGTAAAAGAATTTCCTATTGTGTCGATTGAGGATCCGTTTGATCAAGATGATTGGGGTTCATGGACTTCGCTGCTCTCTTCAGTTGATATCCAACTTGTAGGAGATGATTTGTTAGTTACAAATCCTAAGAGAATAGCTGAGGCTATCGAGAAGAAGGCTTGCAATGGTTTGCTTCTAAAGGTTAGCAGTGTTTTTCCAATTTTTCGTTTCAATTGTAATACTTAAAAGCTAATATGTAATAGAATTATTTCATTTCGCATCATTTTTAGTTTAGTTTACCCAACATTTCCATCTTGCTTTCAGATAATTGTATTTATTTGAATCTTATCAAGACTAATCAAAGTTCACTTGCATGTGGCTGAATTTGTAAAGGTTACTTCAACTGATATTTCTGTTATCCAATTGACTGCAGGTTAACCAGATTGGTACAGTAACTGAATCTATTCAGGCTGCACTTGACTCGAAGGCTTCAGGTTGGGGTGTCATGGTTAGTCACCGGAGTGGTGAGACTGAGGATAATTTCATAGCTGATCTCTCTGTTGGCTTGGCCAGTGGACAGGTTCTATGCCCATAATCTTTTGTTTGGTGAATAAATCTTTTTAGCTACTGTAAATTATGATGTTATCACTTTTATACTGATTATCCAAGTTCTGTTCTCCAGATAAAGACTGGTGCTCCTTGCCGAAGTGAGCGATTGGCAAAGTATAATCAGGTAATAGGAATTTTGTGTGCCCTCTTGATGCAAGGTTTTAGCTCAGCCAATATCATGAATATTTTAAAATAACTTAGAAAAGTATCTTTTTAGAATGCTTCTGAAGTATTCAGTGGCAAATAGCATGATGATGAAATGATCTAACATACATTCTCCACCACAAATGTGTTCAATTTCTTTTCAGCTTCTTCGGATTGAAGAAGAACTTGGAAGCGTGCGATATGCTGGTCAAGCTTTCAGATCACTGTAGAGTGAACGACAACTGATGAAAGAAAAACATATTCTGGAAATGATTCTTCATCAGAATCATTCTCTTCATTGATTTACGGAGGAAAATCCTGAGTTTTGATATAGCTGAATCCTTCTGGGGTTTTCAGATCTACTTAATGAGTTAACCTTAAGATGCGTGTTTTGAACTGAAATAATTACCAAGTGATTGGATGATAACTTGGTGCAGTAACATTAGTCCTTCTGCTTACGGCAATAATTTAATGGGTCGTCCTTTTGAGGAAGGGAGAGGTTTAGATATTTCTTTTTTGTAGTTCAGTTCCAGTGTTTGTAATTGTACTTTACATTTCTTGTGAACAAGTGTATGTTACGACCAAGCATAAAAGCTCAAGGGATATGATCAAGTTTCTTTTTCCCTTCACCCTAGAAAATTTTACCCTAATAAACCTGTAGTGTCAAAATGCTGATCTCAGCCTAGTGTGAAATTTAGAAATGGACTTAAATTTCAATGCTGATCCAAATTTTTTTTTCAGTATGACACCGAACATTATTCTCAGATATGGGCCAACCAACCAATTTGTTGAGTGAATATTTGGATGGAAATCTTGCCAAGCTAATATGAATCTTAGGTCGTGAGAATCAATTCATTATAATGTTAGATTCAGGATTCGGACGAATTAGCTCAATAAAAAGAATTTTTAGGATTAGGTTTGAGGTAAGCTATTACTCAATCAGAACTGGGTATAGTTTTTGAGAATTTTGGTTAGAATATTTGACATGGATCATGGATCGATATTAAAATTTCATTTCATTCTTAGTCCTCTACTATAGTTTTTATCTTCTAGTATACTCATAATCACGAATCAATCATATTTTATTTACACTTATCTATGAAATATTTTTTTAAAAACAAAATTATGACCGAAATAATATTTTAAAGTGAAAGTTTTCGACTCCTTCCAAATTTGCAATAGGTTTTTTTTAATTAAGTTTATGGAAAATAAAAGTTTTAAAAAAATTATAATTTATAAATCTTTTATTATTTAAGGTATTAATTGCATTTGTATGTATAAAAACAATTATTATAACTTTATATAAATACTTAAATTAACGAATGCATGAATTACTATATATTATATTAAATAAATGAAAAATAAATTATTTTATATGATAATTAAAATATTGAAATTATTTGTACAACAATTAGATTAAATTAATAAAATAATTAAAATAAATTATTAAATATGTTTTATTTTAAAAATACATGTTATTAAATAAGCAAATAATACGTAAAATTTTATTATTGTTAATAATGGTTGCTAATTTAAAATGATATTAAAAATCATAACTAATTTAAATAGTCATGGTTAGTGATAAAATTTTCAAAGAAAAAATATTTTTATTTTGCACTAACTAGGAAAAAAATATATAAATAATGCATATAAAAGAAAAAAATATACATTCAAAGGATGGTAAATGATATAATATAGATGGTCATAAGAGTACAAATGACAAATCCTACGTGATTTTAAATCACTTGCGTCATCTAGTGTTACACACTTGTTTTGTCTTCGTAAAGTTACCTTCTTAATCAAGTTTTTCTTTGTGAAATCTTTGTAATTTACATTGTCAAATTATTTGTTCAACCATTCATGCCCTTCCATGACACTTCCAAAACTTACCTAACCATATCAAATTAAATTTGGGTATTTAGGTATTGATGATAAAAAATTTCTTAAAAATGAGGTACGATAAAATCTCACGTAAACTAGAAATACAATAATATTATAATATATAAATAAATATATTCCTCACCATAATTTTATAATGTTGAATAAAATATCTCATCATTTCTAAGATGATATCAGAGTCAATTCTCGTAAAGTTGAAATATGAAAATCTCCCTCAAATTGATAGGTGCAATGTTTACACTGACTAGAAATATGATAATATTATAATATATAAATAAATACAATCTTTACTATATTAAACCAATTTTATAAAATTAAGTTAAATATCTCAATTTAAAAAAAATATTAGGATATTATCTTGAATCCTTTTGTTGTAATGGATGCAATATCCCATCACTACATAGATTTTACAAGATAGATCATTGCAATTTACAATTACATAAATATTTATGATAAAATAATAAGAAAATGGGTTAGACCTAATAATTTTTTAGACTCTAGATACTTAACAATTTTGCGTGACTCTTTCATAGATGGAGTATTACTTTTATGATTTCAACGAGTTTTGTTGTAGTTGTGCGTGATGGAGTTTTTGATGCATGAATTGTGCTAAGTGAGCAAGCAAGTAAGAAACTACTGTGAGAAATTGTGTTGAGGGAGAAAAGCATATGTGCTGAATGCAACTTTGCTTAGTTATTGGTTTCAAATCTACCTTTATTTTTTATACTCTAATGGCTTATCGAGAATTACTTTAGCTTAGCTAAATTTTCGGGTTGAATTATTATTTTTTTGAATGTTGATAGAATTGCAAATTAAATCTACCTTATTTGAGTCTTATTTCATAAACTAGGTTTGGTTTGAGTCGATTGAGTTCTTGTTCCTTATAGGGATGATAATTAAACCCGTCCCTGTGAGGACCGACCCACCCCGCCCCGAGTTTGACAGGGAAAATCCGAGTTGACCGGCGGCGAAGGCGGGTTCGGGTTTTCCCCGCTTTAGAAAGTCGGGACGGGGGCGGGGATGGGTAATGCAATCCCGACCCCGGCCTCGTCCCGCTTTGACTTTATATTTAAATTTAAATTTTAAAATATTAATATTTTAAAAGTATTTTCTTTTCTTTTTCTATTACATATAAGTTCATTTTTTTATATTTTACCAATTTTTATTTTTCTTCTACCTATTTTTTAATTTTTTTGTCTTTTTTAATCTTTTACATCAATTAATTTATTACATTATTCTCTCTTATACCTTGCAGTTTTTCATATTTCCTTAAGCTCTCTCATCAATTTGTTTTTTTTTTCAATCTTTTCAATCAATTTGATGAACACAAAGTTAATTTTTTTTTCTTTATCTTTTTCTAAATATTTTACATAAATCTTAATAGTAACTAATATTATTTTATTTATAATTTATATTTATTAGGTTTTATTATGTCATTTGTTTATCTTATTATTCTTATTTATCATATATCAAATTTTATCTTAATAAAATAATTGTATTTTAAAGGATTAACAGTAATTGATAATTTAAACTTTTATTACTTTGAACTAATTGAATAATAATTAACTTATTAAATATTTCATTATAAACTATATATTTCATATTTTTAAATGACAACTTAAAAATAAATTAACTTATATATATAATCAAATGTTTGAATACAGTATTATAATAATAATGATAATGTTATAAGTATTCAAATATTTGAATACAGTATTATAATAATAATAATAATGTTATAAATAAAAAATGATTAAATATTTTTTTACATACATATTTTTATATAAATATAATAAATTAAAATGTATATTTAATTAATAATTATTATAAATTATAAATATTTATTTATATATAAAAAATAGATAGTAAAATTAATTTATTATAAATGTAATTATTTTTTTAAAAATAATATAAATCGGAGATGGGACGGGGACGGAGAACCCGAAACCCAACATGGACGGGGATGGAGACTTAATTTTTAACCTCAGCTGAGGATCGGGGCGAGGACGATTAAAAAAGTTGGGGCGGGATCGGGAAGGCAAAACCTGCCCGCCCGTTGCCATGCCTACTTCCTTAAATCTTATTTGTGAGACATATGTTCTACAGGAAGTTGTAATTTTTTTATTTTTTTTTTTAAGAGAAGTTTATTTCACTTCAACAAGTCAATTGAATAGTTATATTTTGAATTTTGAGATTATCTAGTTAAGAGTTAAGTGATAATAATAAGAAACACATTAAAAAAAAACTAATAAAGGATCAATAAAAGAAGACAAAATTTATTCATTTCCAAACATAAATTATTTAAGAAAAAAAAATCATTCGATAAAGATGATGACATAGAATATTAAAATTAAAATAATAAAATACTAATTTGGATACTTTTTTTATTAGAAAAAAAAATGAAGATCCAAATATAAAATTATAAAAACCAAAAATTATTTAAACTTAAATTAAAACCTTTCCTTTCTTTTTCAATCACTTACTTTTCTCAACTTAATCTTAATCTTGCTCCAATCATAACTCGATTAGGTCATGGACGTTGCAACTAAATCGATGGCATCAAGGAGGGACGAGTGTCATGAAAATCCTAAAAAATTTATCTCCCTTTAAATTTTAGATATGAAATTTTTATATAGCATTCAGAGTGTAGAATTTAAGCATCTTTATCGTAAAGGGAAAGAAAAAAAAGTCCAAGGCTTCAAAACCTAATTAAGACAAGGAGGACCAACATTTATCATGAACCAAAGCAACAGCTACCTTGAAAAATGCTTAAATCTATCTGGACAAAGAAAAATACGCTTCCTGAACCTACACTATCTCAATAAATTAAAAGGAATTTTGACTCAGTTTAAGACTTACATATGAAAATTGGTAAAAGATTTACCAATCCACAGAGCATAGCGAATAATGATCAGTTCTAGTTCATGTTTATGCAAAGAGACATTGATCCATATTTTTCATATGGCTACACAGGAATCAGGTTTGTAAATACCATAATTATGGGGTTCATTACAAAATAATGATGCTAATGATAATGTGCAAGGAAAGAACAATTTAGTGCTTGCATAATGAGGGAACACAGTATGGAACACATGGGCCACTAGTATCATAGCAAAAAAACTGCAGATTCATGTATCAAAATCTTTGCTAAAAATATACATTGGCAAAAGGAGGCATAAATTAACCAGAACACTCCATATATCAGCAATTTAGATCCTCTTGTCTCTAGCTTCCAGGTGCAATTTGGGATACCTGTATTTTCAGGCGTTAACATCACCCACCCTTTGCACAGTGCTTCAAAATCCAAGCAACCAGGGCTAGAGCTGAATAGCTGGACCAGCATATATTCCCTGGCGCATATAGAGATCACTGGGTGATTCTAACTCTGCGAGCCAAGCATATTCCTCCTCTTCCCCATCACATACAGGTGGATTTCCAGCTGCTGCAGAACCATAGGCAACAAGAAATTACTCAGAAATTTCGTATTTGAATAACTTCCTAAAAGAACTTATGAGCTCTATAAAAGAATTCTAACTTCTTAAGGGCATCAACATATTTTCAGAATTCAGAATTCAAAACTGTGTAATTCAATTTATAATTACTCAAATCATGACTTATTTTGATGCAATGACATATAGCACTACTGCCAAAGTTTGAAGTCATGGTTGCACGCCAATTGTGGCTGATGCATAGAAAACAAACAATATTACTAAGCAGATACTTACAGAATGCTGAATAAGGATAGTCATGATAGTAAGTACACTTCCTGCCTTCTTCTTCTCTATAAGGAGGAGTGAGAATGTCTAGCATGGCACAAGGGGATACTGCTGTAAAACAGTGCAGATTTCCACCGTGTTTGGGATATAAGACTGATGTTTCACACGGTGCATTCAACACCTTATCAACTGCTAACTTTGCTAGTCTAACTGCACCAGAGAAAAAAAAACGAAAAAACTCAGTTAACAAGTAGGTACCAAATACAGATGCAGTAGAGCAGAATGCATAAGCCATGAACATGATGATTTTCACGTTGTCAAATTTCAATAAAGATCAACTTAAATTCTATAGAAGAATGTAAATTTAAGTTCTCAATGACCGGATCCCCATGAGCCAAAATATGGCATAATGAAATTACTTATTACTTGTAAGCAACTTAATTTCAAGGACTTTAATAGCTGTCTATGTTGATCATAATAGGCACTGCAAGTTTGCATCAACTGCCACTCTTTTTCCGCTTTATCACCACACAAAGAGGAAAGGAATATCAAACAGTCTGCAACTCCACCCATATAATCAAATTTCAGGATAATAGAGATAAAACAAATAGCAACAACTTATTAGATTTTATATCGTAATATGTAGGCAAAGTAATAAGAAAAATCAGTTGGTGGAAGGGGATAATTCAGTAAATCAGATAGGTCACTCCTCAGATGAAAGAGAGATCAGAGGGTTTGAGGATAAATCTTCAAGTCAATCTTGGACCAAGAAAATGAAGCTACCTATTTTTGAAGGACAAGATCCTTTGGCTTGGATAACAAGGGAAGAATTTTATTTGAAGTTCAACAAATCAGAACTTCTAAATGTTTAAAGCTAGCCTTGGTGAGGATGGGAGGAAATGTTGTTCACTGGTTTCAGTATTGACACTGAAAAACCAAGAATCCTTCTTGGAAAGGGTCTTTGATGGCCCTAATGAGGAGATTTGAGAAAAAGGTAGAGGGTCAGTGTATACGAGATTGGATACATTAATACAAATAGGAGGAGTAGAAGAGATGTGGAAGTAGCGATGAAATATGTACAAGGCTAAGGGATGGTTCGGGAAGCATGACATATGCTACTTTGAGAGTAAGATATCAAGGGAAAGGAGGAGTCATAGCAAGAGGAGGAGGAACTATGAGTAGGTCAAATAATTCGTAATAGTGGGGCCAAAAGGTAGCAGACTATGGATCTCAAAATTCCCAGAATCTAACGACTATGATAATGAAACCAAATGCTTTTGTGGCCAAAAATAGGAATAATAAAAACATTCGCTATGTAAAACATGTGAAAAGAAGGGAAGAAGGAAGGTGTTTTAGATGTGGGAAGATGTATAGTCCTAATAATCGTTGCCTAGAAAAGAATTCAAGTGTAACCATATTGGCAGAAGATGAACAAAGCAGGCAGAAACAAGAATTATAGAGGAGGGAAAAAAAAACAGAGAAGTGAATAAGGTGGACTCTGTGAAATTTTCAGCACGAGGAGATCCTAGTTTGTCTAAATTTGTCGTATCTTCAAAATCCCTAAACAAAATTGCTAGAAAAGAAGTAGATGAAATATCAGTTCTGTGGGAAATGGAAAAGATACAGATTAGAGAGGAAGAATTGTCTAGCAAACAAAGGAATCAATTGTAGGCAGTGTTATCAAAGTTTGAACTCATGAATAGAAAGGCTGCCACTAGCTTGAGACATTAACCACCGAATCCCTGTTGAGGCTGGAGTACATCCTATAAACGTGAGACCATATAGATACTGTCATCTACATAAAAAATGAGATTGAAGCGCAAGCTTTGAAATGTTATCTACATGAATTATTAGACCAAGTACCACTCTATACTCTAGCCCAAATATTTTAGTAAAAAAAAAAAAAAAGGAGGGGCGTTGGAGTTTTCTGTTGAATATCAGGTTCTTAATAAGGCAACAATTCCAAACAAATTTCTTATCCCTATTATTGAAAAACTATTGGATGACTTAAATGGAGCTACCTATTTCTCTAAAATAGACTTGAAGGCATATTATCATCAAATTAGGATGCATAATTTGGACATCCCAAAAACAATTTTTACAACACACCAAAGACGTTTTGAGTTTTTTAGTAATGTCTTTCGGATTTACCTATTCTCTAGCGACTTTTCAATGCACTATGAACACCACTCTTAAACAAGTTCAAGTGCTTTGACTTGATTTCCATGTATGTGACTTATGGTTCTCATGTAACCATGGGAAATGTACTATTATTGGGGATAAATAGGCATTTGAACCAAAAGCATAGTATATATATATATATATATATATATATATATATAGAGAGAGAGAGAGAGAGAGAGAGAGTATATAATTTGAAACATTTTGGCCAAAGAAGATTCCCAAGGATAATATGGGATGTGCATTATGGGGGATAAGGTCTTCAAAGTTAAAATGAAAAATTAATAAGGGCAGTCTCACCTTATTGGAAATATAAAATCATATATAACAATTAAAATAATAAAATAAAAGGCAATTCATGAGTCATAAGTTGGTCAGACCTTGAGGATATCCTGGTCCTTTACTTTCTATGATGTAGGGAGGCTCAACCCAGTCATAAGCTTTCACATGCAAAGAGCCATATAGAAGTTTACTGAATACATTCATCCCAGGATGATCATGTAGTGGAATGATTGAAGAAGTTGGGAAACAGAATATACACATCTGCACAAATTGGCATTGCTTGCATTTAAGTGCAAATCTCATTTCACACGTTATACTATCATAGGACAATAACTATAATGGAGGCTACAACATAAATTTCATGACAACAATTCACATAATACAATGAACAGTTTGGCTATATATGAATTAATGAATTTTACTATAAACACTACTTGATATTCAAAAACTGAGAAAAAATGTTTTTAGAGGGCTTGAAGAACCCCTCTCATAGTTCTGTATTTATATAGATAAAAACTGATACAATAGGGAGATTACATTAAATGCACAGTCCTAGATTACTCCTCAGAACTAGGTGCAGAGATTATCTAACACTCAACCCCCTGCAGAGATTATCTAACACTCAACCTCCTACCTTAGGTATAATGATTACATATATTTTCTAATCTATTCCAACACTCCACTTCAAGCTGGAGCATACAAGTTGTATGTACCAAGCTTGGAACAAATGAACTCAATCCGAGGTCCCCTTAAGGACTTGGTAAACACATCTGCGAGTTGGTCATTTGATCCAACAAACTCGGTACATATTTCTTTTGTCAACAACTTTTCACGAACAAAGTGACAATCAATTTCTATATGTTTAGTTCTCTCGTGAAATACGGGATTTGATGCAATGTGGAGAGCAGCTTGATTATCACAATACATCTTCATAGTCTGGATATCACAGAAGTTAAGCTCTTGAATGAACTGATTTACCCATATAAGTTCACAAGTTAGTGATGCTATTGCCCTATATTCGGCTTCAGCTGTCGATCGAGCCACTACATTCTGTTTCTTACTTTTCCATGAAATAATGTTTCCTCCAAGGAAGACACAATATCCAGTGGTAGACCGTCTATCAACAGGTGAACTCGCCCAATCTGCATCACAAGTACTCAGTGACCTCGAATGCTTCCTTTATCTTCATATAACAATCCTTGTCCAGGAGCCTTTTTAAGATACCTTAGAATGCGAATGATAGCATTCCAATGACCAGCACATGGAGTCTGCATGAACTGACTAACCACTCCAACAGCAAAAGATAGATCAGGCCTTGTAATAGTGAGATAAATCAGTTTTCCGACCAGCCTCCTATATCTCTCTGGATCAGAGAATACTTCACCTTCTTCTGTTGTTAATTTCTTATTTGGGTCCATAGGACTCTCTACAGGTTTACAGATCAATCATACCTGTTTCTTGTAATATATCAAGAGCATATTTTCTCCGAGAGATTACAACTCCATCTTTTGATTGAGCTACTTCAATGCCCAAGAAGTATTTTAGGCTTCCCAAATCCTTGGTTTGAAAATGTCTCGCACAAGTACTCCTTCAGCTTGAGATATTCCAACAAGTATCATTTCCTGTAATGACTATATCATCAACATATACTATTAAGTAAACACATTTACCCAGAGATGTATGACAATAAAAGACTGAATGATCTGTTTCACTGCGTCTTAGCCCAAATTTTTGAACAATGGAGCTAAATTTTTCAAACCAAGCACGTGGTGATTGCTTGAGGCCATATAGAGAACAATGCAATTTGCATACTAGTTCAGACTCCCCCTGAGCAACAAACCCAGGAGGTTGCTCCATGTAAATTCCGTCCTCAAGATCACCATGTAGGAAGGCATTTTTGATATCTAATTGATGAAGTGGCCAGTGACGAATGGCAGCCATTGCGAAGAACAGACGAATAATGGTCATCTTGGCCACGGGAGAGAAAGTGTCACAATAATCAAGGCCATAAACCTGAGTGTACCCTTTGCAACTAACCGAGCCTTGAGCCGATCAACTGCACCATCGTGGCCGATTTTAACAAAGATATACCCAGCGGCAACCGATCGCCTTTTTGCCCGGTGGAAGGGGAACGAGCTCCCAAGTAGCATTATGGTCAAGAGCCTGCATTTCTGCAATCATGGCTTGTCGCCATCCAGGGTAATCAAGTGCTTCTTCCACATTTCTCGGAATAGCAATAGAAGATACTGAGGATAAAAGGGAACAATAGGAAGGCGACAACCGGGCTAAGAAAATTATAAATAGGATGTGGGTTTCGAGTGGAACGAGTACCTTTCCTCAGAGCAATGGGTCATCCTAAATCACCTCCACCAGGAGTCATGGTAGGAAGCGATGTTGGAGAAGAATCTAAAGTGGGGGATTCACCCTCGTCTTGGAGAACAGGACTAGCCATCGGGGTCCTATGATTGACAACATCAATTTGAGGGGAGGATGGTTCAGGAAGACTTGGATCACTACGGAGATCGATAGAGACATTGGAAATATTAGACTCAACTACTCGGAATGGGAAGAACCCGTCGTATGACATGAACATCTTGAACGTAAGGAGAAAAGTAAGGAGTCTGTTCAAAAAATGTAACATTGGCGGACATGTAGTACTTCTTGGTTTCAGGAGAGTAACACCGATATCCTTTTTGAAGGCAAGAATAGCCCAAGAAGACACATTTGATAGCACGAGCAGAAAGCTTGTCTAACCCGGGAGACATATCATGAACAAAACATACACAACCAAAAACTCGAGGAGAGGTGTGAAAGAGAGGATTATTTGGAAATAGAATGGAGAAAGGGATCTTATTACCGAGAGAGGAAGATGGCATCCTGTTAATAAGAAAACATGCAGTTAAGATGGCATCCCCAGCTGATGGACAGGAATATGAGCACCCAAGCAAAAGAGTACGTGCAGTTTCAACCAAATGTCTATTTTTTCTTTCTCGCTATACCATTTTGTTGTGGTGTATGAGGACAGGTGGACTGATGCAATATTCCATGTGAACTCAAAACAGCAGAAAAGGTGGATGAGAAGTACTCTTTAGCATTGTCACTTCTTAAAATTTTGATTACTTGATTGAATTGATTTTTGATTTCATTCAAAAAGGATGTAAAGATGGGTAACAATTCAGAGCGATCTTTCATAAGATAAACCCAAGTATATCATGAATATTCATCAATGAATGTAACAAAATACCGAAAACCAAAAGATGAGATGCGACTCGGGTCCCCAAATATCGAATGGATAATAGAGAAACCGGAAGTACACTGTGATTGAGACCATTTAGGAAAGGTAGATCTAACATGTTTCCCTAGCCGACATGACTCACATTCTAAGGTCCGGAGACCACTAAGTTCAGGACACATTCTTTTTAATTTTGACAAATGAGGATGGCCAAGCCGATCATGTAACATTTTAGGGCTCGGAGTAGCAACACAGGACACACGTGGACGAGGGCCAAAAAGGTATAATCCTCCAGCTTCATATCCTTCTCTAATCTGTCTCCCCGAACCACGCTCTTGTATAACAAAATATTTGTTATCGAAGGTTATTGAACAATTTAAGGTTTTGGTTAACTGACTTAAGGAAATTAAATTGAAAGGACAATTAGGAATAAAAAGGACATATTTTAGGCTTATGGAGGGAGATAAAGAAACTTGGCCCACTCCCTTTGAGGAAGCTTTAGAGCCATCTGCAAGGGTTATGAAATGTTGTTTTTCTTGAAAGGAAATGGTTGAGAATAAAGAGGTATTATCAGATATATGATCAGAAGCACCAGAGTCAATTACCCATGAATTTTGACCCTCCACAGATTGAGAAATACAAGCAGTTGATGTGCTGGCAGTTTGAGAGGTTTGTGCCAAGCTATTAGACTTTAACCGTAGATACTCTTGGTATTCGTCCTCAGTGAACTTGGAGTTGACGGTTTCAGCCTTTGAGACATTGGCGGTTTTGGGAGGAAAACCATGCAAGGAGTAGCAGTTCTCCTGTGTATGACCCATCCTCTTACAGTAGGTGCATTGGGGACGTCCTCGACCTCCACGTCCTCCTCCTCTTCCTCGTGTGGCAACCATGGCAGATGGTTCTACTAGAACCAGAGCTTCCTGAGTCTTAGACATTGGTACACGAATCAGACATGTGATAAGGGTATCCATGGAAGGGACTTCATAAGTGGCCGAAGTTGATCTCTCGATATGGTTAAAGTCAGGATGTATTGCACGAAGGATCATCACCATGTAATACTTGTCAAGCTTCTTTTTCATTTCATCCAAGGAATCGACTTCCAAGAACATCTTGAGTTCTTCCACAGCCGACTGGGCATCATTCATAAAGGACACCATATCATGATCTGTCATTTTTAGAGATGCCAGCTTATTTGCGGAATCGTAGAGACGTTGAATATCATTGGCATAAATGGTTTGAGCTTTCTTCCAAAAGGAGTGACAAGTTTTGAAGGCTCTAAGCGACATCAAAAGTCTTGGTTCCACTGATTGCCACAATAGAGCACATAGCTGAAAATCTGCCTGTTTCCACTGTTCAGCATTTTCTTCCGGCACATGGCTTCCGTCTTTTTCAAGGTGGTCGTGATGCCCTTGACCGAGAAACCACATTTCGACGGTAGCAGACCAAGATAGATAATTTTGTCCGTTTAGTTTTTCGGAAGTAATGGAGGGGCTTCCAGAGAATGAAATTGCAGCCATTTCTGATCAAGAGGACAAAGAGGGGGGGGGGGAGGCGAAAACAGCAAAGAAGTCCGAAAGCCCAAGAGTGATTTTCGCAAGGGTGACTACTGGACTTTACCGAAATGAAGAGGTGGCACGTGGTGGAGAACGAGCTTCCGGGACCGACGGGGTTGGCTGTCACACGACGAGACGATTCAGATCCGATGGTCGCTAGCGAAAACTGGACGATCGGAGACGGTGGCTGGCGACGGACGGTGGCCGGCGGCGGACAGCGGCAAAAACAGTGCTGGATACTACAGAAACAGTCATAGCTGGATCGACCCGCTCTGATACCAACTTGATATTCAAAAACTGAGAAAAAGTGTTTTTAGAGGGCTAGAAGAACCCCTCTCATAGTTCTGTATTTATATAGATAAAAACTGATACAATAGGGAGATTACATTAAATGCACAGTCCTAGATTACTCCTCAGAACTAGGTGCAGAGATTATCTAACACTCAACCCCCTACAGAGATTATCTAACACTCAACCTCCTACCTTAGGTATAATGATTACATATATTTTCTAATCTATTCCAACAACACTTTATACGAGTACATACAAGAGGGGGGGGCGAAAACAGCAAAGAAGTCCGAAAGCCCAAGAGTGATTTTCGCAAGGGTGACTACTGGACTTCACCGAAATGAAGAGGTGGCACGTGGCGGAGAACGAGCTTCCGGGACCGACAGGGTTGGCTGTCACACGACGAGACGATTCAGATCCGATGGTCGCTAGCGAAAACTGCACGATCGGAGACGGTGGTTGGCGACGGACAGTGGCCGGCGGCGGACAGCGGCAAAAACAGTGCTGGATACTACAGAAACAGTCAGAGCGGGATCGACCTGCTTCGATACCAACTTGATATTCAAAAACCGAGAAAAGTGTTTTTAGAGGGCTAGAAGAACCCCTCTCATAGTTCTGTATTTATATAGATAAAAACTGATACAATAGGGAGATTACATTAAATGCACAGTCCTAGATTACTCCTCAGAACTAGGTGCAGAGATTATCTAACACTCAACCCCCTACAGAGATTATCTAACACTCAACCTCCTACCTTAGGTATAATGATTACATATATTTTCTAATCTATTCCAACAACACTTTATACGAGTACATACAAGGCAAGAATGATTAAAAATCTATAAATAAACATAGACATGAAGCTTGCAAGCTTGTCGTAGTGCAAAGGAAGTCTATGAATGCAAACATAGAAAAAATTGCATAAATGTTGACATCATAGTGTTGGAGTAGCATAGATGATTAGCATATTGCGACCATGTTGAGGCTGAAATTAGACAACATGTATATATATATTGATGCAAATGGATAAAAGCAACGATATCTTAACACCTTCGTTAAATCTCCAGCACACACAAAATTTGAGATGAAAACTGTTGGGTTCTTAGAGGAAAAGCACCGGGTAAATCTCTTTACTTATTATGAGTCAACCATATAAGACAATATAGCATTACCGTCAATCCCAAACCTTAAGTTAATAAGTTTATGAGTTTTTCACTTTATATATTATTCATCTTACCCATTTTCACACAACATAGGACTCCCATTCACACTTAATCTCAACATTTTCCTCCTTAAGTGTGAGTACCTTCTATATTGATACACTCCTTCTCAATTGGAATCATTTCCTATCTACAAGTTCTACATAGTATAATCATTTCCCACAAACATTCCCAAATGTGGGGTTTATAACAATGAAGAGATATAAAAATGACAACAAAATGAAAAACACTTCCATATTATACAAGATTACATAAAAATGTTTACATATAGTATGAATAGGACTCCATATAAATACATCTCATGTAACAAAAAAATACAAAATCGTTACACATAGTCTACTATCACCAACATTAATAGCATGGGCCAAAAAATTGTAGAACTTCATGTGCCATTGGCACGGACTTTGTTTCAAGTCATGCAATGATTACCTCAAGATACAAATTTTTTCCCTTATCCCCAACAAACCCCTTATGTTGTTGGATGTAGATAGTCTCCTTTAGGTCTACATACAAGAAAGTTGTCTAGACGTCCAAATGTTCCAACTCTACATTATAAACATTAACAATTTACATCAAAATCCTTATCGAAGAATGTTTTATCACAGATGAGAAAATATGATTACAATTAATTCCTTCCCCTTGTATAAAATTTGTCACCACTTGTATTGCCTTAAATCTTTTTTTCTTCGAATCTATCATTCCTTCATTTTTCTTGAATAGCCACTTGCATCCAACCACTTTCTGATTTTTAGGTAAGTTCACAAGTGTTCATGTGTGATTTCCTTCAAAGATTCAAGTTCTTTTTCAATTGCAAGCTACTTTGGTTGGCCTTCCATATCATCCTATGCCTACCTGAAGCTTCTTGGTTTTGAACTGTCTACATCTTCAACTGCTTTGAAAGCATAGCAAGTCATATTAGCATACTCAAACCGTTAGGTAGATTTGATCTTTCTCCTCTTTTTATCGTATGTAAGCTAATAGTTAGATTCTAAGTTGACACATTCTAGCCTCCCAAAGTAAGAGGTTGATGGTTGGAACTCGTTATCTAATGCATCATTTGTTTCCTGTAAACAATCCAATTTGAAGTAAAGATACTTCACCTCAAATTGAGTTTTTTCCATGTTCCTCTCTAGATTGTTTCACATCACGCCCATTCCCTAAGAACTTTTAGTTTGGTTAGTAGTTGATTTTTTACCATGGTGTATCACTCTTTGAACCTCTGAAAAGTCTCAATTTTACTTTTCAAGATGCATATTCATCGCATCCTAGAGAAATCAACTATGATAGTGAGAAAATAAGATCCTCTTCAAGTTCGTATTGGATTCCAAAGATCCACATGAATATACACAAAGGATTTATTAGATATGGGCTTACCAGTCACAAACTTCAATCTGTCATACTTTTCCAGTATGGACTAACCACAAAACTTTAGTTTCTCTATACTATCACCATCCAATAGGTGTTGCTTCTCTAACTTCACCAAACCTCTTTCACTCACATGTCCTACCTCATATCTCATAATTTCATCCAATATTGCATTTTCTGTCTAGTCATTGACGTGTGTGCAATCACTGGTAAGTCATAAAGAATGTAAAATCCATTTTCTTTTATCTTCTTAGTAATTGTAGATGCTCCATTATAAATCTTTATCAAACCATTTTCAATTTTAGTTGAAAGACCCTTTCAATCATGCTTATTGACAAAAGATTTATCTTCAGCTTTGAAACATATCTCACATCTTGCAACAACATCTCTTGGTTGTTAAAAATCTTCAATTTGACGGACAACATGCCTTGCACCTTAGAAGCTTTATTGTTCATTAGGGGAATTGCACCTTCTTCCTTCAATTCTAAGGTATCAAAACTTTTTCACATGACACATGTGATAAGTGCTTCCTGAGTCAATGACCCAACTCCTATCCAATATTGATGCCACTAGCACCCTGTAGACTCACAACTTTTAAACACAATTGCAACATCTACATATTCTCACGGAAAATGATAAATTCTTTCCTTTTTTAGTCAATTTTTCTTTATGTGACCGCTTCTTTGATAGTTATAGCACTTATAGGCCTTTTCCCACAACTCAAGTCAACCCCATCATCGTTTTCCTTAAGACTCTTCAAGCTTCTGAAATTCCTTAGTCCTAATTAAGGTCTAAAACTCCTCTAGAGTAATGGTTTGAATAGCAAAAAATTTAAAAGAAGCAAAGTCTTATATTCGTCATTAAGCTTCACTTCAATATTCTCAAGTTCATCTACTATACTGTTAAAGTCTATCAATTGCTCCACCGTTGTTCTTGATTTTGTCATCTTAAATTAGTAAAACTATTGCTTTAAACCAAACTTGTGCAGCGGAGATTTTGTCATACATAATGACTCTAGCTTCCTCCACATTGTTGCAATAGTTCTCTCCTTTGCAACTTCCCTCAATGTCTTATCACCAAGACATAGGATTATAGTGCTCTTGGCTTTGTTGATCATGTCAGTCTTCTCCTTCTTTGTAAAAGAAGGTGACATGTTGCCTCACCCTTTTATTGCTTCAAAACAACCTTGTTTTATCAAGATCACTTCCATTTTGATCTTCCCCAGTCCAAAGTTGTCTCCATAGAATTTCTCGATATCAAATTTGGTGGTCATCTTTTTAATCTTCTTGCCTTTCTTCGAGGGTTCTCCAAGGGGAAATACTAGGGAAATCGTATTACCGATGTATTATGAGTTAATCATAAAAGAGAATAGAAGATCACATTCAACTCAAAACATTAAGATAATAAGTTTGTGGACCTTTCTCCTTATATATTGTTCATCTAGCTCATTCCTACCCAATGTCGAACTCCCACTCACCCTTGAATCCTAAAATTCTTCCTCTTATGGTTATTTAAACGTTTATCAGGAAGATTTTCAATACATGGATACAAGGGATCCATCACCATTCTATCACAAAATTGCCTCCCATAGATGGCACCAATTGTTGGATTATCTAAGGGGAAAAATCAGGGAGATCTTCTCATTAATGAATCATAAGTCTACTATATAAGAGAACATTACACCACCTTTAACTCAAAACCTTAAGGCAATGAGTTTATGGGTTTTTTTCTTTATATATTGTTCATCTTTCTCATTCCAATACAATGTGAGACTTCTACTTACACTTCAATCCTGTTAGATATGATTAGATATTAGTTGATATTGTTTGATATTGTTGAGATATTGTTAGATATTGTTAATCACATTATCTGTTTTTACTAATTATGTCAATGTGAATTTACCCATTGATAAATTAGATGGTACGAATTATGCAACTTGGGCATCTGATATTAGACTTTGGCTTGAGAGTCAGGGGTATGTTGATCATCTTACTACCAAGGTAGATGATGTTCCTTCCAATGATCGTGTCCGTTGGAAGAAAGTTGATGCTCATATATGTATGGTTCTCAAGAATACCATCCAATCTTCTTTAAAACAAATTTTTCGATCGTATGGCACATGTTATGACGTTTGGGAACAAGCCAAATTATTATACACCAATGACACTCAACGTCTTTATGGTGTTTGTTACAATCTTCTTGATGTTATTGCTCCTCGAGATAAGGATCATGTGGCGGATTATGTGGGTAAGATCCATGCTCTTCTCCATGAATTTAATGAGTTATTACCCCCTGCCTCGACTCCTGCCCAAGAATTAGAGCAACGATCAAAGTTTTTCATGGTTTTGATGTTACACTGACTTGCTCGATAAATATGCCCTCGTTCGTGACCGGATTTTGGGTTCCCCGTTACACCCAGCTTTACCGCTACCAGCTTCCTCCCTTTTGCGGGTGCCATGTAAACCTCTCAATATTCCCCCGTAGCTTCTAATGATTCATCTCGCCTTGGCCTCTCACCGTGATGATCGTAATCGCTCTCACAAGCCGGACAAAGGGCGTGTCAAGTGTGACCATTGTGGCAAACTAGGCCACAAAATTGACAAATGTTATGCTTTACATGGTTATCCTCGCCGATTTGCTCGCAGCTTGCTCGGGATCGATTCTTCCGCACAATCCTCTCGCTGTGGATCCTCCTTCGTCTCGTACCTTCGCACAAATCCGCTATCTTCAATGATTTTCTTCAATGGTATGAGGATCGAAAGCCCTCCAGCTCCACTACTTCGTTGCCCACACAGGTACATCTTTTGCTAGTCTGACTCACTCTTCTTCTATTGGCCCTTGGGTTCTTGACTCAGGCGCCACCGATCACATCACTGGTAACAAATCCTTATTTTCCTCTTTCACTTCTTCTCATAATTTACCCTCTGTTACAATGGCTAATGGGTCTACAACTTTAGCTCATGGTATTGGAACGATTACTCTTTTTCCCTCGTTGTCCATTGATAATGTTTTGTATGTACCCGGGTCCCCCTTTAACTTATTATCCATTAGCCGTCTAACTCGATCTCTTGATTGTGTTATCTCTTTTACCAAAACTTCTGTTTCCCTACAGGACCGGAGCTCGCAAAGAGTGATTGGCACCAGATGTGAGTCACATGGACTTTATTATCTTCAACCTTCTCCACATGTTGGCACAGCTTATGGAGTCTCCTTCTCTCCTTCATGCTCAGCTTGGTCACCCTAGTCTACGCAAATTACAGAGAACTTGTTCCCAGCCTTATCCTAGCTTGTCCAATTTGGTGTGTGAGTCCCGTCAGCTAGGCAAACATAGTCGTACTTCCTTTTCTCGTAGTGTTTCCCAAGCGTGCTTCATCCCCCTTTGCCTTAGTTCACTCGACATTTGGGGACCCAGTCGTGTTAAGTCTAATTTAGGTTTTCAATATTTTGTTACTTTTATTGATGATTTCTCTCGTTGTACTTGGTTATTTTTAATGAAAAATCGTTCTGAAGTTGTTTTCTATATTCCAAAACTTTTATCATGAAATTAAAAATCAATTTGGTGTCTCTATTCAAACTTTTCGAAGTGATAATGGTCGTGAATATCTTTCAAACTCATTTAAACAATTTATGGCTTCTCATGGCATTCTTCATCAAACTTCCGTGCTTATACCCCTCAACAAAATGGGGTGGTCGAGCGCAAGAATAGACACCTTATTGAAACAACCCGTACTCTTTTAATTCATGGTGAGGTTCCTCAACATTTTTGGGGTGATGTCGTTCTTACTGCTCGTTATCTTATTAATCGTATGCCCTCTTCGGTTTTAGATAACAAAATTCCCCATTCTATTTTATTTCCTCATGACACTCTCCATCCTTTACCTCCGAAGGTTTTTGGGTCTACCTGTTTTGTCCACAATTTTGATCCTGGTCATGATAAGTTATCTCCTCGATCACACAAATGTGTTTTCTTAGGATTTACTCGATCCCAAAAAGGATACAAGTGTTTTTCTCCTTCTCTTAATCACTATTTTGTGTCTCGCCGATGTCACCTTCAATGAGTGTTTCTTTTACTTTAAGGACTCTTCCCTACCTGCCGAGTCTCCATCTCGCTACAGCTTCTCATTCCCTGTTCTCATTGATCCTTATGTCGAGGACCATCCACCATTAGCCCCTCCTCCTCCACCACCCCTTCAGGTTTATAGTCGCAGACCTCGCCCACAACAGTACGCCACATGACTCACTCCCAGTGCCAAATACTCGCCTCCTCCGGCTCCGTCCACGTAGTCCGACCTTCCTATTGCCCTTCGTAAAGGTACGCGTTCTACTCGTAATCCTTCTCCACATTATACCGCTTTAAGTTATCATCGAATTTCTTCACCATTTTATACCTGTCTCTCGTCTATTTCTTCCGTGTCTATTCCTAAATCTGCTCTCGAAGCCTTAGCCCACCCCGGTTGGCGTCAGGCCATGCTAGATGAACTCGGTGCTCTTCGGACTAGTGGAACCTGGACGCTTGTCCCATTACCATCTCGGAAAATCTGTTGTTGGTTGCAGGTGGGTCTTCGCTATCAAGGTTGGTCCTGATGGTACTATTGATCGCCTCAAAGCTCGCCTTGTAGCCAAAGGCTATACCCAAATTTTTGGGTTGGATTATGGTGATACTTTCTCTCCAGATGGCAAAGATGGCTTCTGTTCGCTTATTCATTGCCATGGTCGCTATTCAACAATGGCCTCTTTATCAACTCGGATGTCAAAAATGCTTTCTTGAATGGCGATTTGCAAGAAGAGATTTATATGGAGCAACCTCCGGCTTTGTTGCTCAAGGGAGTCTTCTGGATTGGTATGTCGTCTTCGCAAATCTTTATATGGCCTAAAACAGTCTCCTAGGGCCTGGTTTGGAAAATTTAGCGACGTTGTTCAACAATTTGGCATGACTAGAAGTGAGGCGAGACCACTCAGCCTTTTACCGTCACTCGAATGCTCGGATGTATCTATTTGATAAGTGTATGTCGATGACATTGTTCTTACAGGTAGTGACCATCATGGCATCTCTCGGATGAAACAACACATTTGCCACCATTTTCAAACCAAAGATCTTGGCAAACTCAAATATTTCTTGGGTATTGAGGTAGCACAATCTACCGATGGCATTGTTATATCTCAAAGAAAGTATGCATTGGATATTTTGGAGGAAACTGGGTTGATGAATTCAAAGCCTGTTGACACACCCATGGATCCTAATACCAAACTCTTGCCAAATCAGGGGGAGCCAATGTCAGATCCCGAACAAGTATAGAAGATTAGTTGGAAAATTAAATTATCTTACAGCTTACTCGCCCCGACATTTCCTTTGCGATCAGTATGGTGTGTCAATTCCTCAATTCTCCTTGTCAAGATCATTGGAATGCAGTCATCCGTATATTGAAATACATCAAAAAGTCTCCTGGAAAAGGTTTGGTGTATGACTCCCATAATCATACAAGAGTTGTCTGCTATTCGGATGCTCGATTGGGCAGGATCTCCTCTCGATAGAAGATCTACATCCGGGTATTGTGTTTCCATTGGTGGTAACTTGATCTCATGGAAAAGTAAGAAACAAAGTGTCGTGGCAAGATCCAGTGCAGAAGCGCAGTATAGAGCTATGACCTCAGCTACCCGTGAACTTATTTGGCTCAAGCAATTGCTTAAAGAGCTACAATTTGGAGATGTCACTCAAATGACACTAGTGTGTGACAATCAGGCTGCTCTCCATATAAGCTCTAATCCTGTCTTTCATGAGAACTAAACACATTGAGATTGACTCGCCATTTTATTCGGAAAAGATTATGTCTCGGAGACATCAAGATCGAGTTCGTTAACTCATGTGATCAATTAGCAGATATTTTCACTAAGTCTTTACTGGGGACCTAGGATGGATTATCTTTGTACCAAGCTAGGCACATACGATTTGTATGCTTCAGCTTGAGGGGGAGTGTTAGATATGATTAGATATTAGTTGATATTGTTTGATATTGTTGAGATATTGTTAGATATTGTTAATCACAATATCAAATAATATCTTTTTATTTACCCTATTTGTATTCTGTTACTCTTTTGAGGAGTACCTTTCTTTATTATAAATACACTGCCCTATGTGTGGTAAATACATAAGGGAAATTAACCCTATATTCAACAAATCCCAACAAAAACATATTGCTACCAAGAAGAGGTTGAAATCGGCCAACATGTTAATACTTGAAAATGGATAAAAACAACAATCTCTTAACTCTTAGCCAACATGATCATAAACAAATACAAATGGATAAAAGCAATGATATCTTAACTCTTTATCTCAATCATCCGACATACCCACAATCATCTAACATACAAGCACATGAAAACATATTGCTACCAAGAAGGGGTTGAAATTGGCCAACATGTTCATGAACTACTTGCAAATGGATAAACCAACAATCTCTTAACTTGTTTAAATCATTCAACATACTAGTAAAATCTGGTATGAGCCTGATTCTTGTTATAAGGACTACAAAATGTTGACATGGACACGGCTAATGGATTCAGTTTTTTCTTCTTGGCTCTCCACAACGCAGTTATAGCCACGAATCACGAAGACAAGAAAAATTATAGAAAACCGGACACATATTATAAACAAACAGTGAATTTACACAGTAAATGGGAAGAAATAGAAGATTTGTGTTATTTGTAGAGAAAACATAAATTATGCAATAGAAGGGTAATCTCCCAAAGCCTCAAAGAGCTCAATGGCATCCCTATCCTAGCAAACTTGCAATAATGTAATCACCCTCATTTCCTCACTACCCTATGCACTATGTAACCAAATTTCCCCTCTCTCTACATAACAAACCTGCCTATTCAGCATTTCTTACTTTTCTAATTTCTTTTTCTTCCTAACATAAACAATCCATCCTTTAGGCTTTGATGTGGTAGAATCATGGACCTACTTGGATGCAGAGCAAACTACTTGTCAGCCCCAAGACTTTGATATACAACAACACCGAGCTAATACAAATAGTAGTCTTACTGTGGTGCATAAGAAAGTGATAAAGCTAACCGTAAAACTATCACATTCATGAATGTCCAGATATGTTATTGGTTGAGCCCATCGAGCGACTCTATTAAGTACATTAGCACCAAAAATGCCATGCCCTCGATCATCATCTGAAGTTTCTTCTTTAAGGCCAACATCAGCAGGTTGAATAGTGTCTGCCAAGTCACGAATAATTAACAAAAAATCAAGATACCATTATCCAAAGCAACCCAGCATCTGCATTTCAAAGTTCAAAAAGATATGAAAAATAATCTGGATTTTGATAGGAAATCGCCAAGTTGCAGAATGGTGCAGAAACAATAAATACCTTCTTAATATGCACAAATAAAATAGTAGTAATATTCATTTCGCGAAACAAATCAAACATGACAACAATTTATCAATATTATATTCTCTATTCATTGAATGATTACTCAAAATCAGTGGCATCAAAATCCAGCAATAGTCCAAATTCACCACACATCAATTCTTCAAAACAACCTTTTCAGTTTTGCAATCATTAATACGTGATTTCATAGTAAAAAAAACCCGAAAAATATAAACGGCCAAAACTACATTTTTGTTCCACAATTCATCTTGGACCTCTCCAAGCGGTAAAAGAACCTAGATTAATCATTAATTGAAAGAAAAAGAAATACTCACACTGCAATAAAATAACCTGGATTAATAGATAATTGCAATGAAGTTCGCAGCTTTCACATTTTTAAAGTTATTGCTCTTACTTCGTCCATGTTTCCTCATAGTTGATTTTACTCTCTGCAGATTAATTAGAGTATATTCTCATTCTTTAAAACCAAACCAGTCATAGAACTTTCATGCATTATAATGTAAAACAACATCTAGAAAATCAAAACCAACCAACCATAACGCTATAATTTAATCGTAATGAGCTAACTCACCCCAACAATGTCCCAACACTCGCAACTTAAAACACCCCAAAAGCCCAATTTGACCCACTGAACGTTGAGAACGATCGGAGAGAAAACTGCAAAGTTGAACTTTGAGAACAACAAAAGAGACATACCCAGAATCGAAGTGAGCTTCTGGAAAGCTTGGGAAGGAGGGGGTGTTCCAGAGGGTGAGAATATGGTTTTGCAATGGTCATACAAGGCTTGAACCTTGGAGCTTTGGGGCCTCATGGTAAAGTATCTGGGAAATGAAGAGAAAACCATGTTCTCTATAACTACCCTCAACTTATCAGATAATAATTATCGTAATTCGAAGACATTTTTTCACTACGGATTTGTAAGGGTCGATCCATGACCGAGAACAATTCATATTCAAAACAAAAATATTTTTACTTCAAGGAAAAATACGATCTTTCCGCGGTTTATCTGCCCACAGTTTTTCTTTCTTCTCCCTTCAAAATGAGCCTTTTTATTATCTTGTTTCCAAAATCAACTTAAAAAAAAAAAAGTAAAACAGATAGAAAGGATTCCGATCCGGAAAGTAGTGTTCTATGTATTTAAATTCGATCAAAAACTGTGTTAAAGTTGGCTAATTTTTCCCATAACTATCTTAATATTGAATAATAAACTAAAATTATTTTATATTACACATAAACGTCTAATAAAAAGAAATATCATGGTAAAAACCTTTGAGAGAGACTAAAATATACTTCACTTCTCAATTTTTTCAATCCAAATTTTATCAGCGTTGCGGGTACTGAAATTATTACTGCCAACATCACAGCAAAATCGGAGTAAAATATTTTATATATTTCATATAACTATATAATAAATTTTAGTATTATTTTTATAATTAACTAAAATTGTTTTTTTATCAAAATTAAATTACTTATGAATTTAACTAATAGTTTATTTGTGTTATATTAGAGATATAATATATATTAAATAAATTATTTTTTAGTTTAATAACATATGTAGTATTTTTCAATTTTTATAATATATGGAATATAAATATTTAGAAAACTTATTTTGACAAAGTTAAATAATCTACTTCTTTAACTAAATAATAAACACATATAAAATTTAAATTATAAAATAATAACATTAAAATATTATAGGTTATTAAAGAATAAAAATATACTTAATGTAAAATAAAGCTAAGATATTTTAGATTAAAATATTCTTTGTCTATAATAAATTTACTAATTTTATTGGTCTCTCATAAAATTATTTTACTCTATTATAATTCGTGGTAAAAAAAATCGCATTTGGTTTATACTATTACAATTTTATTATTTTAGTGTGAATTACATTTTTTTTTTTACTTAAATAACTTTTCAAGTACTGTCATCAAGTTTTGTATGGATGGACAAACATGGGATAGGATTTATATACATCATGTTTTATCAAACATTCAGATTTTTATTATTATTTATTTATTTTATTTTACTTTCTTTTTATCAATTAATAAAATATTATTTTAATAATGTTAATTAGATGTAAAAAAAAATTAGGGTGTCAATTTTTCTTTTTTTAAGTTGGATGGTTTATATTATGATATATATTTCAGTATTACTAAGGTAACGAAATTTAATGACAAAGACTAAATACAAATAAATTTATCATGAAATACTATGGTAGAAAATTTTTAAAGGGATTGAACACAAAATTAGTAAATTTAGTAAGGCCAAAAAATTATTGTCAATGGTAGGTATGTTTGGTTTTCTCCCAATAAACAACTTATATGGTATTTTTTTAAGAATAGGTCAGATTAAAATTCTATATAAAAGTTAAATGTATTAACTGCATCAGGCCATGTATATCTACCATTAGGCATTCCATATTTTCTAATATTACAAATGACATTTGTATTAAACAATAATGACATGTAAAAAAGATTTTGAAAGTTTTATGTTAAAACTTATTTCCATTTCCTCCTCCATAACAACTTTGTGAACCAAGGATTACATCAAGGTTTGTCCTACTTGGTGTGAAATTTACATAAAAGTTTTATAAAATATTGTAGGCACGTGTACGAAGAAAAAACACACACAAATGATATGCAATACAAGGATATATCACATACCTGATTACTAAACATACGACAAATCAATATGAAATGGGATAATATACAAATTGTTAATAGGTGACATGTAACAAGTGAAAGCTTAGTTAGTTTTAGAAATAGGATTTGAATAAAGCTCTTTTTAATTTAAATTTTTTAAAAATTTAGAGTGTTATTTTAAAAATAAATAAATAATGAATAAAATATAGAAACATTCAATTTTTTTTAAAAACATTTAAAAGGTAGGTTATAAAGATGATTTCAAGTATTACAATTATAAAATAATTTTCATAGAGAGGATAAACAATTTACACTTCTAATTAAATGTTTACTTTACTAAGTGTAAAGGTGGAAACAACTTGTTAATTTGGGAGGCCAATATTAATATATATATATATATATATATATATATATATATATATATATATTTTAAATATAAATTATAATATCATTTTAAAAAATATAAAATTTTGTGGGGAGAGGGCGAGAGGCCCCTTGGCTCCACTCTCATTGGGTAAAAGATATAATAGTGACATATATATATATATATATATATATATATATATATATATATATATATATATATATATATACTAAAATAACTCTCGTAGAGGGAAGAAATAATAGACAATCTTAAATAAGAATTTACTTCAATAGATGAATAATATAATAATTATTTTTCCTCTCTTAAATCTTCTAAAATAAAACACTTATTAAAAAGAATAAGAATTAATGAAATAATATTATAGTTGTTATGTTATGATTTTTTTTAGTATGTGAATTCCTCCTTTAACAGGTTTCAAGACGTGATTGTAAAATTTTTAATCTTTATTATTTTATAGAAACATTTCTTCAATAATATATTATTCTTGATAATTCTTTAATATTTTTTTTTACATAAAATCTTCTTTTAGTATATTTAGATATTCTTCAATTGTTTTGTTTAATATATTTTCTTTATAAGTTTTTGCAGCATATCCTATGTTTCCTTTATAAGTAGACATGAAGGTTGGAGAAAAATATTTCCCTTCTATGTATCTTGAACAAATGTGATATATTTGCATATTTTTCACCTTCTTTAGAAAGTCTTATAATATTATTTGTTGTATTAATATTTTATTCTTATTATAATATATTTTCATTTTAGGATAATATTTGAATTCTAACAATTACACATTTACTCTTTTACGTGATTCCCTTTATTTTTCACATTCTAATTTAATCAACATAATATATATATATATATATATATATATATATATATATATATATATCTTTTTTTCATATTCATACTTTCATTTGATAAGACATAATTATTCTACATATAAAACTCAGTTGTTTTATCTAAAATTATTAATTTTTTTCTTATTACATACTTAGCACACGTATTAAATACTTCAAAACTTAATCATATTTATTATTATTAAAATCATAAATTTAGTATTTGTTTCTAACAACAAAATGTCTACAACAACTATACAAGATAAAACCCCTACAAAAGGTTAATATATCAATTATATAAGATATACTAATTAAATCCTAAACATTAAGACAATGATACTAATTCTAACAATTAATACAATAATGATACTAATTACAAATTTAAATAACGAGATACAATAATATTATAATAAAATAATATAATATCATAATTAAATACTATTAGTATAAAAAATTATGATCAATTAATATTTGTAATATTAAATATATTTATTTTATTTCTTAACTTATTAAACTTTAATTTTTTTTAATTAGTGAAAAGATTTAGTAAAAATATCACCATAAAGAGACGACAAGATTTTTTTATCAAGTTTAAGTTTGATTTGGTCATAAAGTTACATTATTAAAATTCTTTTGAGAAATTTTCTAAGTTAATGTAAAATAATGAGTTTGAGGTAAGTATAATGAAAAGTTGAAGTTCTTTTTGGAATGTCAGATTAAATATTCTACAAACAATATATAGATAGATATATAGACAAGATAAGAAGAACTTATTAAAAAGTTGAAGTTAAATAGGGTTTAGGATACAAAACTTCAATGCATCCAACCATATATTTGAAATTAAAAGAGGAATCATGGAAAACATTATCAATCAAAAGTTCACTTCCATACTTCACAACTTTGATCATATATCATGTTTGCTTATGTGCACATTTTTAATATGATCCGAGTGAAGTTTATTTAACTATTATTAAATGATTTTTTCGTTATCTATTAAAAACTTCTAACCTTGTTATTTATTTTAAGATTTGAAAATCTTTTAACTTTGTAGGTTCCTATGATGTAAACTATGTACAATATAAAAGAAATAGGCACATAGAAGACTATCATTGCTTAGAAAAAAAATTTAATCTCATAGATTAATAAGAATGAAGGAACCATAAGAATCCATATCAACTCCGAGTTATTGCTCTCAAATACTATAATAAAAAATTAATTTAAAAGATTATAATATATATAAAAATAACATTCCTAATTTTTTTTATAATAATGTTGTCATTAGTTTATGGAGAAATCTAATAATGCACTATCATTTTATAATCGATCATGTAAAAATAAATGTGATACTAATATTCATGATATTTTTCTTTCTAAAAAACCATTAACAACTTTATTTATTAATAAAATAATAAATTTGAATTAAATCATTTTATAATTATAATATTAATAAGTAAAGTTATCATGGATTTTATTTCAGGAAAGCATGAAGGCGTCTAGTAGAAAAAATAAAATAAAAAATAAAAACCCACCTTTTTCATCTCGGCGAAGCCACCAAAACACACCCACTACAAAAACTGAGCTATATTTGCAAATTCTGCTACTTACAATTACACAGTTCGGTTCCATTTTCTTCCACTTGGCTACTCCCACTTATCTTGGGGTTCTGTTTGGTCACCATCTTTCATTCTCGAACCTTCTGCTAAACCCATATAATCCGGAGGGAAATGGATCCAAATTGTAGGCATCCGGTTACATTCCTTCTTGTCTTCTTAACCTTGGTTTCCAGTGGCTCTGCTTGGGTTGGCGTGAACTGGGGAACCATGGCAACCCACCAACTGCCACCTTTGAAGGTGGTGAAAATGCTCAAGGAAAATGGGTTCTCCAAATTGAAGCTCTTTGACGCGGATGAGTTGATTATGGAAGCTCTCATGGGCACCGATATCCAAGTCATGGTTGCAATACCCAACAACATGCTGGAGAAGATAAGTAACAGTCCTAAAGCTGCAGACTCTTGGGTCTATGATAATGTTACCTGTTACTTGTTCACTGGTGGCGTAAAAATCAGGTTAAGTACCACTGTAACTATATACATTACTCTGGCTCTTCTGATGGTTCTACTGCGTTACTCTATTTATCGGAGATGATACTAGTCTTTCTTTTTTGCCTTGTTGCTCATGTGTTGTAGTTTTTGTTGAATTTTTACCAGAATTCTAGTTGTTCTTTTGTGCTTCAACTTTTCCTCACTCTGATTTATGCTTGCTATGTATATATGATAACTATGCAGGTACGTTGCTGTGGGTAATGAGCCTTTCCTTAAAGCATATAATGGTACCTTTGCAAAGAAAACGCTACCAGCCCTAAAGAATATACAGGCATCACTTGATAAGGCCGGGGTGAGTTCAAAGGTCAAAATCACTGTTCCATTCAATGCTGATATTTACTATTCACCTGATTCAAATCCAGTGCCATCAGCTGGTGACTTCAGGCCTGAAGTACGAGACCTCACAATTGAAATAATCCAATTCTTGTATGCAAACAATGCACCTTTTACAGTCAATATCTACCCTTTCCTTAGTCTTTATGGCAACGAAGATTTCCCTTTTGATTTTGCATTTTTTGATGGAAAAAACAGTCCTCTTAGGGATGGTAAGGCACTTTACACCAATGTGTTTGATGCAAATCTTGACACTCTTCTGTGGGCTTTAGACAAGGCAGGATATCCTGACATGAAGGTTATAATTGGGGAAATTGGGTGGCCAACAGATGGTGATAAGAATGCTAATGCCAAGAGTGCAAGGAAGTTCAACTTTGGTTTGCTTAAACATGCTCTGAGTGGCAAGGGTACCCCTAAAAGGAAAGGCACAATTGACCTGTACCTATTCAGCCTCATTGATGAGAACACTAAAAGTGTTGCTCCTGGGAACTTTGAGAGGCATTGGGGGGTTTTTGAGTTTGATGGCAAGCCAAAGTATGAATTAGACTTAACTGGCCAGCACCAGGACAAGGGCCTTGTCCCTGTGGAAGGTATAAAGTACCTGGAAAAGAGGTGGTGTATTTTGGATCCAGATGTGACTAATTTGAATGATTTGGCTAGTTACATTGACTATGCTTGTACCTTTTCTGATTGTACTTCCCTTGGCTATGGTTCTACTTGTAATATTCTTAGTGTCCAAGGGAATGCATCTTATGCCTTCAATATGTACTATCAAGTAAATAACCAACAGAAGTGGGACTGTGATTTCTCTGGTTTTGCTACCATAACACGGAAGGATCCATCACAGAAAGGCTGCCAATTTCCTGTGATGATAGCTCGCAGTTCATCTTTGCTACTGCATGAAGGAATTCTAGGCATCCTAAAGAAAGCACTGGAGGTCCTTTTTTTTTGCATGATTTTGTTATAGCTAAAAGATAATGGAGTATTTTGAATTTTGTTCGGAGAAATTTGATTTCTCTGTCAGTTTTAGGCGTTGGATGTCATGTAAATTTCTTTATGTATCACATTTTGAAGGATCCTGGGACTCTAATCTCTAATACACAGATTTGGACACTTCCCGTTTGCTTTTATTTTTAGTATGTGTCACTATTAACTATTCTTGAATTAACCATGTGAGAGTTCGAGGGACCCAAGTGACTTTTGGTATATTAAATATAAAGTTTAGAGTTTTAATATGTTTATTTTTTTTTTTATTAACCTAAAACTTATTATTTTCTAAATTAAATATTTAACAAGGTAACAAATTTTAGTTAAACTTCTTAGAAGATCATTTTTTTCTTGTCTTTTCTATTATATTGAATCTTTTAAATACTTTTTTTATCATATATATAAAGTAAAACTAAATTAAATTGAGTAATTTTTTTATCCAATCCTTCTAATTTTATCTTTTATATTATATAACTATTTTCCTAATTTTTTAAATATTGTTAATTTAAATTATAATTCTATTTTTAATATTTTGGTAACCTTTTTATATCTATTTCTTTTTTTATTTCTTTAAATTATAAATTCTAATTAATTTTTTAACTATTTTTTAAATTAGAATTTTATTTTTAATATTTTAATTTATATTTATAATCAGACACTAAAACATATTAGTGTTGATGCTTCTTATAATCTATATTTATATTAGATATAAAAGACATTATGTTCTTAATAATTTTTGGTATATATATATATATATATATATATATATATATATATATAAATAAAACGAAATATGAAAAATAATTATTATGATTTATATATTTAAAAAATAATAAATAAAGAAGAGAGTAAAAAAAGTACGATACATCTAGGAGAAAAAAATGTTGGTATATTTAAAAAGTAGAGAGAAAAAAATTAATTAATTATAAAAAAATAAGGATATATAAATAATTTTGATATTATGGCTTATAATTTTTTTATAATATGTTATTGATAAAGAAAAAATATATAATATAAAAAAATCATAATATTATGTATTTGAAAAAAAAGAGAGAAGAAATATCTTATATATGAAAAGTAGAGAAAGAATATATAAAAGTGGGATACATATTAAGATAAAATAATTATTTTAAAAAATAATAATATAAAAGATGTGATCATATCAATAAAATAATTTTATAAAAAAATATAATTATTATAATAAATAGTTATTGTGATATTATTTGTTTTAAAAAGTTAAAAAAATAATAATGTGTAACGCTTAAGAGTGGAAGATAAAAAAGTAAAAATAAAAAACATGATTCATATGAAATAAGCTAGAACAATTAAATTAAATTAAAAAAATTAATAATATATAAATGTAATTGTGTGTGTTTTGAATAATAATAATAATTATTATTATTTAACAATGATATGGCGCCAGAGGTACGGGTGCAACGTCCAAATCATCCTCTTTAAGCGATTTTTTCCCACCTTTAACATTATTTTAACATAAATTTTTATATTTATAACATACAGTACGTAATATTTACACGAGAAACATATTTTTATTAAAAGTTAAATATTTCAATTTTTTTCTTTATTAACATCCTATTAAATTTATAATATAAAAATAATATCATTTTATCCTATTAAATTTATAATATAAAAATAATATCATTCTATCAATATTTATCTATATTTACCTTAATAGTATAATTTTCTGAAATTCTATTTTTAGGAGGTCGAATTCTAACTTCACTAATTAATATAATTTTAAAAATAAAATAATATTTATTAAATATAATAATTAAATATATATATATATATATATATATATTTTATACAAAAAATATATAAATATTATATATATATATATCATATAAAATATATATATATATATATATATATCATATAAATATATATATATATATATATATTATATAAAAAATATATATAAATATTATATATATATATATATATTCTTTTTAAAAAAATTCTTTATATAATTATATTACTAATATATTTTTATAAATATAATAAAAATAAATATATTGAATATATATATATAATATTTAAATATTTATTTATATTTTTATAAATATAATAAAATTTAATAAATATATATTTATATCTTTCTATATAACATTTTTACATAAATAAATTATATATATTATTTAAATATATTTTTAATATAAAATAATTTTAATAAGTAAAAATAATATTTGTTATAGAAGTATATAAATATTTTTATTAAATTTTAATATATTTTTACTATATTTATAAAAATATATTAATAATATAATTATACAAATATATTTTTATGTTATTTTAAAAAATATATTTATATTTATTTTATATAATTATATAAATAATTTTTTTTGAAATATATATATATATAATATTTATATATTTATTTTATATAAAATATATATATTTATATTTAATTATTATATTTAATAAAAATTATATTAATTAATGAATTGGAAATTCAGAAATGATATTATTTATGAATTATAAATTTAATATCATACTATTTAGGTAAATATGAATAGATAATATTATTTCTGAATTATAAATGTAATAGTATGTTATTAAAAATATTTGTTACTAACAAAAATCTCAAAATATTTAACTTTTAAACAAAGTGGGTTTCTGATGTAAATATTATATTATATATGGAAATCTATGTTAAAATAATGTTAAGCGTTAAAATTTATGTTAAAATAATGGTAAGCTGGGAAAAAATCTCTTTAAGCCTCCTAAAACCCTAAAATATGCTATTCTATTTGTACTTTCCAGTTTTACCCTCTATTTGAACTAATTGGTAACGAAAAGGCGAGGGAAGAAATTTTGCAAAAGGCGGAAGTAGTCATGAACAACAGGAGCAGGAGGGAGTGTCGAACGAACAACATTTTCACTGCGCTCGCCTAAAGAAGAAAAATAACAAGCCCAGCAAGAACCCAAGAGGCCCACAAAAATGACGTTTTCTGGCCCCGTTCCTCCTCTCACGCCCAAGTCCTGAGCCGACGTCGACGACGATGACGACGACGATTACTACGCCAACATGAAAGTGATAATTCCGAGGGCGAACATGAAAGTGACTTGGAGGTGCTAGTGGATGCTAAACCTGTTGTTGAGAAGCCTGCTTAACCCTCATTAGCCACCAAAGAAACTAAAAGACAACTTTCTAAAAAGGAGTTGAAGAAGAAAGGGCTTGACGAACTTGAAGCTGTATTGGCTGAGCTAATACTTCAAGAGAACCCAGTGACCATGACAATTCCAATGGCAATGTAATATCTCGTTAGACATTCGTAAGGCAAATTTTATAATTTTGTTCATCCAAATGAAATTTGATTCTTGGTTCCATATAAATTTTCTCCAAATTCAAGTGCAAGTTTTTCAGAATTATACTTGATATTTCTTCATAGCTTAAAATTTTTATTTATGTTTGCAGTTGTCATTCAATTTTCATGCAATATGTGGGAGTGATATTTATCTTATTGGCTATTCCATCTATCTTTGATGACCCTTTTGATGTGTCCTGCATTATTTATGTTCCTATTACTTTAGGATGATTAATTCTGGAATCAATCATTTTCAATGATAGATTGCTACCACAGTGTTACCTGTTAAACTAGTGGATTTAACTCTTGATCAAACAAGCGTGAATTCACTCTTTTCATATGCGACTGTGCCAGAAGAATTATCGTAGTCCTGCTATGACTATTTGTGACAAGGGGCAGAACCAAACACTTAGTATTATACCACGCATACCATATTACTTGAGATCAGACTTAGGAATCCCAATAAGACTCAACTTTCTTTTTGGTTAAAATCCTCTATCAGTCATAACCCTTTCCGAGAAATTGAGAGAATCTGCACTGATACCAATTAATAAACACACAAGCACGTAGGGACCCACCTCATAAAAAGCTAATTGTCAAGGGGGAGGAGGGGAGAAACAAACGCTTAAATACCCACCGATCATCCCATGTATATCCCCATAATACCAAAGTCCCTATCAATTTGTTCATGAAATTGTTTTACTAGGATTTTTTTATTTATCTGACCTTTTCTGAAGTGCAGGTCTGGAGAAAAAAGATTATCAAAATGGTGCAGTGGTAAAGGAGAATGTTTGTGGGGAAAGCAGAAGTGCAAGAAAGAAGAAAAAAAAGGATAAAGCTTCAAAAGAACAGAAAGAATGGCAAGGCCACTCTGACGGCGTGGATGTTGGAAGTTTGAAGTCTGAAACTTCTGGCAGAGAGAAGACAGAATATGTTTCTGCCATTGATGTTAAAGAGAGGTTAAAGAAAGTCACCTCTTCCAAGAAGAAAAAATCGATTAAGGTGATGGACACTGCTGCACAAGCAGCTGCGAGTGAGGCAGCAGTGAGAAATGCAAAGCTTGCTGTAGACAAGAAAAAAGAAAGACACACTATAATCAGCAGCTAGTACGGTAAACAGGCTGAGGAAGTATTTGTTTCTTTTTTAATGTAAACTTATTTTGTCTTTTTCTGTTTATTGTTCTTTTTATTATCATATACGAGTCTATACTTTTTTGTTCATTTGCTAATGCCAAATAAATTTATAGCTTCTTTAGATAAGTTGAGTTTGAGCAAGACTTTGTTAAATTTTCCTGACGGAATAGGATTATATAATGTTTGTTTTTCTTTTACTCAGGTCACTTTCGAATGCCAATCTTTGTTTTGTCCTTTAAAACCAGGCTCTAATTTGGGTTAGGGTCGGGCAACCACAGTAGTTTATGGAGATTGTCCCTATAAGTGTGATGTGGGCTTCGCATCATGAATGACTAGACAAAGTGTCATTATATATTCTTTTAATTAGATAATCCTGTTGTAGGAAATTTTAGCAGAACAGAACTGCTTGAAATCAGGTGAATATTTAAATAGATCCTCTGCTAATAAATAATTTAAGCGCACTGGATTATGGAGTTACATTGGCAACCTTCCACTTAAAAGTTTTTCCTTTGATTTCCTACTTCTTTAATAATATTTGTCAGCATTAAAAAAAAATTGTTAGCATTGTTAATAAAGGTCATCATCCTTGGTTGAAAAGACAGTGATGTCTACCTACCATGTTGGATTATGATTGAACTTCTCTAATAAAAAAATCTGAACTTTCCATCAAATATATAAATATGTAATCGTCAAATAATAATTTTTTTGCACTTTCTTCTAGTATGATAAGATAGGGTTAAAAGAATTTGAGAGTTTATTGTATTTGGAAAACGCTCTATGTTTCTTCTAGAGAAAGTACTCAAAAAGCTTCTAGCTTGTATGCAAAGAGACTCCTATTGTAATATGAAATGGTTCTTATGTATATATATTTTTTCTTTTATTTTTTAAAGATTATAAACAATTATTTTAATGTATCATTTTTGCAATGATTCTTTCAAGATAATTTGACTTTAAGTAAAGAAATAAGAGCAGGTGGATAAATAATTTCTTCCAAGAATTAAACCAAAAAAATAAGGGTTGGGGCACGTATGCTGTCTGGTTCCCGAATAGGTTATTGGGCATTCATTTTTATATTCTCTAGATATGGGTCCTCTCTGTTGGGATGGAGCAGGTTTAGGGAGCCTGCCAGTGCCTCACCCAATCATGTCCATGTCTAGTGTCACGTTCCAATAATCTTTTCAGATATTATCTAACTTGAATATAACTTAACTTGAACTACTGTTGAGAGGCAAAAGAAAGAAATTTGTTGTATGATGGACTGGAATTTAGTTGTGTTGACAACTACGAAGATACGTCAAGTGGAGGTAAACAACCAGATGGATTGGAATTCACAAATTGCGCTTTTATTTTTTGTAGGGTTTATTATAATCAATTTACTTTTTTTTGTTCATATTTGGCAAGCATTTGTCTCTGTCAGTGTTAATCATTTAGTAAGTATTTTTCTGTCAGTCTTGATTACAGGGATACACAACCTTTGCCAAACCAACTAACTCTGCATGTCCGTCACCATACCTATTATTATATTTTATGATCATGCTGTGTTAAGAAATACAAAAATTCTCATCCCTGAAGATAACAAAGTTCATGCATAATGACTCTAAAATATTATAAAGGATTTTGTATTTATGTATAAGAATAAATCGGTCATACAAAGATGGTAAATCGGTTAGGGAAATAACATATCCTTTATCTGTCACCAACATCAAACCTGTAAATCTTCATCAACCCCGTCTTATTTAGTTCAAGTCTGTTTACATATTTCTTTTCCTTTACCAGAGAAGCTGCCCATCTTTGCATGCTTAAGCAAATATTATCTCTACAAATTAATGCAGCCATTTCACATGACCTCACCACTTTCTCATGACACCTCCATGGTTCAAGAGCTCCATCTCCATCACATGAGCATTCCTGTAACCATTGATAAAATGTTTTCTGTCATGCCATCAAGGCCTATTCCTGTTAAACCAGGTGACAGTTTATACCTGTCCAATCTCGATGACATGATTGGAGCTCGTGTTTTTACACCTACTGTGTATTTTTATCAATTAGACAACACGAGTTCTTCCCAAAAACCAGTCACAAAAATACTACAATGTGCTCTCGCTGATGTTTTAGTGCCTTATTACCCCCTCTCAGGCCGACTCAGAGAGACCAGTAATGGTAAACTGGAAGTGTTTTTTGGACCTGACCAAGGAGCACTCATCGTTGAGGCACGATCTGATATTGCCTTAACTGAATTAGGAGACCTCACAGCTCCAAACCCAGCTTGGGAACCTTTGATCTTCAAGTTTCCCAATGAAGAACAATACAAAGTCCTTGAAATGCCACTAGTCATTGCTCAGGTTACCCTTTTTCGCTGTGGTGGCTTTAGCCTTGGTTTGAGGCTGTGCCATTGTATCTGTGATGGCATGGGAGCTATGCAGTTCCTAGGTGCATGGGCTGCCACTGCAAGAACAGGGATGCTGGTTATAGACCCTGTGCCCTGTTGGGACAGGGAAATTTTCAGGCCACGTGACCCACCAGTGGTTAAATTTCCCCACATGGAGTTTATGAGAATTGAAGAGGGCTCCAACCTGACAATGAAACTATGGAAAACCAAGCCGGTTCAGAAGTGTTACAGGATCAAACGCGAGTTCCAGAATCGCGTGAAAGCTCTTGCTCAGCCATATGATGCTGCTGGTTGCACCACTTTTGATGCTATGGCAGCACATATTTGGAGATCCTGGGTGAAAGCTCTTGATGTAAGGCCTCTAGATTACCAGCTTAGGTTAACATTTTCGGTCAATGCTCGTCACAAGCTTAGAAACCCACCACTGAAAGAAGGGTTTTATGGCAATGTGGTGTGTGTTGCGTGCACATCAAGCACTGTCTCTGAGCTGGTGCATGGACAGCTCCCAGAAACAACCCTTTTGGTTCGAGAGGCCAGACAGAGTGTCTCAGAGGAGTATTTGAGATCCACAGTGGATTATGTTGAAGTGGATAGGCCAAGGCAACTTGAGTTTGGTGGTAAACTGACAATAACTCAATGGACTAGGTTCTCAATATACAAGTGTGCAGATTTTGGGTGGGGTAGGCCACTCTATGCTGGTCCTATAGATTTAACTCCCACCCCTCAAGTTTGTGTGTTTCTACCTGAAGGGGAGGCTGATTGTAATGATGGTTCTGTGATCGTCTGCATATGCTTGCCAGAGTCTGCTGCTCAAAAGTTCACACAAGCTTTGCTGCTCGATTCAGATTTGTGACAAACCTCTCTCCGTTATTCAACTCATCATCTACTTTATCTTCCTACTGGATTTAGTTTATCATGCTCTCAATAATTCATTTTCATAATTTTATATTCGCATGTGTAAGCAGTCTGATACTGTTGCCATGTCACATTATATGTAATCAGATTAAATGTGTACGTATTACACGGGTGTCTTATCTATGACAATAAAAAAGATAATTTTTTTTTAAATATAAATATTATTTTATTATTTTTATCTTGAGATATAAAATTCTTATTTATGATATGTTTGAAAATAAATAAATTTTAAATCTTTCAAAATTAATATAAAAAATAAATTATACATGTAAATTATAAGAAATTTTAATAAAATTACAATGTTAAAAGTAAAGTTGTAGTTAAAAAAAAACCTATTTATATCAAATAATAAATATAATACTAAATTAAAGTTTGTATTTAAAAAATAAAAATCTTTTATTTTTGTAAATAATAATATCGTTTTATTTATAAAACTCTTACTTAATTTTTTAGTAATAAAAAAATATTGTTTTAAGAAATTAATTATAATGAGTATTTTAATAATTGTGATTTTTTTTCATTTATCATATATATCATTTGAGTTTGTTTTGATTATAAATAATATCTAGATTAATAAAATTCATCTCTAAAATTTCACTTTGACTTTGTTTCACGTATGTTTATATATATAATATACAAATTGGGATAGACATAGAAATCTTCTAAGTTTAGAATATAAAAATATTAAAGATGAAGGAGATTTATGTCAGGAGTTGTTTTTTCTAGATTACTAAAGAAGAACCTAGTTGGCATTAAAAAAAAGTTAGAAAAGATAAAGAAAAAGAAATTAGAAAAAAACTATGAAAATGTAAAAGAAGAATTACAAAAAGATGACTAGAATATAAGAAGAAAGAATTAAGTCTTTCTCAAAATTTACTTGTCAATAAAAATATATAATTTCTTTGTTTAGGATAAAATTTTAAGATACTTAAAAAAAATAATAGAAACTATTTTCAGACACAAGGCTTGTGAAAAAAAAAATCTTGATTGATTAGATACTACCGTCACCTAGATAAGGTTAACCTTTTTCATCTTTCACACCTAAAATAAGTGTATTTGTAGTTCTATGTATCATAAATTTGATTGAAAGTTTTACATTGATTGGATTAGTAACTTTGGCAATGATTCTAAACTTATTGTTTGAATTATCTATTCATTTATCTAGTATTTTTTTTATTTGTCTTTTGATTCTTAGTTTTGTCACTTATTACTCTCTTTGGTTAAGCATTTCTTTATTTTTATCCTTTCTAGTTTGTCTTCCTTAAAGCTATATAGTTTTGTCTTATTAGTTTTCATTTATAAGTGTCTTTACTAATTATTTCATTTTTCACTTGAATTGAATAAGTTAAGAATTTAGGTTTTATGAAACTACTTCGGGTGATTTAAATGGAGGGTGGTCCTACCTATTTTACCACATTTTGGCCGAAAGAAACTTGTGAGAAGAGTGCATTTAATTTTTGTGCTTTTTAACTTTTTTTTTTTTCTTGTGTAGTTGTTGGTTTTGCTAACACTTGTAGGGGAAGATGACCAGCCTAACAACAACATTTATATCTCCTAAGCATGCATAATTATATGCTAAAGTTGAAGAGGTGGGAAAGATGGTAAGTCAAACACAAAATATCATGCAAACACATGAAAGAAGATTGGGTAGAAGGTCTAAAACTCATCGTGTGAAAGTGATGAATCCTATGGACATGAACGTATTGCCTTTAGAGCAAGAAGAGGAGTTGAGGCAGAGGCTATCTAAAAGCAATATAAAAATTCTTAAATTTGTCGGAAATAGTGATCTAAGTTATATTTTGAACGGGCCATGGTAGAGTATATTAACATATATGCTTTTGAGGATATTACAAAAGTTAAACTTAATAAACTTTAGTTTGAAAAATATGTTTTGATATGGTAAAATCAAGTAGAAAAATAAATATTAGTGGTTGGAGGTTTTACCACATGACATGACCTTGAAGTGTGCATAAGAGAAAAATAGAAAGAATATTTTAAAATCATTATATTAGTTATTTGTTAAATTGATATAATATGATACTTTATAAATATTCTACAATCATAAAATCATTACCGTCTAATTTATTATAAAATTGATATAATATGTACTTAAATTTATGAGCTTAATTTAATATTTTAAATTTCCTTTTGCGATTGGTGTGTACTAAGATACAATTATTATTGTTCTTTTTTAAAAATGAAGTTGATAGATATGTACTACTTTAGAAACATTTCATCTCCCTCACTCAGATGATCAAACTTCTCCAGACACATTTCATTTCCATCGTATATAAATTTTAGTTTTAACAAATAAATCCCTATCCTTTTAAATATAAAAACAAACTTAAAAAATAATAATAAATAGGAATCCTGTATATATAAAAATGTTAATTTTTCATAATAAAATAATTTATTTTTTTACAAAAACAAATAATTTCTTTTGGGCCCTTCCATTCATGGCCACTGCCACAGCACCTCTAAATCACCCTTGGTAGCCATGCTCTCACGTGCTTTGCTTTAGCACATAATCACATTCTTTTCAGCTTTGTATTAACCATTGATAAAAGAATATGTTACATATGTTGGTATCATTTCTCCTGCAAAATATTAACAAGTCATGATAAACTACAAAGTAAATGAACTTGCCAGAGACAAGCATTGTAAAGAAGATATGGGATAGCACCACCAAAAACTAATGGTTAATAATTTACAGCTTGATATTGAGAACAGAAACAACACGAAGCCTCAATTTCTGCCAAAGAAAAAAGGCAATCAACAAAACCTCGTCATTTAACATCAAGAGGACTTTTCACCCACATTTGCCAACAGTTATACAGCACTCCGGCTGTGCTTGAAGTGTTTGATCAACATAAATTACGGTCACTGCTCATCTGTGCATTTGAAGATAAAAATCAGCAAATAAGTGACTTGAAAGGCTTTTAGCATGTGCACCAAAGAACTTACCCCACATGACTTTATCATGAATCAGAGAACTTCTCTCAATCCGATGGAAGTAGACCAGGAATTAATTTGTCCTTCAGAAGCACAACAAAGATCCAATATACAGTTTCATGTTTTTCAGGTCACCGGGGTGATGTAGAAGACACAACCGCAATTTGTATGAGGGGACGCCCGGGGAGTTTTGGTGACTCCGGATTTCCTTGAAGAAGGGATGCCCTCTCAGGATTTGAAAGCATTAGTTGCTGCATATCCTTTGAAAGCACGTGGAAAACAGCCTGAAGGTCTACCTTTAGTTTCTGACAGGTTGCGATGGAATCAAGACCACTCTTTCCAGATTGCTGCAGCTGATAAATTGAATTTACGTTAAATACACGCTGAATATGGTTTTTACAGCATAAATAGGAGTGTAATGCCCTGTAGCACATTAAGCAAAAAATACTTGCGCCCTACCTTGCACATAGTATACTACAAAAGGGCCACTGAGCATTAATTGTAGTTTGTTCAAAAAATTATGATTGTGCGATGCAAACATGCAAAAAGTAGTAGATACGGTATAAAATTTCACCCCAATGGGCCAAGACCCAGGCAGGTCACTAGTTGTCATTCAGAGAATGGTTTTGTTATTGTCTTTCTATTGTTCCTTTCATAGGATTGTAATGTGCACCAGCACTATACATCTATCAATTTACATGAAATAAGTCTCGCGAAGTTATTTCTATTTTACTTTCTTCAAATTTTATTTCCTTGGAGATAGGTCCTCGTTTCAAATTCAGGATTATTTTTGTACCTCTATAAAATCCCCTATTATTTTGGTGTTTTCATGATTGACACGCATGATCAGACTTAAGCACAAACCATTGCTCGTCTTGAGGAAGCTATTACAAGTTTGCCCATCTCTCACACAGTCCTATCCGACAACTAGAGCTACCTCATTTCAAACTTGATGACATTCTACAACGTCTCTCCCTCTTGGAACCCAATTGCCGTGGTACTGATTCTACCTCCAATCCCACCTCACCTTCCCCCAAATGGTTTTTCCCTCACAAATGAGGTTCCTCACTTTATTGGCTCAAACATCATGGGATGGATCTTCAAGATTTCCCAATTTTTCTATTACCACCGGTTTCTTGATGATAAATGTCTCCAAATTGCTTCCTTCTTCTATATGGATGGCCCTACCCTTGCTGCTACTTATTTAAATTTTCACTGTCCCTCATTTCCAATTTTTGGATGATCTTCATGTGCCTATCGGCCTCTCCACAATACCAGTGCATGATCTAGACCCTCCAACCCTCTCCACTTTCATATCCCCATTATCATGTCTTTAATGAACTTTTGTTCTACAAGGACAAAATATGGGTGAATCAGGGGAACTCTTTCATTCCTCTTTTGTTGGAGGAATTCTATAAATCTCCTTTGGGTGACCGTATGGGACTCATCAAGACTCTTTGCCGCCTTAGAGGCAACTTCTATTGGTCTGGTATGCAACAGGCATTGCTATTTACATTAAACAATGCAATGATTGTCAGCACACTAAATATGTTCCCCAAAAATCTGCGGGTTGGTTTCAGCAAATACCTCTTCTTTCTGGACCTTGGGAGGACTTGTCCCTCAATTTTATCACCAGACTTCCACTTTAATACGAATCTTCTTTCATTTTAGTAATGGTGAATATTTTCTCCAAGAGAACCCATTTTGGTTTTCTTCCAACACACTTTACTACAAGTGGCACAACTTTTCCTAGACATGGTGCGTAAACTACATGGCATATCTAGTTGATTTCTAATAGAGGTCCCATTTTCCTAAGTAAATTTTGGTAGAAACTTTTCATTCTGATTCTTACCAAGTTGCAAATGAGTATTACCTATTACCCACAAAGTGATGGACAAAGTGAGGTTTTGAACAATATTTACATTCATTTGTCCATGATAAACTACATGCTTGGGGAAAATTTCTTAGTCTAGCCGAATGGTGCTACAACACCCACTACATTTTGCTACTGTCACAAGTCCCTTCCAAGTTACTTGTTGGAAACCCCAGCTGCTATTCCTCATTATTTATCAGGTTCCTCTATAGTGGAGGCAATGTACTCTTTCCTCATTTTTACCACCATGTTCAATACCCTCCTTCATAAATTGGTCAAAGCTCAAGCGAGCATGAAACACTTCTCCTGCCAATTCGTGTTAGTGAAATGGATTGGCCTTCTCCTAAACAAGCTACCTAGGAGGAATAGGCTTTTGTCTACAAAGCTACCTTGAGGACAAGGTGTTTTCCCAAGCAGTGGGGAATGATAGTACCCCTGACCCTATAGCAGAATATGGGTCTAACCAAGTGAGTTACTACACAACCAACCCGATGTAATGATTACATTCACTAAAATGATAGATTTTGTAAGATTTGTTGTTGAGCTGTGCAAGAGCATTATAAATCTATAAATATGCATGGAAAGACACGAGAAGTTATTTCCTATTTTATTCCCTTGGAGGTAGGTCCCAGCCTCAAATTCAAAATTATTTTTGTACCTCTGTAAACTTCCCTTATCAAAGGTTCATGGTATCCAACACACTATCACTCTCTTATGAACAAACTGCACTAATTACACAATCACAGAGAAAAATATATGTCCACAATGTCCAGAAAGAAAAAAGTTTAGAGCAAAGCATTGGACAACTATGAAGCATTTTGTGTCCTTCATGCTTAGAACATCTAAAGTTTAAACAAGTCTTGGTCTCATATTTCATCTCCTCTTCCACATTGCCTCCTAAAAAGAACATAATATTTTCTAATCAAACTATTATTGTCAAAGTGCAAAATATTTTCTAATCAAACATTCTGAGCACAATTTACTGCTAATTATTATATTAGCAAACTGGAAAACCTGGAGATATTAATTAGCATATTCACATATGAATAATATCCGAAATGAGAAAGACTTGTAATTGCATCGTTCTAAAAGGTTAAGTGAACTAAATAACTTTAGCGTTGCACATTACTAACCAGTAAATTCTTTATCTTTCCACTTCACTAAGTTCATGCCCATAATCTTAGAGCCTGAATGCCTTTTAATAGTTTAACTAGTATATGCATGCGCAAGTATACATCATATACAGATTATTGATCATGAACTTCTAAGGCTCGTTTAAGTTTAAGCACAAATTATTAGTTTAATTGAAACCTGGTTCCATGGTAGATTCTAACTTAACAAGCTTGAGCATGATAGTGTTCATCTGAGGATGCTCATTTATGTTCCTACCTCTAATCAAGCCAAATTGGAAATAAAAGTAGCCAAATTTGATTCTTAAATTTATGGGAAACCTACTCACAAACACTAACAGTTAAGGGAAGAACCAAACACTTAAACACTCTCGGCAGAAGGAACAATCTGGAGAGAAAATGTAATGTCAACAAGAAAATTCAAGGGTATTTTCTCTTAACAGGACATCTATGTATCAAATAGCCAAAGTACTAGATAATATTTGGATATTACAAGCTACATCAAATAAAAATGTCATAATAATTGGCGAAACCTCCTTAATTGCAGTCATGTGATGGTTTCTGTTAGTAGCTTAAGTGGCCTCAGTGTTGAAAACTACTGCACATTTGTTCTTGGAATGTCCGAGAGCTAAGTTTTTTTGGGAGCTGGATGAAAGCTTCCATTTCATGCGACATTGAATTGTTTTGGTTCATTTGGAATATCTGGAACAGTTTGAGATTCAGCAATAAGGAGCTTTCCATCTTTCAAGCAATTTCTATGATTAAATCCATTACTGCTCTAGCAATTCTTTGTCTAAAGGATCTATGCACATTCCATGGAGGAGTTTAACGTCCTAAAGGTTTTTCAAATCACCTGCCATCCTATAAAGGCAACAAATATTATTCACTTTGATTGGCTGCCTATCTCAGCATATGTCAAATGTAACAGGGACGGGCCTCCATGTGGATGTCCAGGATATATTTCTAGTGCTGGTATCAGGGGAAGCATAGGGGAATTTATGCGAGGTCTTATGTCTTTTATTGGTATGTCTAGTGTGCTTTAAGCTGAAATTAAGGCGGCTATTCTGGCAATGAGTTGGACTAAACTTTGGTTGGAATGTGATTCCAAATTGGTTATTGAAGCTTTTAAAATTGTGTCTATTGTGTGTAGTTCATCGTTCCTCTTCTATGGAAGGTAGAATAAACATGCTACAAATGAGATGTTGTTCAGGTTCCAACACGCTCCCTCCAACGAAGTTTAGTAGGTTAGACAAAGGGTATTTTAAGGGCAACTTTTGGCCCAAGACAATAACAAAGGGTACTTTTGATCCACAACAAAATAACAACATTTTAGCCCAAGACAATAACTAGAAATAAGTTAGACTTTGACTCCGATACCATGTTAAGGTTCCAAAATAAAATCAATTGACAATATATAGAATAGCCTAACAGATATTTAAACTATATCATATGGCACGAGGCAGGCGATGGGAGATTTCCTACAAGTGTGAATGTTCTTGGGATGTTATTAAACCACAGTGATGCTTAAAATGTTTATAATTTATTAAAAACAATAAAATAAGAAGAGCAAAACCATATATACATTTTGGTTACACATTTCACTATAATTATATCAATTGTTTACATCATAGCTATATGATACTCAGAACTGTGATAAAAAACATAATTCCATAATGGTCAATTTGGATGAGGGAAGGAAAAAAATAGAGGAGAAAACACACGAATAATAATGTGCTTTCTTTTGCTTTGTAGAAGAGAAATCGTTACCTTATTAAAAAAAAATCAATATTGATATTTTCTTCTGTTTCTCAACAATTACAATTTCAAAATTCTCTTCTTAAGTCTATATACAAGATTATTCTAGGAAAATTCATAATTCAGATAGTGTCCCGAGGTTATAAATATATTACAGAAATTAGCCCAAATTAGTTCTTGGAATACTTAAATACTTGCGCATCCACACAAGAAAATATCAATGAAAAATAAATTCTCTGCTCTGAGGGTAGATCAATATTTTTATTGTCATCATGAAACCTAAAAATAAAATGGGGAGAGCACGGCAGATCACACACACAGCTATCATACCCTTCTATCTGAACTTGAATGAGTTTTATTGATTACCGTAGTGGCAAGGAAGTGAAGGGATGCCATTAAGGAGAACTGGAATGTGGTTTAAGGAGAAAGAAAAACAATATAAAATAAGAGGTAGCAAGGAAGAAAGAGAAGGATTATGTAATGGGTGCGGTAACCGAAGAAGGCGAGAGGGAATTGGTATTAATATCGGCTAGGCTAAGTAAAACGGCTCGTTCTTTCTCGGGTAAGGGGTTACCTAGATCTTTTTCTTCTTATTTTGCATTGCAGTATTGTAACAGTAAGGGGTTATCTAGTTCTTTTTCTTATTTTCTTGGATTGCTGTATTGTAACAGAGATATATCTCTCTGATATACTTCCAATGTTCCAAACAGCTTGCCTTTGGGTTTGATCATTGTCTAGTTGGACAAAACAACAGATAAATAAATAATAAATAAAAAAGTCCCCGTAAAATAATATTCATTACCCAGGATGTACTATGATACATATTAAGTCCTTTGCAAATGAGAATAATGAAAACATAATCACATAATTGATCCGTATATTACATTGAAAACAATAACTAATCAAACATATACAGAAATAGTAAGTTTTATTCATGTTGGACAAAGACAAAGGTTTGGTCAATCAACAGTATAAAATATTTGAGGTTAGGAAAGCAGATTACCTGTATTTCTCTGAGTAGAAGTCTCTCTATAACATTGAAGGAATCTACAATTTCCAATTCAGACAGTCTAGACATAAGCTGTTGGATGTCAGTTTTTATTCTGGCTTGCCTCCATAATCTATCTTGTTCTTGTTCAGCAACAGCACGCCTTCTCTTAAACCATGGCATAAAGTTGGGTCCATTTAGGAATCGACTGATGAGAGCATATAACCAAATCGTAAGAAGATATAAATCTAATAAGAACTGCAAATTCCACTCAAGGTCATAATTCGTAATGTAAATACTATATTACAGAGAGGTTTGTAGCAAATGATAGTACATCATTAATAAATAGTGCAAACAAGATTATTACCTGTATAAGTCAAGCCAATTAGATCTCATTCGCTTTAACATAAACTTCCCTGGACCTCTTGCTGCTAGACTTGCAAGAAATTCATCAGCATTGAATGAAGGTAGAGAAGGAGGATCTACATAAGGAGAAGATCCTTCTGATGGTGTTGATATCCTAAAATATGGGCTAAAAGGAGCCAAAAAGTTTGTAGTGAGCTCCAAGAAGTGTCTCCGTAATATCTCATTGTTCACAACAGACATTGACTCCTCAACTCTTGGTGACAACCCAGCATCTATAAGCCTATTTAAGATAGAAGTATCTGGCTTAGTTGCAGCAGAATAGGTACTCCAAATGGCTTCCTTATGTTCTGTCATGAGACAAAGAGGACCATCTCTCCGCAGCCTAACTGCACTCAAAAAATTTGAAGGAGAAAACTTCTTTAGGGAAAGTTGTTGAAACCCAAGACCTTCTGGTCTGCCAGAAACTCTGCCAGCAGAAGACCTACTTGTAAGGGAAAGCCTATTTGAATTAGGAGGAGGACTTCCAACTGAGACAATGTGCGGGATGTTACGCAGAGCTTTGAGGAAGAAAAGGTTTGTCACTCCTAAAATCATTGGGGGGAAAGCTTCACCTTCTTGGATTGAGTTTAAGCGTGCAAAGATCGGATCATGAATGGTAAAATAAGGCCGGAAATCAACACTGCAAAGTAATGGAGCAACCAAACTCACAAGACTAGCTACGGCCTCACAACACTGGGGAGGTGTGGGGGCAATGATGAGCACAGGTTCACCAATGAGCAACAACTCCCACAACACCCAAAGCTGCAATAGAATCCCTCGGAACGAACCAAAAAGATCTGAATCATGAAAAAGACCTTGTGGGAAAGGCTGATTATTAGGAACAAAAGGTGCCACAGAAGAAGCCACCTCTTCACAAAATACTCCACTTTCTACAGGCAAACTCAGAGCAGGTGGCAAATTCACTTTAAGGGATGCATTTCCGATAGGAAGATCCATCACCTTGCCAGGAACAGGAGCAGGCCATTTTGAAACATAAGCAGCAATATGCTCCAATGCTTTCTTACCAATATCAAAAAACAACGGGCCTACAATTTGCAACAAAGGTCTAAAAACACTTGAATAAGGATTATAAGACAAAATGACGACAGACTTCTGCTCCCCACCTCGCTTTAACCGTTCATCGTGTCTCTGCCTATTAAACACATAACCATACAAGAATTTAGAAGCATTGCTACTATCAGCTACACCCTTTTCATCTAAGGACTTCTTAAGGATCCTACGTATTCGGAAAAAGAATATACAATCGTGAATGCTAGATCGGTTCTGGTGCTGCGAAACGGAATCAGGAAAGGAGCTATAAGCAATTTCAAGCTCTTCGTTGTTGGAAAGACAACCCTGTGGATAACACTCTTCTACAAGTTGGCCTTGTTCAAGATCAAACCTTATAGCACAAAAGGCAACAACCCATCGTTGCAATGATTCTGAATCAACACTCGGACTCACTTCTGTTCTCACTGAAAACGAAGGAGACCTGCTCATATCTTCCACAAAAATAACACAAAATTGTACACACCAAACTCAGTTTCCTGCTACAAAACCAGCATCATCAAATTCATCGCTCAACCCGGCTTAATTTCTTAGAGAGACCCAAATGAAAAGGTTGAAATTTGAGAATTGCGTTTTATTCTCTGATGCTAAAAGCGCAATAATTATACTACACCTAGGGATAACCCTGCTTAACTACTTTTCCTGTAACACTGGGTAGCAGATTAGAGAACCAAAAAGGCTTGTGCAAGATCCAGGATGAAGAAAACTAAACGAAAATCAGATAATTAATTAATTGATGAAGATCTGGAAAATGGGTACCTGAAAATGTGGAGGTGTGCCCCCAAATCCAAATGGAGGAATTGTATGACTGGTGTAGGAAGGGAAGGGTATTGCAAATGGATGAAGAGGAAATTATGGTATTTTGGGAATTAAAAGAAATAGAATTAGTTGGATTTACAGAAAGGGTATGTCTGCTTCAAACTTTCAATTCCAAATCCAAGCTGCCTTTTGTTGGAAAAGCAAGTAGCTAAAATTTTGGTAACATTTTTACTTTTACAAAAGAAATTTTAAAAACTAATCTTATATTATTATTTAATATTAATTTCTTACAAAACATTTTTCTATAAAATTAATTTGAATTAAACGTGGTCTTAATTATATTTCTAAAACTTTATATTCGTCTTAAATATCATATTCACAATGTACATAAAAAATTAATAAAATATATAATTTTAAAATATAAGAAAATTATAATTTATTAATTATTTTCTTGTTATTATAATGTCTTAAAATATTTATGAATTATGTTTTGTAAATTATTATATAATCGTGTCACGTCTTGCATTTAAATCTCCATGCCTTAATTATATACTAATAATATTTTTTAATTAGAGAAAAACAACTTTGAGATATGAAGATCTATAACAAGTAATCACAATTAAGTATGTTTTATGTATAGATGCTTAAAAAATCAAATTTCAATTAACATATTCTCACTCAACCAAAATAAACAAGTTTGTTGATTTTTTGTTTTTGTTTTTAAAAAAAACTAAATAGCCATGACAAGTTAATTAAATTGAAATTATATTAATAATATTAATGGTTAAATCAGGATATTATATATATATATATATATATGTGGCTAAATATTTTTATTTTACTATCTTTCATTTTTAATTTTTAGTTTATTTTTTTATTAATATTTTAGTGTCAATTTAGTCTCTATTTTTTTTTTTTTCAAAATGAATCACCGTGGATTCAAAATAAATTTTCTAGTAGAAACCACTGCATATGTGAATGTATTAGCTTTATCATGATACATGACATCAACATCTCAATGTCTAGTTAACCGTATATCGATGTAGCATTGATGTAAGAGAATCACACAATCATGGGTTTTGTTGCTAATATAGTTTGTATTTATTGTGATTTTTAGATATATTTATAACATGTTTATAGGATAAAGTATTTGCAACAAATATATTTAATCATAATATGGTTAGTTTATTAAAAAATTAGTATAATTTGTTTACAAGATTACTTTATCATATGTGAAAATATGATTTCAATTTGATATTGTTTTTTATTTATAGGTTATTTATGACTTGTACGTCGAAATGAAGAGTTTACTCATTATATAGTGAAAGAAGTATTAGCACATACCACTCATGCATTTGAAGAATTGAAAATTTGTACAGATATATTGTGTGGAATTATTGCTTAGAATCAATTGTTGAATGCCCTAACCAAACAACAAGAATGAACAATTAAAAAACTAGAGGAGGATGTAATACAATTACAAGAATTGTTAGATGAAGCAAAACTATCAACAAAAGAGGTAAATCCTCCATCAGCTGGGATGTACTTTTCTCATGTATTTGAAGGTAGTAGTATTAAGGAGATGAAACATCATACTGAAGTAATACAAGAATCAAAATTGCATTGTGAAGGGTCAAATATACAGTGGCGGATCTTCTTGGGAGCTGAGGGGGTCATGGCCTCCCCCAAAGTTTTGTAACTTCCATGTAATTTATGATTTTGGCTCCCCCAAACATAATGAATATTTAATATATTTACTTGTATATTTACAATTTTATCTTTACAGACCCCTCGGCTTTGTAATTCTCATGTAATTTATGGTTTTGTTTCCCTCAAACTTAATGATCATTTAATATATTTAAGTATATATCTACAATTTTATCTTTTCACTTTTTCATATTCTTTCTTCCTTTTATATTTATTTATTATTTATTAATAATATATTATTTTGCCCCCCCCAAGACCAATAGTCAAGATCCACCACTGCAAATATGTATACTTGACTTAATGCTCATCCAAGAATACGGTATATAAGTTTTATGGTCAAAACACCGTGGACGATTAATTCAAGGAAAAGAAAAAAGGCAACATTAGTGTTGTGTAGATGAATTATTTTGTTAGGTTTTCTTCTTTTGTCCTAAGAAACATATTAATTTATATTTGATATTTTCATTCTACACCTATATCATGTAAGTTTTGTGGTCTGTGATAATGTGATATTGTACATTACTCTTTATCTCATAGTGATAGCATTAGATCTTCCTCCAATGTGTTGTTTGGCTAATCGTGTATGTTTATGTTCAGCTAATAATATATAGTAAAGTGGTTAAGCATATGTCATTTACAGTTAAGCATATAATGTGGGCTATATAAACTTAGCATATGATTAACACAAAATGTCCTATTCAGTTAAACACATAAAGTTGAGGTGCTCACCACATATATGGTTAAGCCAAGAGTAAAACATGACTAAATGTTTATCACAGTTAACCACATAATCTGAATGAGGTAACCATATACGTTGCATATAAAAAAAATTGGTCATTGACAGTTAATCATATATGTTGGACTCAATAAAATTAGCATCTGCATACATGAAACTGCCATGTTCAGTTAAACAGATAAACTTGACACTAGTGCAAAAAGGGGCTTTTACGTCAGGTATTTAGGGCTTTTTACGTCGTATTTAAGTCCGACGTTAAAGCGGGAGACGTAAATTTACGACGGACCCTTTTGCCCGACGTAGATTTACGTCAGTTATCAAGATCCGACGTAGATTTACAATAAACAGACGTAAAAACCTTTTCAATTTTAAAAAAAAAACAGAAAATTTACGTCGTATATGGTATACGCGACGTAAATTTACGTCGCATATACCAATACGCGACGTAAATTTACGTCGCATATTGGTATATGCGACATAAATTTACTGTTTTTTTTTAATTGGGTTTATTTATTCTGTTTTACAACTAAAACCTGCAAATAGTAATCCAGACAGATCCAGAGGTTCAGCTTTTCTTTAGCTAGTAAATTAAAAATATAATATTATATAATTCAAACTACATAATAAAACAATATAATACAAACATACAAACTAAAAAATCTATTACAAACTAAGCTACCTATACAAACTAAGCTACCTATACAAACTAAGCTAAACTACATAATACACACAATATAATATAAACAAGAACTTAAAAAATAATGTACTAGAATTGTTGAACAAAAAATTTTGCCCATTGTTCTCTAATTTCGTAATCTCGATTCTCGTAATGGAGATGGATCTTGAAATACCCGAAACATGAATTTGACTCTTGTAAGCATGCAACATGAATAAAGTTAAATAAACTTAACTAATGTTAAAAGTAATTACCTCCAGTCCAAGAATCAATTAAACCCGCACAAACTATGGCTCTCATCCAATACATTACATAATAACCACATTCAAACGAGTCAGTTTGCTTATTACACTGAAATGATGAAAAAAACATAATATTATTTTCAAAATTGAAATACAAACAATAATTATGGTATTCACTTATATAAATAAGTTTCTAACCTTAGGATAAATGAACTGCAAAGTCTTTGTTCTAGGTTTTCCACTTAGAACATTAGTTCCGATACACGATTCTAAGTGAAAAAAGTCATATATTATTCAATATGTATTCACAATTTAAAAACATAATTAATGAATAAAAGATAAAGTTACCCTTGTAATAAGCTTTTCATTTCTTGACTCGGTTTCCGATGTAATGAACAAAACCACACCACAGTGTAATCCCGGGCATGATTACAATTAACCGCCAATGGGACCTACATTGTATGACATAAAAATTAGTTACAAAAATATAAATTAAAATACAAATTAAAATACTAACCCTTCAATGTATGGAGCCAAATATATATGTCTTCTTGAGTCACTCATCCATGTTTGCATATATTGTTGGATTCCAACCTTTGTATTTCCGGATTTTTGGATGGATTGAGGCTCAATAAATCCGTACACTTCGGATTTTTCTTGTTCCACACTCAAATTGTCAAGGTACCTAAAACAATTAATTATAAGTTGAATATAATTATTATAATCTTAGAAACATAAATGAAAATGACTTACATTGCCCACAATTGTATGATGGAAATGTTTAACATGCAATTTCCCCAGACAATTTCTAAAGCATTGGGCAAGGAAATGTACAATGGAACACCTGGAATTGTCAATTCCAAACACTCTAACATCCCATTGTATCCGACGAGGTCTCTTCCTCAACCGTGGTAATACTGGCTAACAACATAGAGATGGGATCATCATCACAATCTGTCAGATCCTCATCAATAATAGGTTGTTTTTTATGCTTTGCACGACGCAAGTCCTCCTAAACAAATGATAACAATTAATTAAACATTTATATAATTATAATACTAGAAAAGAGTAAATAGACAATATGTATATATATATATATATATATTACCTTGGTCTAGTCCTGATAAGTGGCATAACCAAACGTCTTGGCCAAGCCAAGAATGTCCCGCTTGCCTCGCCCACTAATTGAATCTCTTCATTAGGAAAAGGCACTCGGAGCATTAGCATCATGAACTTCATCAACTACTACTCGTGTCCGAGCCTGGTCGTAGAGGGACACCATGGATGGTTAAGCCACCCTCAAAAACTCGACCAACGGCCACTAGACGCGGGGTCATCTTCAACATATAACTCACACTAGTGTGATGCATCGATCCGAGTATATTCTCCTGAAGGATCAACAGTAGTAGCAAGCACAACTCCCTTTAGTGCCGACTCGAACAATATCATGTTCAATTGTTTGAGGTGTTCCTTGAGTCTCGTTGCTTGAGAGCGGGCGAGAGATTCAATTTTCTCATCAAACTCTTGCTTGCAAGGACTGCCTTATTTGATTTAACTTTTCTTCAAACTCGCATCTCCATTTTATGCAAGGCCTCCTGGCTGCAAGAGTCGAGCAGTGGTCCTTCGTGATGTTGGACCAAAGTAATCACGAAGGCCCCGGGTTCCACCAGCACCACACACACGTCCCGAGTAATCTGGTTTTCCTATGGTTGTTGCCAATATATCTTGTCGACCATGAGGAATAAATGATCCTTGGTTGAGTCCGCTCAACTAAATCATCGTACAACACATTAACAATAATTAAGTCATACACTAACTTTCAAATTAGAATCAATTCAAATTGACATTATAACTTACGATTTTCTCGAGCAATGATTCGTGCGGACTCGGAAGTCATTTGTCCATCGATTTTGTCCGGCTGCCTTCCACATCCGATAGCGAGGGGTGGAGATGCAAGGTCGATAGAATCAACTCCTGCCGACTCTTCTCTCGGATTTCATGAGACGTTGCTCCAATAATGCATACCCTCCTCGTGACAATACATGGGGTGCATCATTCAACCTCCGACGTTGTTGGGCGGCTTGTCTTTTATCCTCGCCAAGAGGGGTCCATTCGAGCTGACACAAAACCGTAACCAATCCTCCTCACTAATTTGATACTTTACACAGGGAGATTCATCTCGAAACTTTCCAAATACATACTCCCGTGTCAAGAAAGTCTTAAAGTCCCTCCATCTAATGGCAATGGAGGATAAAATCTTCTTCCTCATCACCTCAGTGTTAGGAACATCAAAATTTTGTCTGTGAAATGACCAATAAATGTTAAATTCAATTAATAATGATATATAAAGTATTCAACAAATATAGAAATACCCGAACATCCCGCCACATGAGGTTCTTCTCGGTTTCCTCAACATCATCCCAAGATGGAGTAGTAATCGGAACATGGTGTCGAGCTAGTAGTACCAAATAGCTCTTAAACTTAGCAAGCATTTGGGCCGGATGCCTTACCGTAACGTGGATCAACTTCAACTTGAGTTTTCTCTCTAGCTACCCTCCTTCGTCGTCAACCCCTTTAACCGAGTGACAGATCTACCTTTATCACCACTTCCGCTCCTCGCTACCGCCACTACCACTACCAGATATCAGTTGTGGAATCCGACATATCCCGAAAAACAAAACAATATTAAGTCAACATACTTTATAAGTTTGAATAAAAAGAACTAGAAAATGTTAAGATAAACACCTATTATGTTGGTATGTTTTCCCATATCCCTTCATCATGATCACTTCGAATTGCATGTATGTCATCAACTTCATTGTCAACTATGTCATCAAATGGTCTACTTGAAAATGAAGGTGTTTCATGTATATCTAGAGACTCATCTTCATGAATTCCGTGCATGTTTCTTCCTTCTAGGACAATTGACCATCTCTCATTACATGGATCCTTGACATAATATATTTGTCTCGCTTGATATGCCAAAATAAAAGGTTCATCCTTATACCCAACTTTACTCAAATCAACCAAAGTAAATCCTAGGTCATCTGTTCGCACACCCGTATTCCCTTCAACCCATTTACACTTGAAGACAGGCACCCTAAAAGTAACATAATCAATTTCTCATATCTCTTGTATGACCCCAAAATAACTCATAGAAGCTGTGATAGGATTTTTGTCTTTAGAACTAGAAAAATGCATAGATTCAGCTTGAATTGTGACCCCACTATTTTGTACTCTACCTTTATCCTCAACTCCCTTTTCGTATTCTTCACTAATACGACGTGCATTCATCCAACTTCGATTCATATTATGTTATAAAGTTTCGTCACTCCTAAAGATTTACAAATTATATGTAAAAAAAATTAATATACAAATAACAAATCACGTTCCAACAACAATGGAGTGTGTAAACCGAATGCACTCAAACAAATAAACAAATAATTACATTCCAATAACAATGCAGTGGAGACATTCATACTATAACGTGATTGAGATCCCCAAAAACAATCACGGGACATAGAACACTAACCTCGAGTGTAGACGAAAACTAATTTCAAACTCGATTCCAATCGGGCAGAAAGATCAAGTTCGTCAAATGACACGATAATGTAGATGTTTTTCACTGTAAAACTGCTCGAAAATGGTGTGCAGAGGTAGCTGTTGTCGTCGTTCTCGTCGTCGTTCTCAAAAACCCTGGTTGCGCTAGACGAGGAAGTGGGTCTGGAGGGAAATAAAATAGACTTTTTACGTCGCGCATCCCAGCACGCGACGTAAAAAGCCATCTTTTACATCGCGCCTCCCAGGTGCGACGTAAAAGAGGCTTTTTACGTCGCATACTGGGATGTGCGACGTAAAATTTTTGTCCCATATTTACAAAATTGTCACCGCGTTTTATTTACGTCGAATATACATGCATGCGACGAAAATTGGGTGACGTAAAAGCCCTTTTCTGCACTAGTGTGAGGTGGTCAACACATATATGGTTAATTCAACAGTAAAACATGACTAAATGTTCATCATAGTTAACCATATAATCTGAAGAAGGTAACCATGTACGTTGCATATAAAGAAAATTGGTCATTGACAGTTAATCATATATGTTGGACTCAATAAAATTAGCATGTGCATACATGAAACTACCATGTATAGTTAAACAAATAAACTTGAGGTGGTCAGCACATATATGGTTAATCCAGCAATAAAACATGACTAAATGTCCATCACAATTAACCATATAATCTGAAGGAGGTAACCATATACGTTGCATATAAAGAAAACTGGTCATTGACAGTTAATCATATATGTTGGACTCAATAAAATTAGCATGTGCATACATGAAACTGCCATGTTTAGTTAAACAGATAAACTTAAGGTGGTCATCACATATATGGTTAACCCAACAGTAAAACATGACTAAATGTCCATCATAGTTAACCATCACTAGTGCAAAAAAGGGCTTTTACGTTAGGTATTTTGGGCTTTTTACGTCGTATTTACGACTGACGTTAAAACGGGAGACGTAAATTTACGTCGGACCCCTTAGCCCGACGTAAATTTATGTCCGCTATCGAGACCCGACGTGAATTTACGTTGCATATACTACTAAATAGACGTCAAAAGTTTCCAAAATTAAAAAAAAAAAAAACAAATTTACGTCACGTATTGGTATAAATTTTCTCTCTTTTTTTTTAAATTCGGTTTATTTTGTTTTACAACTAAAACCTGCAAATATATATTACAACCAGACAATCCAGAAGTTCAAGTTTCTTTAGTTAGTAAATTAAAAATATAATATTATATATAATTTAAACTACATAATAAAACAATATAATACAAACATACAAACTAAAATTTATTACAAACTAAAAGTTAGTACAAACTAAGCTACCTAAACTACATAATACACACAATATAATATGAACAATAACCTAAAAAATTAAATACTAGAATTGTTGAACGAAAAACATTGCTCATTGTTCTCTAATTTGTGTAATATCATATTCTGGCAATGGAGATGGATCTTGAAATACCTGAAACATTAATTTGACTCTTGTAAACATGCAACATGCATATAGTTAAATAAACTTATCTAATGTTGAAAGCAATTACATCCGTCCAAGAATCAATTATACCCGCACAAACTATGGCTTTCATCCAATACATAACATAGTAACCACATTCAAATGAGTCTGTTTGCTTATAAAGTAAACAATTTCTTGCTTTTAAAGTAAACAATTTTAAAGTTGCTTATATCAGTCTTATCCAATACATAACATAGTAACCACTTTTATCAGTCTATCCATTTCTTGCTTTTAAAGTAAACAATTTTAAAGTTGCTGATAATCTTGTAAAACTACATCCTATGTACAATTGCGCAAAATCAGATTTCAAAGAATCATATAGATGTGCTTTCATAAATTTTTTTTCACCAATATCACGTATCATATCATCTAGATTATCATCCATCCTTTCGTCAAAATTGTCTGTAGTTGACATAGTTGGGATGTCTAATATTTCTCCATGTCATGTCCATATTGTATAACTCTTAATAATACCATAAACAAACAAGTGATCACGTATATCCTCAAGTTTATGACGAATTTGATTCAAACAACGAACACATGGACAATAATAGGTCTCTTTCATAACTTTTCCATTTTTACTAGCAAATTTCAAAAATTCTTCAACTCCCTTTTCGTATTCTTCACTAATACGACGTGCATTCATCCAACTTCGATTCATATTATGTTATAAAGTTTCGTCACTCCTAGAGATTTAAAATTTATATGTAAAAAGAAATTAATATACAAACAACAAAGCACGTAAATGGAGTGTGTAAACCGAAAATGCACTCAAACAAATAAACAAATAATTACATTCCAATAACAATCCAGTGGAGACATTCATACAATAACGTGATTGAGATTCCCAAAAACAATTACGGATTCAATTTAAACATATATCAGAAGACATAGAACACTAACCTCGAGTGTACACGAAAATGATTTCAAACTCGAATCCAATCAGAGAGAAATGTCTAGTTCGTAAAATGAGACACAATGTTGATGTTTTTCACTGTCAAAATGATCGAAAATGGTGTGCAAAGGTAGTTGTCGTCGTTCTCAAAAACCCTTGTTGCGCGAGACGAGAGAGCGGGTCTGGAAGAGAATTAAAGGCAGTTTTTACGTCACGCACCCCAACACGCGACATAAAAAGCCTCTTTTACGTCGCACCTGGGTGGCACGACGTAAAAGAGAGGCTTTTTAGGTCGTGTGCTGGGGTGCGCGACGTAAAATGTTTGCCTCTTATTTACAAAATTGTCACCGCGTTTTATTTACGTCGAATATTTTTACATGCGATGACAATTGGGTGACGTAAAAGCCCTTTTTTGCACTAGTGCATATAATTTAAAGGAGATAACCATATATGTTGTATATAAAGAAAATTGGTCATTGACAGTTAACCATATATGTTGGACTCAATAAAGTTAGCATGTTTATGCATACATAAATCTGCCATGTTCAGTTATTGGGATAAACTTGGGGTGGTAACACATATATGGTTGAGGCAGCAGTAAAACATGACTAAATGTCCATCACAGTTAACCACATAATGTGAAAGAGGTAACCATATACGTTGCATAGAAAGAAAACTGGTCATTAACACTTAACCATAACCGAGAATACCCATTAGTTGCAGATCTCCTCGCTCAAGCGATGAATTTCTCACTTGAGCAAGAGTTGACCACATCGTCGGATTAAAGGTCCAACGCAGTTAGCCACATAATGTAACTTGGATACCACATATTTCAATCACTTCTCGTTCGAGCAAGAATTCCATCGCTTGAGCAAAATAGAACCCCGAGAATACCCATTAGTTGAACGTTTCATTGCTCAAGCGATGGATTTCTCGCTTGAGCGAGAGTTCACCACATTGTCGGACTAAAGGTCCAACGTAATTAGTCACATAATGTAACTTGAGTCACCACATATTTCAATCACTTCTCGCTCGAGTGATGGATTTCTTGTCCGAGCGAGAATTTACTACAGACTAAAGGTCTAACGCAATTAGCCACATAATGTAACTTGGATCACCATATATTTCAATCACTTCTTGCTCGAGCGAGAATTTCATCGCTTAAGCGAAATAGAACCCGACAATACCCATTAGTTGCAAGTTTCCTTACTCAAGCGATGGATTTCTCGCTTGAACGAGAGTTGACCACAAATTAAAGGTCCAATACAGTTAGTCATATAATATAACTTGAATCACCACATATTTCAATCACTTCTCGCTCAAGCGATAATTTCATCGCTTAGTCGAAATAATCGATTATAATTTAAAATAATCGATTATTTTAAAATTATAATCGATTAGTTTAACTTATAATCGATTATATTAACTTATAATCAATTATTTTATGTTATAATCGATTTATTTCAAAGGAGAACAATGAATTCAGTTTTATTTGTATCATCACATAATGTAACTTGGGTCACCACATATTTCAATCACTTCTCGCTCGAGCGATAATTCCATCGCTTGAGCGAAATAGAACCCGATAATACCCATTAGTTGCAAGTTTCATCGTCCAAACGATGAATTTCTCATTTAAGCGAGAGTTGATCACTGACTAAAGGTCCAATGCAGTTAGCCACATAATATAACTTGGGTCACCATATATTTCAATCACTTATCGCTCGAGCAGATAATTTCATCGCTTTAGCAAAATAATTGATTATAATTTAAAATTATCGATTATTTTAAAATTATAATCGATTAGTTTAACTTATAATTGATTATAATTTAAAATAATCGATTAGTTTAACTTATAATCGATTATTTTATGTTATAATCGATTTATTTTAAAGAAGAATAATGAATTCAGTTTTATTTGTATCATTACCACTCCAAGTTTTGATTCGAAAAAAGAAGATAACGCATAAGAAAATAAACCGTTAGCCAATGAAAAAGAATCTGAAAACGAAATAATTGGACAAGTAAAAGATACCTAAAAAGGAAGAGAAGAAGAAAAAGATGAGGATGAATGTATTGCATGTGAGTGTGTGGTCAGTGATGTTACTGTGAAAAAGTACGAGAGGCTGAGAAGATGCAGAGAAGGTAAAAACCACCAGAACAACGAATTCAGTTTTATTTGTACCAGTAAAAAATTAGTTTCTAACATTACATCAATGCATACAACATTTTTGTAGGCACCCCTGTATTTGAGATGCTATTAGGAGAGGAAATTCCATTTTTCACAAAATGGACGAGAAAGTAAAAAGCGATTCTCCTCCATTTTAACAATTTTGCATCTTTTACTCTTTTAAATTACAAATCACACCCTTATTTTTAAGCAATTCACATTTTGACTCTAGTTATCAAATGAACGTTTGGAAATAAGTTGTCAAAAGATGGTTTTCCTTAATGTAATATACCACTTTTCCTTAGATAATGTTACGTGTTGACAAAAAGATTAAATTGATTCACTTAAAAAAAAATCAAATTAAAAGTAAAAAAATTATTAAATAAAATTAAATAAAAAGTAAAAAATTTAAGACGGACATAGTTATTAAATATATATATATATATATATATACTAAAGAAGAGAAAACGCACTTTAACTACCTAAGATTTTAACTTCTCAGCACCATACGAATCATTTAGTGAATAGATACCAATCATTTTTAACTTGCATGGACGATTATAAAACCATTATAAGGGAAGTCCTTTTCTTCATAAATGTAGGAAATAGTTATAATCATATTTGAGAATAAACGTAAATTTGTGAGAGAGCTTGCAAACTCCATTTTAAAATCCATTTATAAACGTGTAAGATTCTATTTTATATAAAAAATATTAATATAATAATATCAATTTCACATTATTAAAATAAATAAGTTTTTATTATAATACACAAATAAAAAATATTGAAAACATCTATTATATGTTTTTATTTAATATTTGTCTTTTCTTTTATTTTTTATTTCTATATTTAGGTGAAAGTGAGGATGAAGATAGATTGACTTTGGAACAATTTTAACAAGATTTTTTTCAAATTTCAATATTTAAAGAGATAAAAAAAATTAATTCAATAATAATATTACATAAATTAAAAAACAATTATCCCAAAAAAATTTTAGGTGTGGCGGTTGCAAAAAGAAGTATCTTTAATAAAGAAGCTTACACCGAGAAAGAAAAAGTTAGAACCATAAGTCATGCAACCATAAGTCGTGCAGATGATGGCGACGACTAGTAAGAAAAATGCAGATAAAGACTACTAGTGCAGTAGCGAGCACCGTGAGCAACGACTGAGTGGCAAGCGGACAACGATAAGCGATGAACAATAACGAGCGATGAGCAACTACGAGCGATATGCTGCGAACGGTGACAATCAAGGTGCGCAACGAAGAGCGGAAAACATAAACGAACAACACAAATAATAGGCAAAAACACAGATCCAATTGTGTCAAACTCAATGTCGTTTTTTCTTTTCTTTCAAACTCATTCATTGTTGTTGTCAGACTCACGAGTTTGATTCGAGACTGTCGAGTTTGCACAAATCTATTGAAAAATGAGTCTCCTTACAATTAACTAGTGACTAGTAATTGAACTTGCAAATTAGTCTAAATTAACGAATTTATTTACAAGTTTGATAACCATGATTATAAGGTTAAAATCTAATTTTTCTTTGACGAAATTGCATGGATCGAATTTGATTTAAGTCTTTGAGTAGGTCTGATTTAGTAAAATTAAGTTCAATATTTTATTAGTTAAATTAAAAAATGTTATAAATAGAAAATATTAACATTAAAACTTCATTTATATAAAAACATAATCTCTCTAAATGATTATTTTTTGTCTTTGGACTAAGATATATTCGTCTCTTAGAGGTTGAAGACATCCGAGATAAGTGGATACCTGATGTAACCATGGGTATAGACCACTTTATTAAGTAGGTGTGGTTTATATGAACACCTTTAAATGAACTCGAAGATTACTTTAAGTGTTTAAAATTACTATCTTGGAGACTAACTTAAATATTTGACTCATACTCTTATATATAGGTCCCTTGTCATTCACTCAACCATATGAACTTTCTCTATGGACACCATACCTCAAGTATTAACATTACAATGTACAAGAGTTAAGAGAGTAGCATCCATTATTGTAAAGATGAAATATGCAGATGATGAGGAAGATTTAGAGATACGAATGTTAGTGAAAAAATAGAGTGAAATAACGAAGAAACCATAAAAAAGGTACATCAACCAAAACAAGATTTCTGTTGATATAGGATTTTGAGTTATGTGGATTTGACATTTGAGATGTGGAAGTTGGTTAACTGAGAAAGATTTTGAAGAAGATCGTTAAAGGAACTCTCACGGATATATATATATATATATATATATATATATATATATATATATATATATATATATATTAACAATAATTTTATTTTATCATTATATATTTACTTATTAATACGTTAAATAAGATATTCTCTGCACGATGATAACAATAATATAAAATTATTAGTTTTCAAAATAAATATAAATTGAGAATATGAACTATAATAATGTATTTTTTAAAAGAACGTAATTACTTATAAAAACATAATTATAATTTCTATTAATATTTATGTATCATATTATCAAATCGTGGATCAGTACCTTGTTGATACGTAAATTCGTAAATTCTATGTAGTATACTCTATTAAAAAATATTAATAATGTTAAATTATGTGTATTATCATTCATTATTATATGTGGGTAATTAATTTATTAAATTCTATTGTAATTATTTTTAAAAATATGCCAAGTGTAAGTTTATATTAACAATGTAAAATTATGTATATTAACTACGGAAATTACCTATAAACATATATTGTATAATATTATCATCCGCTATTTTCGTTTTACAACGTATTTCTTTTATATCATAAAATAAATTAAGATTATTATAATTGGATTGGTCATCTAATACAAAGCTTGATAATAAGAGTAAAATTATAATAATATATTAAAAAACATTTAACTTATTAATAAAGAAGAGAAATGTTTGTGATAATAATGATATGAAATAAACAAATATATGTACAGAGTTGTTTATTTATTTATTCATAAATAATGGATGAAAATGTCTACACTTTTATTTTATACGATTAATTTGATCTTAAAGTGTGTCGAAATTTTGGTTTAGACAAAAAAATTGAATAAAATTATTAAATATTTAAAAATAACTTTAAATTATTTTTGTTTTAAACAATTTTCTATTAATTAGAGTTAAAACATAATTTTTTTTATGTTATAGTAAAATACAATTCGGTCCGCGTATATAAAAATTAAATTGTATTTAGCGATAATATTAAAAAATCTATTTGAAATGAAAGATAAATAAAAAAAATGAAAATTATTTTTAAAATTATTTTTTTTATTTACTAACGTTTAAGATTAACTTAAAAAATATAATTAAAATTTAACCGTTACTTTAATGTATACTACCAAATACGAAAAGCTGAGGTTTTAAGTTTTTAATCAGATAATACTTTTCGGTTTGAGCAAATTCTGATGTTGCGTGAATGCGTAAGTTTCTAGGAATTCCCTAATGAAAAAAATTGTTTAGTCACCTATACTTGTAGAAAGCCCTAATGTATGCAAAGTTTGCAGAATGTGGTGGGTAACTTGATGTAATGCCCTAATCACTAGCTGAATAGCTGTGTCTTTTCTACAGGCCCACACACTCCATATAGGTTGGTCCTCTGCAGATACATCATATATGCTTGTTTGGGAATCACAAATCCGAAGATATTTTCACTGTGGAGAGAAGCATTAGCTTGTTATCATCCATCAAAATCAGCAGTGCAATGCTGTAAGTTGGAGCAAAACTGTTTTCTTCGTACAAATTAAATTGAACAATCAAATAATAAGATAAATATCATACTAAACAGATAATGAGCGATTCTCCTCTGATAAATTTCAGTATGAAAGGATAGTTAAGAAAAATACTAATCACGTCAGAAAAAGAAAAAAAAAAAAGAGCATAGTGTATATGTATTATGTAGAAAATTGAGTTTCTTTGATTGTTATTGTGATGTAATTGATATTTTTCTCATCCCCTAAAATTCCATAATAGATGAAAATAAATGGAGAATTTAAATAATTTGAGGATACGCAGTTTCAACTTTCAACTATAGCATTTTTTTTTGTCCCTTTTGAGTTAAAAAAAAAAAAAAAGACATGTTTTTAGATTTTTCTCCTCAATTTAATAAAATTTGAAATTTTTTTACATACATGAATAATTGAAGGAAATTTTGCGATCAAAAAATAGATTATGAGAGTGTGACTTCAACTATTTATTTGGTTGCATAGATATATAACTTTATCTTATCTGTTACATTAGAATTTACAAGGCTATTACAAATAGGGTATGTTGGGTTTACTTGAAGAGAATATTTGTTATGATTAGATTCGATTTTATTCTACATCAATAGGCTCCATAAGATCCAGTAAAATAAGTGATGTGGTATAATCTGAATTTTATCTTATGTATTTCAGTAAATTTAATAGTATGACAACGTATTCATTTTCTATACATTAATTAATTTGATTTCTGATACTATTAGAGTGAACAAAGTAGATCTAAAGAACAACGTGAGTTATATTATATTAGTAATAAGTAAATTATTTGTACATAAAAAGTCTCAAGATTTTTTGGGGGGAGGGGCAGGGTAACAATTGCAAAGTTTGAAATCACCCAGAAAACATTATCAATTTAAAAAATCTACTAACGTATTAAGCGTTTACTAAAATTTACGTAATAAGAAATGCATTTTTTTAATAAAAAATTGTAACTTAAAAAAAGAGAATTGAATTTATTTTCTTACGTAGAATCTTCATATATATGTGGATCACACATATTTTTTTTTTCCTATAGATACAGTTGAAATATTTTATTAATGCTCAAGTGCGGATAATGAAAAATTATCATTCTTTCGGAGAATGTATCTATAAGAATTCACCTATCCTAATAACATAAAAAACTGACTTGAATGATCTTGTATTAAGAGCTAAATTGGCTAAGGAAATGGGTCATAATTATTATGGAGAACCCGCATGGTCCAACGATCTTTTATACATTTTTCCAGTAGTAATTATGGGTACTATTGTCTGTAACGTAGACTTAGCTATTCTAGAACCATCCATGATTGGGGAACCTGCGGATCCATTTGCAACTCCTTTGGAAATACTACCTGAATGGTATTTCTTTCTTGTAAGAAGATGTGAAAGCGTCTCTCACTCTATAAGAATAGTGCGTTTTGAGGTGTGAAGTGGGAGATAAGAAAAGTACTCACTCGTATAATTTCCTTCTTATTCACCACTGCTTTCTTGTCATAGTTATCTCTCCTGGCGGAAAGCAATCTCAAAACAACCCCTCTCTTTTGCATATATTTTGTGGTCCTTGTAATTATCCCAAATTATAGGTCGCGATTGAGAATCAGATAGTCATAAGAGGGAGAGAGAAAACAAAAGAGAGATTGAGAAAGTGGGAAGGACGACACGGTTAAATGGAACTATATAGATAAAGATAGACTCAGGGCTTTTATTATGACAACTAGTAGAGCTTTCAAGAGGTCTCATTCTATTGTTATGTGCAAGTAGAAAGTGCAACCACAATCGTAGGGAGTGTGAAGGATGGTCCTATCTTACTTAGTCTAGTTGAAGTTAATTTTGACAAAATCTAGTTTTTTTGTGGGACAAGGAAGAGAAGAAGGAAAGGAAAGGAAGGAAAACACAAATAACAAGATGAAGAAGAATCTTACCTAATCATACACTTGGATAAGAGAGTTTTTTTGTTTCCTCAACTGTAATGACTCACCTGGATGCAAAACCGAATAGATTATTGACCTGACAAACTTTTAAACATATGACTCACCTTAGAAGGGTTGCTGGACCATAATTGAGACATGACATACCACTACAACATTTTTTACTATAAGAAATATTGAGCTTGTCCATTGGAATATGATTGTTGGTTAGTCTGGAAAATACCATTTTTTTAGGTGTGGATTATGGATCACACTCTACCACCCATCATAAATTGTGTTTTAAAGCATCAATAGCCACGTTAGAAAAAGTATTTTTTAAAATAATAAATTATGGCATGTTAAACTTTGTAGTCAAATAGAAACCATTACATTTACTCCCTCCAATAAATTGAGCTTCTCTTTGTTCTCGACTTCAACTCCCATTGTCATCTCTATCTACACGTTCCTCTTAATGGTAAATCTTTGTGTAATCTTTTTATGTCTCACTTTTATATGTACTTCTCTATCTCTCGCATTGTCATTTGTTTCTCTTTCTCTATAGGAATTTCGTTTCTCTCTTGATCGAGTGTTTCTTACAACTACTATGTCACTCTAAGACTCTTATATATAGGCTTATCTTACCCACAATCCCTCCATCTCAATCGCTCTTTCATCTTTATTGGTTTCTCAAAGATCCTTTCATCTTTATTGGTGTCTCAAAGGTTCGTTCAATCAATGTTATTCTATTTATTTTTATTAATATAATTTAGGGTTTTGTTCTTGATTTGGTTAATTTGTTTCAATATGATTTAATTATTTGATTTAGTTGATTTCATGATATATCTATAATCTAGGATTAGTATGGAAGTTACTTTACATGTGTACAATTCTCTGAAGTCTGATCTCGAATGACAACGTACCTAAGATGTAGTAATTTTACAAAATTTTTAATAACTTTAATATGATTCAATTTAAAAGCAAGAAAATAGAAGTTTCACAGAATTTTTGGAGTTGTTGAAGAAAATACTTTCAAAAGATAACATATTACCTGATCTTAACAATGAGGCAAAGAAAATACCATGTCCAATGAGTTTGGAATACAAGATGATACATGCATATCCTAATGATTGCATATTGTAGAAAAATAATTTTGTTACATTGAAGGTGTGCTCGACATGTGGATTGTCCCAATTAAAAAAAAAGGTTGATGAAAGTAGTGGTGAGAAAGAAGCAAATGACCTCTTATTAAGGTGTTATTGTACTTGCCAATAATACCTAAGTTTAAAAGATTATTTGTCATTAAAGATATGCAAATGATAGAAAATGTGACAAATTTCTTTAACATCCAGCTTCCACAATGAAAGACAATTGATGAGACATTTCTAGAATTTGGTACGGAGTTAAGAAACTAGAGAATTGGACTAGTTATAGATGACATGAATCCTTATAGAAGCTTAAGTAGTAAATATAATTCATGGTTGGTTTTGTTGGTCATTTATAATTTGTCTCATTGATTATGCATAAAGAGAAACTATATTATGTTGTCTATATGATTTCAAGACCCCAACAATCAGGAAATGACATAGATGTGTATCTCAGTTCTTTGATTGATGACTTGAAGAAGTTGTAGGAAACTAGAGTGGAGGTCTTTGATGCATTGCATGCAATGATAATTTGCACAATAAATTATTTTCTAATGTGGGAACTTGAGTGGTTATAGTGACATTATGTATGCCCTATATGTGAAGAAAACATAAGTTATACCCAATTAAAACATGGGCAAAATACTATATACACTAGTTCCTAGTTTGTACTCATTCATACCATAGATTGAAAAAAAAAACATTTGATGGATGTCAAGAGGATGAAGTTACATTAGTACAACACAAGGGTGAAGAAATATATGAACGGGTCAAGAACATTAGTATTGTATTCGAAAAGAAGCTAAAGAAGTTCACTGAAAATAATATATGGAAGAAAAAATCAATGTTATTTAATCTTCCTTATTCATGCAAACTAGATATTAGACATTGCATAATACATGTGGAGAAAAATGTTTGTGATAGTGCAATTGAAACATTGCTTAACATAAAAGGAAAAACAAAAGATGGAGTGAGAACACGATAATATCTAGCGAACATGGGTACACTTTTCGAGTTGCATCCATAGTTTGTTGGAAAATTCATTTACTTAGCTCCAGGTTATCATACTCTATCATAGAAAGAAAAGAAAAACAAATGAGTGTTTATGCAGTGTGAAAGTGCAATAAGGGTACTTTTCAAATATTAAGAGTAGTATGCTGCTTGTGCAAGATTTGAAGTTAGTTAGTTTAAAGTCTTACGATTATCATGTGTTGATGCAACAACTTTACCTATGGTTATTTCAAATATCTTTTCAGCTTATGTTAGAGTTACTATTACTCAACTATGTTTGTTTTTTAATATCATTTGTAAGAAAGTAATTGATTCTCAAAAGTTAGATGTGTTAAAAAATGAAATAATCATAGTCTTGTGTCAGTTAAAATATATTTTTCACCTTCATTTTTTGATATCATGGTACATTTAATAGTTCATTTGGTAAGAAAAAATTGATTGTGTGGTCCAATTTATCTTAATGTACCTTGACGAGAAATATATAAAAATCTTAGAAAGATATGTGAAAAATCAATAACGACTAGAAGTTTCTATTGTGGTCTAAAAGAAATTATTGAGTTTTGTTCAAGGTACATGTCAACTAGTAGGCAGACAAGCAGTACATTCTTGACTTTGCCAAGATGTTTGGTAATGTCACTCTTAATACATGTTATGTTCCTTCTTTCCATTTTATATTCTTATAATTCTATCAATGTTTTAACTATTTTTTATCATTTGTTTAGGATTTTATCCATTGTGAGATTATAAGAAAACTTGTTATTGATAAGGATATGGTAGAAGCCGGTGATGATCCCATATATACGCTTCTTATTATAGTACCACTATTGATGAAGAAATTGACTCAAATATAGGGAAACAACAAAGTTTTTCGAATTGATAATTTTGTTGTTGCATTGTACATGTTTTCACTCGACGCATTAGAGGTTATCAGGAGAAACTACTTGTTAAACATTTCTATCATATAATTGTAGGTCATGTAAGTCATATTTACTTATGTGTTTGACATTACAATAATTATATTTAACTTATAATTCATTGAATTAGGTATATGAACAAATTGATTGTGGAATAAGTAAAATCAGAAATATATGGATTTATTGAGTTTCAATCCATCCAAAAATTTGGGTACAAAAAAGTACAAATCCAATAATATATGCAAAAATTGACTAGTGACTCACAATAACAGAAAGAAAAATAAAATAAAATATATATATATATATAGGCTCCTTGAAAGATTGTTTTTTTTAGTTTAATTTTTTAATTATTTTAATTTTACAACCAAATTATTCTTTATAAAATATAGGTCTCATTAATTACAATCATTCTTAAGGATTAGATCATGGTGTGATTTTGCTCACTGCACCAAAAAATGAAAAATCTATGATAAGAGTAATTTTATCATTTTTCTTTAAATTCTAATAGTAAATATATATTAACTAATATCTATCTTTATTTCAATTAGAATTATATCTAAAAATAAATTTTAAGTAGAATAGATAGAACAAAGAATTTGTAATTCATTTTAACTTAAAGGTTAAAAAATTATTTAATAGAGACTATAATTATTGTATTTATAAACTTTAAAAATAATATTATGATTTGTTTATAATTTTAGAGTAATAGGCAAATAAACTCATGAGTCATAGTTTATGCGATTATTATTAATTTTTGGATAAAGATAATTCATTTTAATATTTGTTTATTTTTTTATGAGTAATGCATATGAATAAGATTCAAACTAATGTTTCAAGTTTTTAATGATTCATCTCCATTATTTGAATATGATATGATAAAAATAATAGATCAAATAACAAGATTTTTTATTAAAAATATATAATACTTAATTTTTTACTTTAGTTAATATTTTATGATGTAGTTTAACTTTTAGATAGTTGAATAATTAGTTTAGCATTTAGGTATAATTTAATCACATTTTGGATTATTTGAATTTTATTTGTGCATATTTTATGTATAGATTTTGGTTGTAATAAAAAAAAAACACCAAAATTTATGTTTAGTGTGACATTAATTGATATAAATTTTGACTTTTTTTTTAATATCAAATCCTTATACATTTTATCCTCTATTAAATCAAATCGATGGAAATTTACGCTGATTTTATTTTGAGTTCTTAATCAAAATTTTGATTAGTTATAGTGATTGTTTTGGTTAATATATATTTTCTTTTATTATCAAATGACAACGTCAATAATGTCGTAACAACATTAACAATGAAATTACTTGTGATTTTACTCATGGATCAAATGGAATAAACTCAAGTAATTCTGTTAGTATACAGCAGATATTTGAAAAGTTTTGTTTGGTAACAGAGGAATTTTCATATGAAGCTTTTTGTAAAAAGAAGAAAGAAATTAAGAGAGGAAAGGATAAGCACGCATGGGAAGGAGAATGAAGAAAATTCCAAGGAGGAAATGGAGAAAGAGCATTGCCTCCCTCTTTTTAGTGAAAGCGACGTCCCTCAGAAACCCAGTCACACAGTGCAAGCCTTTAGCGGCATCTATGACTTACTTAACAATAAAACTAAATATTTAGTATGAAATAATTATTATTCAATTCACATAACCAAAAAATTATCTGTTATATATCCTAAATTTGAAAGTTAAAAAATAAAATATATTTTAATTTTTAATATTTTTTGTCGTCGAATGCATTTTATGTAACTTCTTTTAGTAACTTGAATTTATGCTATATTTTAATTTATACAAATATTATCTAATAATAAAATATATATTGAAAAAGGTATATTTAATAGTATCTTTTTTTATTCTTATGATTAGAGATAACTAAAAAGCTAGAGGCAAGGATTGATTTATAGGAAAGCTGACGTCAGTATGGTTCCACCTTTCTTGAATTTATTTTTTAAAAACTAATATATGTGTTGGTTTATAACAATTTAATCGAAACTTGATTATAATTTTTCTTTTTATAACATAATTATTTCTATTTTACATTTTAATTATATTAAAAAAGTGCAATTTTTTTTAAAATTGTTCATAAATTTCAAAGTCAAAGTGAATAATAATTTATATATATAATTTTTTTTAATTAATTAATTAATTATCCTTAATTTACTGAAATGTTGTCAAGGATAAAATCGAAGGTTATCTTCTACTGTCTCCAGCCCGTAAGTCCTGACAAGGTAGAATTCCAGTTCTATGAAGACTCTGGCAAGAAGGCCTTAATAAAAACTAAAAAATGGAGAATATATTAAAGATGGGAATTAACGTAAGAACGGAAAGTCTCGTTCTTACGTAAACATAATATCGAAAATGGACCCTAGAAATTGTGTGAATGTTCCCATAAAAAGTGATGGCATGTGAAACCTCTTCTCCACACTATTCTGTGGGACAAAGCATGAAAATGTAGTCATGGAATGTGAAAAGGAGGGTCTGGTAGAGAGTGTGGCAAATGAAACCTGATTGGAGAGGGTGAAGTGAAGTGGGGCTAGTGAGTGAGTGATGTGACGAGGGTATAAGGGAGGGGCGTGGAGGTGAGTTAGTTGGCTTTAGCACCCTGTCACCTCCCACCTGTGCACCACGTGAAGTGCCACAACTTTTAACTTCTTTCATCCACTCATTTCTTCCATTCTATATATCTTCCTAAACATCTAAGCTTTTTCCTCAAAAGCAAAGATTATCAAATTTAAATAAAGCTACCTAGGTTCGATGTCTTCAATAAATTCCCCTTCTCTTCTCCCCTTCTTTACCACTCACTCAGGTTCTCTCTCTCTCTCTCCTCTGATGAGTTACAGTTTGTGCTGTCTTTCTCAAACTGTAGTACTATTGTACAATTACATTATGTTCATCGTTCACCCTCTCACACACACTTAAACACAAGCACACATACATACATGAAATCGCTGTCTACTTCAATCACTCTCTACTGAGCACAAAGTATCTCAAATTAATTTTACTCGCTGCAGGGAGTGATAAGCAAAATCGTTCAATACAAGAGGAAGTGAAGTACAAGTCGTTCTCAATCTTTTTCTTATAGTCTTATGTATAACCTGCACAAGCTCCTCCAAGGGCAGTAGGGTTATTTGGTGCAATATGCAACCTCAAACTTCAGATACGTTTCCCTCTCACTCTGGCAGTGACCCAATTTCCTGTTATGACCCAGCATTTTACTACAGCAGGCCCTTTTGCATTGACTCTGAAAGCAACCCAACATCAAAACAAGAAAACAACCCTGACCTTCCTCCTTCGTCCTTTTTTCACTTTTCTTCTCCTTCCTTTGAAGATACTCAAATTTTCCTCGAACAACACCATGATTTCCTCCTTCAGTTTCACCATCAACCTCTGCCTCATGAGCCCGAGCCTCAACCAGTTAATATTTCCATGGAGGCTTCTTCTAAAAAGAGTGATCAGATCCCGAGAAAAAGACCCGGCAAGAGAGATAGGCACAGCAAGATCAACACCGCAAGAGGACTGAGGGATAGGAGAATGAGACTTTCCCTTGATGTTGCCAAGAGGTTTTTCGGCTTGCAAGATATGCTAGGCTTTGACAAAGCTAGCAAAACCGTGGAGTGGTTACTGAACCAAGCAAAAGTTGAAATCCAGCGTCTAGCGAAAGAGAAAAAGAAGCAGAAGAAGAATGGTCACCACAGTTGTAGCAGTGCTAGTTCGGAATGTGAAGAAGGTGTGTCTAGTCTTGATGAGGTTCTAGTGAGTGGAGATCAAGAACAAGAAGGAGAAGAGAGAGTAGACAAAGTTCTGAAGAGAAGGGTCAAGCATTCTAGGAAGATCAGTGCATTCCATCCTCTTGCAAAGGAGTGCAGGGAAAGGGCAAGAGAAAGGGCACGCGAGAGGACAAGAGAAAAGATGAGAAGTCGTGGCTTAGCTGAAGAATCAAAAGAATGTGGAGAGGAAAGAAATCAAAATCTGATCCAATTGAGTTCTTGGAACCCCTCTGAAGCTGGAGAAGAATCTGGTACCAAGAGCCATACTGTGCATCCTTCCTTGGACGTGATAACTGATGAGGTTAAGGAACATAGCTACCACACAAAGGAGCATGGCGATGATTCTTTGGTTATTTTGAGCAAATGGAGCCCCTCCTTGATCTTCGATAACTATGGATTCTCTCAAGAAGTAAGTCTCCAATTGGGGTTTCGTAGATAACTTCCTTCCACACCACATTATTTATTTAGTACATAATTATCATAGACTACTTTCACAAAAATGTTACAGTCATTTTTCTTTTAAAAGCAAATTAATATATTAATTATTAAGATTATAAAGGATGCATTAATCTGAATATATAAGCATTCAGAAAATTGATTTAAACCAAATGGGTGTTTAGATCAGGTCCAACACTCAAACTGTTGTCCAAAATCACGTCAAACAAAGATATAATAAACACGAAGAAGCTGATATATATATGTATATATATATATCTCTCACGTCCACCGTTTTAGAGGAAAATCCAAACATGTTATGAAGTATATACAGATTGGGAAATGCAAGCGAAGAGATTAACAAATGACTAGCCTTCTTGGATTTAACATTTTAACGAAAAACCATCTCCAAGATTTCGTCTTACTTAACAAGTCATACCTCTAAAAAACTTTTTATGTGCAAAGTGCATAGTCAAATTGCATAAGTAACATTCTGCTGACTAGTCAATGATATTTTTGCAGCTCCAATTTGCAGAATTTCAGTGCTTGGGAAAACCGTGGGAGGCCTAAAACAATCACATCCGTATATTTGACGTGCAGACAGAAATGCCGAAGCCTGCTATGTATTTCCCTACTTTCCTTTCAGAATTTAACGGTGTAAGGTACCTTCAACAATCTTTGAATCTGGGAAAAAAATTGTATAAAACGCTTGTATTTTCATCTCATAACACGTTTCCTCTTCCATGTTTCTGCTCTGATCCTATCTACCTACTTATCAGTGTCATGGTACAAATTCAATAGTTCGTATAACGGCCTTACGCATGATTTTAGACAAGGAAAATAACCAATGAAACATTTTTCTGGGTTAATGCCTTGATTATACCACCTGAGACATTTTCCTGGGCATGTTTCAAATACGTTTACTTGTTTTTTTGTTTTCTTGTGATGTATTGGCATATTTTTCATTATTTTAAAACAAGTCCAATAAGAATATGATAACATCGGGTCACTTCTCAGATGTATAGTTTAGCTTGTCTGTGGTTAGCATCCCGAGTGTCTTCTAATGTGTGATACTTATCTTTTTAGATGTGACTGAATAGACACTTGGGTGATCCACATTCCCTTCAATGTCAAGATTAAAATTGACTACATAATTTGAACTCTCACATGATATTATATAAGGATGAAACTCAACATGTCAAAAGAAATTATTTGATACAAAAATATAAAATCTACATTCTTTATTAATAACCCTTTATTGTTAAAAGCTACAAAATTATTATTTTAACTCATTAAGGATTATATATATATATATATATATATATATATATATATATAGAGAGAGAGAGAGAGAGAGAGAGAGAGATTTCAAAACGAAGAAAAAAAGATAATTTTGTGATAAAAGTTTTAGAATAGAATCCGAAACTAATGTTGATGCCACTCAGTTTCTCAGTGTATAGCTTGTTATATATGGATATACATTTGGATAATGTATCAGAAACTCATTCTATATCACACCTTGAAAGAAAAATAGAGGAAAACGTAGATACGATAAATGGTATAATTAATGTAAAAGGAATAGAGAGATAAAGACAAGGAATAGGTGCCAAATAGATGTGTGAGAAATGAGTGTTCATATATTATTATTCTATGTACTCTATAATTCTCCTTAAAGTTTGATTTATCTAATTTATCTTAAATAAAAATAGTGTTAAAAGAACTCTATGAGACCATTCGTGAAATTACTCACATATTTCAAGATGGTTAAAACAATTTTATTATGTTTTTTCTAACTCCATTTTACTTGAGTTTAGCTAATCAAACCCATAAAATTTAGACAAGTTTTTAGTTTGTTATAATTTAATGTGTCTGCATCTCCCAATTACTTTAGACATGTCAAAGTTATTACTAAAAATACAATACTTTCACACACACATATGTAAGTTTTGAAACCAGGAATCCATTTAGACAACATTGTTTATATCAAATAGGTTGTCACAAATAATTTACCATGCATTGAAACAGAAAATTGACTATGGAGATTTTCCTTTTCTCTGTTTTCTGTAATGCAGTTAGGTACCTATACTCTTAGGTTGTTGGTGGTAGTATAGTTATCTCTTATTTCTTCTTCTCGGGCTCATAAGTTTTCTTTAATCATAACCTCAAAAGGAGAAAAGAAAAAAAATTAGTAATGTTATTGTCCGAATTTTTAGTAAAACTATTAATGTGTTAAATTTAGATAAGATTAAGTAATAGAGTAAAAGAGCATACCCCAAGTACTTGGTATTCTTGTTAATTCTAAAGAATACAAAAATTTGATTATTTATGTTACTATGGTGGCTTTTGTTTAGAAGTTATTATTATAGGCTTAACTTTGTATCGTAGTTGAATATTCAAATCATGTAGTGTATGAAAATCTCAACCACTTGTAAAAGAAAAAGAGATGTCTCAAAATATCACTGAAAAGGTTTATGATAGTTTGGATACAAGATATTAACTTAAACTTATCGTACCAGAACTAAAAACTAACTAGAAATAGAATCCATTTTCTTGTAATCATTCATTTTTTTTTCCTTATGCCAAAGAAAAGATTGAGAAAATCTGAGTTGAGTTGAATGCGTAAGAGATTTACCCACCAAACTCTATCTAGATATATTCTTTAGTGTTGCCCTATTCTTCTTGGTCTAGAACCATCAATATGAAATCTATATTACTTTTAAGAGAAATTAAAAAAAAAAAATCTAAAATATAAGCCATTAGAGTAGCATACTACGTAAATTTTCTTCATGCATATACTACTAAGCATATCATAGTTGTCTGTGTAAATGGATCGTTTAAGGGTTTAACAAGTTTTGTAAATAAAAAAATGGTAGTAAAACATGTGAATCGCTTTTATCAACACATCACTAGAAAAAAAGTTTATGTGTAATTTGCTAAATCACTCTTTAAATATAAACTAGATATCTGACCTGCATTAGGAGACATAATTAACCTTTGAACTTTGATATAAAATTATCTTTTCAATTTGAATTTGAATTCTAATTTTGTCCTTTCTAAGTGTGTCTCTTAGGTTTTAACCATTGGCAATAACATTGAAATCAAATTTAAAATGTCATTAATAAAACAAGGAATGCAAATTGTCATCTTATAGTTAAATACTTTATTTCTTATAATGTTCAATTTAGAATCAACTAAACAATTAAATGATTTCTTAATGTTTAATACACATATATGTTTTGAATTTTTTGTTTTGTATTTTCCTTTCAAAAGTTATAGATTTTAACAAATATTTATAATGTACCATACACTTTAAGAATGTATATGAAGTTGATGAATACTCATAAGGGATAGTTTTATTCAATAAGATAAGTGAAGAGGTTACTATTTGTGTTTCTTCATGTCCATTGTTTTAGCTTATAGCGATATATTTATATTAAAAAATTAATATTATTGTAATCTTAATCAAACAAATCTTGAATATACATTATTTATATCAATAAACATTTAACAAGAAGTAATAACGATTTGTAATATATTTCTAACTTCACATATTTAAATGACGATTTTGTTGAACTGTTAAACAATTATTTAGAACGAATAAACTACTCATTGACAATTAATATTTTATTATGAATTTTCATTATAATATATCTGTCTTAAGTAAAATCTAAAGCTATTTATTTAAGTTAAGTTCAAAGACATTTATTATTAGAATGCATGTACGTATTCAGGAAGAGAGAGAGAGAGATAATTTTTTAAGTATTTGAAGATAAAATATTCCTTTCTAACAGTTATTTTATTTTTTATTTTTTTCTTAAAAAAATTATATCAAAATATCTTTTATGTAAATTGGATGGAAATGTTACTTGAAAGTTGTAAGCTGTTAATTAGTTTATCTTATAAGTTTAAAAAATATTATTGCTTAATAAATTATTAACTATTTGTTAAAAATTTTTTACTATATAATTAACGCTATAAAAACAAGTTTTGTTTTAGTCTATTGTGTGTAATTAGTTTTATTAAAGTTCAATTTTTCTAATTAATCAAACTAATTGATTTTTTGGAATTTCATACAATAATTAAAATAAATATAAGAAAGGTATGCCCCTTTATTAATTTATATATACTAGTGAAAAAAATAATGCATAAAATATATGTATACAAATAATAGATATTGAATTTAAATAAAAATCGTACTATGCTTTTCCAAAAAGAAGAAAGTAAACGTTACTTGTTAAGATTAAGTAATTACAAATATCTATTTTAATTCAAATCTAGTGTATATGATTGTTAATATAAAAATGTTGAGGTTGTTGTAATTTAATATATACGAAGAATTATTAAATAGAGTAACTATAAGTTACTCATATAATAATTTATCCTTAATCTATATATGATAGTTATTATTTTTTATTTAAATTAGATATTTTTTATTATTATTTTCAGAATAAAAAAGATATTATATTATTATTTTTTATTTAGTTAGTTATTATTGAGATATTATTATTTAATATTTTACTAAAATTACTATTTTATATTTATTATTTTTATTTTATTATATTATTATCATTTTTATTTTATATCATTTTAATCATAAAAAAAAGCTCTAAAATTTTGTATAAGTTATATTTTTCTATTAAGTATTAGATAATATTTTTAAACGAAACTCTTAATTTGAATAGTTAAAAAAGTTAGAAGCAGCAACCATACTATCGAAATTAAAATACAAGTAAAATCATGCTTACAGTAACACTTGGAAGAACGCGACAATAAGATCAAATAAATAATTAATGCATTAAAGATAGTGCTTTGTTATGCTTTTCCAACTTTTTTTTTTTTTTCATTTTCTTTGTTAACAGAAAATTTATTCTGCATAGTCTGTGTGTGCTTTTATTTTATGAATTTTTTCTATTTTCTTACACCACAAATACAACGTACGTTCATCTACTAAGATATTTTTGAACCGTGAAAAGAAATATTGTCTCATTTTAAATATTATCCATGGACTTTAGTATTTTTATCTTATCTTGTAATTGAGAGAAAATAAAGTTAGGGCATAGAAAAGATTGAAATTTAAAATAAAGAAAAAAATCTAAAGGGAAAGAAGAACAAGACATTATTTACAGACTCTCTTTTTTGTCTCTATTTTCTTCTCTCAATTTCATTCCTTACAATAGTAGTGTTATTTTTGGTTCGTTAGGAGTAACTGCAGAACCAGTTTCAAAGCAAAACTAGCACCTGGTCACTTAACAGAAAAATTTTACCCTAATGTGTACGTAATACTAACACGCAATATTAGACAAAATTAATTTAAATTTAATAACACAGAGGTTAGCGGTGCACACTACCCAATGAAACGATGAAGTTCCGAACAGACAAAACCAAGAAGATTGCTACTTGCACAGATTTATGTGCAGAACATCAAATCATGGAGTTCAAGTTTTGTGTTTCACACACTCTCTCTCACACACACATAGTCCTTATATTTCCCTTTCACCAGTCAAGTCAATAGTCAACAAAATAAAAGTTTGAAAAGAATGATAAATAAATGTGTTGCATACGAGATAATACCAGCACAAGATGGAGGTGGTACCAGCTTATTGGTCTCCAATTCAAAATTCTCTCTCAACTTTCCATGTTTAAGGAAAACTCACAACAAAATCTACAGAAAAAAGAAGAAATAAGAAAAGAAAAAGAAGATAAATACATGCCAGGAAAAAATATATATATAACCAGTGTACTTACTAATCTTATTCCATGACTCATCTAACTGAAGTGAATTAAGGAGACACCAAATTTAGAAATTTCAAGCAGCTACCGGAGCCATATATCTGTTGGGAGAAAGGTAAAAAAGCATCATGAGAAGGAACACAATTGTTAGATTCCCTCTGTCCATAAAACGCCAACAGCATTTTCTTTCTACTATTAGACATAGGGAATCAAAGTAGTTTCAACAATTATTTGAGTCTGATATATTCACAGAAAGGGAAAAAAAAAAAAATTGTCCAGTTTGATAACGTCAATTTCTGTTATTTTTTACCCACATTCTCAGGCTCTTTGTCGCCGCTACAACAGGAGCTTCAGAAAAGCGAGCTGAAGAGAACAAACTCGCAGAGCTGCCCCTTCTGAGCCGTGATTTTCTACCCCTGCCTCCTCTTTTCATTCAAGATCATGTGTTGGTGTTCAGTGAACAAAGAAAAAGGGAGAGAAACAATATTACCCTATATTCAGGGTCCAGAAACAAACCCAAAAGGCCAATATTCAAACCAAAATCTGTCTGGTCAAAGAGAACATTTATGATGCTTGTAGATCCAAAAGAGGCAGTACAGACTACAAAATAGTAATACTGTACCCTTCATAAATGCGTAGGTCATAGCTTAAGGGCATGCAGTGATATGATCAGAATCAGATATGGAGAGAGAGAGAGGGAGAGAGAAACTATTTCATTGTTTTAAGCAGCAGAAAATATTTGGCTCGAACTCTTCATGGAGAAGAGAGAAGAACACGAAAATAGAATAATTCCAATAACAGCAACCTCCCAACTGCTCTCTGCAACATTGGGATATACACTGTTTTCAGGTACTTTAACCAATCTTTGAGACTATCCAGTGTTTCAAAACAACTCGTACAACAATTTCAGTCCACAAATCTGGTTCACATCCCAAACATGAAGCAACCCCATTTTCAGCCTAGCCTTTGATTGGTAACAAATTTCTGGAAAGAGAGCATGAAAGTGTGTACGCATAACCAGATTCATAATTTAAACGAGTAAAATTGTGCAGATCCGTGTGAAATGGTCTCTACCAAGGCCGAGAAGCCCTAGGCTGCTGAAAGGGAGCGAACAGTGAACGAGAAACCCTACCGTGGAGGGATAATGCCTAAGCGTGCTTTGTTTGTCATTGATTGATTGCATGTTCGTACATATGGAGATAAGGGTTGGGTTGGTTAGGTGTGAGTGATGACATCGAAAAGCAAGATGCACCAGTGGCGTCCTTTGTGTTTTGTTTGGTCTGATAAACAGGGATTAGAAAAAAATTCGTCAGTAATTTTTTTATTTTACTTTTCATTCATTTTAATATATTCTTTCTGTGTTTATTATTATTATTATTATTATTGTTATTATTATTGTTATTCACAATATTTCTCCTCCCAACCAAACAAGTTGTCGGATAGAAAATGACTACTTCCTTTATGGAAGGATAGGCTCAAAGATATATGATTAGGGCAAGAAAATAATTACACTGCGCCAGTACTGGGGCCCTCTGATTGGTTCAGCTAATCTTACCCTACTATGTACATGTGTAACTTTTTTTTTGTTTTCTTCTTACCATACATTAATACATTTTTTATAAAAAAATAAACATCTTTATATATAAATTATTGTTTAAATGATATCTTTTAATTAATTTTTTTAAGAATAATAAATTAAAAAAATTACAAAAATGTTAATACAAGAAAAGCAATCAACTAGAGAGCTCGTTCTTAAATTTAGTCTTTTATTGATTGAAAAAACTATTTATTTAATGAATAAGTTGAATCTCATATAATTAATTTAATAATAATTTTGCTCAATAAATAGAGAAACCGTTAAAGAAATTTATTGTTGAACTAGAGTTACGTAGAAATTATAAGTTCAATTATATAATTAAGAGTCTTGAATCTACCTTACTCTCTTCACATACAATTGTTGTATAAACAGGATTTTGAAAATTGAAAAACATAACTTATATTTTATTTTCTGATTTTTTAAGTTTTACATATCAAATTTTTTGTAGTTTTTTTTATTTATAATGCTTAATTTCTAAGTTTTTTTTTATCAAATTTGTTTTTTTTTTTACTTTTTCATTTTCTTACACTTTTACATCAATTTTTTTTACTATTTTCTTTTTTTTTTTTTACTTCTCAATCATGTTCTAATTTGTTTTTATTACTCATTCATTGATTAAAATTTGTTTTCTATGTTTTTAAATTTGGTTAACGGTTCTAAATAATTATAATCAATTATAATTAATGTAATTAAAATTATTTGATGAAATATTATTTACAGTATAACTCAATTCTTATATATTAAATAATTACTTGATTTAGAAATTTAGGAATTGAAATATGTTTATAAATTTTAATTGAAATATAATTGTTTAGAATTGTTGTTCTAGATGAAAGAAAAAATTTCATTTATGTTAGAGGTTTCAAATTATTTAACATATAAAAAATTATCATTAATCTAGAATTAACTTAAAATATAAATTTAGAATATATATTCATTTTCCAATAATAACTATTATTCCTTTAGTTTTACAAAATTAATAGGATGATTTAAAAAATCAAAGTCCTTGGTTTATGAGAGTAGGAAAACTTTTACTACCCCGTAGTGAACATTAGATGTTCTTAAAAATATTCACAATAATAAATAAATTTAGACAAACTAATCCGATTCTTTGGTATCTATTAGAAAAAAAAGAAATATTTACCTACAAAGTCAGTAAAAAAAATAATAATAAAAACGTCTAATGATTTATAAAAATAAAGTGGTAGTATTTATAAATTTTTTCTTTTATATTTTAAATAATAGATTATATTTGTTTAATATTAAATATAGCCTAATAATTAGATAATTACCTGAATTTTATCAATATGTATTAATACATAATAAATTTCATATGAATTTAAAAATCCTAATAATTACACAAAACTTTACCAATCGATATATATATATATATATATATATATATATATATATATATATATATTTTTTTTTTCTTTTCTCATGATTTATGAGGCATGTGGTAAGTTAATCAGTATATTTTTTAAGTACCAGTTTTCAGCATTAGGCTTTGGTATCTGCAAAATTTCTAATAGTAATATATATACAGTGAGAGTTATCTTATTTAACAAATTATAATAGAAATATTATTTGCAATTAATGAGTAATGGTCATATACTTCACGTCTACACAATGAACATCTTATGTTCCAGAGAGTCCTTGGTAAAAAAAATAAAAATCAAGTTCTCTTTGGTAAAATTTATCTGAATAATTATAAAATAAAATTAACTTAAATACAAATTAAAAATAAAAAATTATAAATTTTGAGAAAATAAACTTTTAAAACTTCAGTTTATAAATTAATTTTAATTTGTGAAAAATCTAATTTAAATTTTGTTTATATTTCTTTAAAAGTACTTGTAGAAAAATTTGTTCAAATATAAAAGTATAATGATTGAATTGCAGTATTAACCAACATATTATGATGATTATTTCCCATTTTTTGAAAATGTTGTCATAAAATTTTTCACAATTAGGAAAAATCGATCACTACTTATTTGGATGTTATTGGAAATTTAATTTTTTATTTTCAATGACAGATTTTTTTGATAGATTATGACTTATAGTAAATTGTTTAAGTGAAATTAAGGTTGTTTTAAAAATAAGAAGCAATTATGTGCTATTATAAGAAGAAGTAAAATTTTGGTGAATGGAAGTATGATAATACATATACGTACTTTATTGAGTTAATGAATGTATTTTTAATTTTAGTTTTTAAATTATTTCCTAATAATAATAATAATAATTTAAGTTTAATTACATATTTACCTTAATTTCACATTTTCAATTCATTTAAAATTTAGTCATTGTTTTTACCATAACTTTTTTTAATATTATTTTTAGTTGATTTCAATTGCATTGAATTGTATATTTTTAGTGCTTTGAAATAGACATATGTTTTGTTGATGTTTTTCGTGCATGAAGAACTGAGTCTTCAAGAATAATTAACGAAATCAAAATTAAACAAGTTAAATTGAGTTTTGTACTAATCATTTATTGTTCGTAGTTTTTTCTTCTCATATCTAATCTCGGTTTTGCTCTTTAATATTACAATTTACATTTTTTATTTTAGAATCAAATTAAAAATCAAGTGAATCTTGATTTGATAATTAAATATGAATAGACTGAATGATATTATAATTTAATTCGTATAATTAATTTAATTCATTAATTAAATCAGTTATATGTTCAAATGTGAATATAAATCTTTATAGAATTATGATAAAATGATTGTTTGGTTTTGAATATTTGGATTGATCTATTTGCATCTTCATTTGTTCGAATTTGTGTCTAAATTTTACTATTCAATTAGTTGTTGATTCGATTTAAGTTTAGTTCCATAAATCTCCAATTTAACTTGTATGGAAAGTACATTAAAAATTAAAAACTATCCATTTAACTTTATTTTTCATTTTTTCAGTAAATAGATGTAAGTATTTTTACTCTAGTTTTCTCCCTTGTTTTAACTTAGACTTTTAGATTGTCTTTTAAATTTAGTGTTTTTCAATTCATGTAATTTTAAAAATTATGATTGCTTTATATTGCTTTGTTATAGCTTTCTAGATTCCAATGGTTAGTGTTTGAATCTAAAATTTGCATCATTAATTGATGTTGGGTTCTTTTATGATTTTAATTGTTCATAATTCAATATAATCAAATGTAATTAGAATTGTTTAGTTAAATTTGATCAATTACATCATGAATCAATTATAGGTTTATGTGGTTAGTTTTCTTAATAATGAATCATGTCTCTATATCAATTGAATATCACAAATCAATTAAATTTATTGAAGTGAATTATGAATGATTATAATTTTAATAAATCTATCTTGTGTTACAATTTAGGATTACACATTCAATCCTAATGTGTCCCTACTAATGGAGGACCATCTCTCAGACAACACGATAGGCCATTGACAAGGTCTATGACTAGGAAAATAAAAAAAGAAAAAACTTTAAAGAAGAAGACTCTTCTACTTTGGAATATAGATTACTAGGATTTTTCTTCTTTCTTCTTAGTCTTTTATAAATTGTATACGTGTATTTTTGTAGACTTTTGTAGAGGCATATGTGAGCTAGATTTAGGGCTTGTTTAGATGACCAACCAATGGAGAAACCATAGAATAATTCGGTTAAGTCATGCAAAAGAGGTACATGAAGCATGAAGTTCCACATCACTTGGAAGAAGCCAAAGTTATGCTTATTTGATTTATACTTTGCATGAGACATCCACTTTATGTCTCTTAGTCCCACATATTTTTGTGTCATTAAGCGGAATGGGGTAGACATCTATGAATAAGACTTTCTTCCTCTTGTACCACTAATTTTTTGATTAAATGATAATTAATTTGCTTAAATATTTTTTTTTTATTCTCTAAGGTCATACATGGTGTAATCTTCTTTTAATTCTTCACCAAGGAATCTTCCTTTAAAGAGGAACAATTTGATTTTTTTTTTAGAAACTTGGAAAAGTTTTAGAATTTTCAATCTTTTGCTACTTGGAGGAGAAAATGTTCTAACATTTTTTGTATCATAGTTAGGCTTAAAGATCTTCAAGAGATAAGTCCTCATTTCTTTCTTTCTTATCTTAGTTTTCTATCTTGCTATTTTATCCTTTAAATTATTTTATATTGGTTTACTCTCCTTAAATGTTTTATGTATTTGTTCTCTTTTTGTTCTTCATTGATTTATTCTATAGTTCCTTCTTTAATCAATTTCATGTGGTATAAGAAATTTATGACATGTTCTTTTTTTTCTTAGGTTTTATATCTTAGTTTAAATTCAATATATGACATCTTATTACTTAGATTTGATTTTTTTTCCAAGTTGTTTAGAGTTGTTTTTAATTCATTAACTTTATTCATAATTCCATAAGAAGTAGTCCTAAAATTTTTGAACATTTTTTCTAAGTTGAAAACATGAAAACCGAATACATCTTGTAAGGTATAGACCGAGAACTATTAGATCATTAGCAAATGTCAAAAACATTTTTCCATATTTGTAAGTATAGGTTGAGAGCTTCGAAACACATTTCATGCATTCTAAGTTGAATAATTTGTTTAGCACATGTTACATCTCTTGCTTGTTGAATTTTTAAAAAAATTGAATTGCTTTCAAAATTAAATTGAGAAAAACAAAAGGCATTATCTGAGAAATAGAAAAAAAGAAAACAAAATTTGAGAAGAGAAGGAAAATAGTGGAAGCTGATATATATATATATATATATATATATATATATATATATATATATATATATATATATAAAGAGCAACTCAGGTCATAAACTACACACTTCAATGCATTTGCTTGAACATTTAGTTAGTCTTTTGACTTAACTTGTGTGTTGAGCATGTTATAGTATAAAATTCCAAATTGGAATTGCACTTGTATGTGTTTTACTTGTTTGGTTCAACTTACATTTTATTTGGCTTTAGTACTCAAATGCTAGACTCATCCATTAGGACACATTTTGTGTAATTGCTATTGTTTGCCTTAATTTTTATTTTTATTTTTAATTCTTTGAGTTTTGTAATTTTTTCTCTTTCATTTGAAAGTAGTTAATCTCTAATTGAGATATTCTTCATTTTCCTCTTCTTATTCTTGAGTTGGTTGAAATTCTTAACTCTTCTATTATTTCTTGAGAACTTCTTTGCAAGGTAGCATTTTAAGTGTTGTTGGAGAATTGTTGAAGTTATTTTTTTGAGACATTAAGAGGCAAGGGTGGACTTATAAAAGAGTGCAAACACTTGTGAGAAGAGACAATTTTAGAGTTGGAGTGAAATCCATAAATACAACTTCAAACACATTAAAGACGAATTTGTGATGGAAGATTTCATTACTAAGTACTAAATTTGTAACAAAATCCCTGGCTAATTTGTGTTTTTTGTTTTGTTGTTTTTGTCACAAAATTTTCTTGTATTTTCTTGCTTTTGTGTAATTTTTTTCTTTTCTTGAGTGTATTGGGAAAAGTCTTTAGTACAATTTCATCTTCCTAAAATGAATTATGTAATTGTAAACATTGACACTTGAGGAAGTATTTTAAGACTCACAATTGTCACTTGGACTTTTACATTAGGACACATCTAGTTTACACTTAAATTTTGATGAAACATATTTTGTACGTAGATTAATAGTTTTATTGTATAGTAAATGTACTTTTCATATCTTTACTTTTGATCGATTCAAGTTTCATTGGATTCTAAATTTCTAGGGCTTTCAAATGGATATATGTTTTGCTAGATTTGGAGTTTTATGATATTTTCTAGAATATTTAGAAATTGAGGCAAATTTGCTTAAAATTTGTAAAAAACCCATGTAGATTAAATTTTCTTTGTATTATTTTAACTTTTGAAATTTGGATTATGAACCTAATTAGAACCCACATTTAGGTCTATGTTTGCTTCATATTTAAGAGCCTTTAAATAGCCTAAATATTCTCTAAACTAATAATATCTAAAAACCATTGTATTAGATTTTTAGTTTATGAAGTGTCTTTTCATGTTATATTTTCTCTCTTACTTTCATTTTGACTCTTCCTACTCCTCCTTTCTTTTGGTTCAAATTGGTTTGCGTTCTTCATCCATCAAGGACAAAATCTTGAGGATCAATTCACATAATCAAGATCAAACAGAACAAATTGAGTTTTGTACTAATAATTTTTTGCTCCAAGTTTGATCTTCTCTTCTCTAATATCAGTTTTGTACTTTGTGATTTCAATTTGTGATTTTATTTTTAGAAATCAAATTATGAATCAATTGAATCTTGAAGTGATAGTTAAATACAAATTATATCAAATGGTATTGATATTTAATTCGTATAACTAGTTTAATTGATTAATTGATTCGATTAAGTGTTTGAACTTGGATTGAAATCTTTAAAGAACAATGATAAAATGTTTGTTTGTTGTTAAAACCATTATGATTGATCTATTTCCATGTTTTTCATTTTGGTTTTTACTGCTTGATTTTTTTTTTGTTTTTCAATTCTTGTTTTAAATTTCGCAATTCCCAAATCTAACTTGTATAGAAAGAAAACTGAATACATTTTAATATGTGTCGTTGAGAATAATGACCTAGATTTATACTCTATATTAAAAATATATTCATGGACCCACCTTAAAGTACCCTACCTATGACAAAAAGATTTATAATTCAGTAGCCCACAAGACTACTAATCTTTCTTCTTTTAAGTATTACTCCTCTTGATTTACTTCCAGATACATCTTTCTTATTTCATAAGGATGAAATATCTAGATTTTAGTTTATTAAGAAGTATCATGAGAAGGTGAAAGACCATATTGGAAGAAAAAAAAACTAAAATATATGTTGAATAAAACAAAAGGAGAAAGAAACTTGTTTTTGAGGAAGGTTATGTAGTCAAATTTTAGTCGAAGAGGAGATGGTTCATTCCGAGTCCCCCAAAATATTAATGACAGTGTCTTTAAATTAGGTTCCCACCTGAGTCTAAAATTAGCCTTACTTTTAATATTTTTGATTTATCTCCTTTTGTAAGGACTGTTGATTATGTAGATGATTTAGTTCTGTTGATAGATCCTTTGCAATAAGGAAGATATGATGGAGAATTATTTGTGAAAAACACATTGGCCTTTTGATAGGTTCATGTCTGATTGATGTTGTTCTCCCTTGTGAATCCTCCTCGAAGGACCCAACACCAATCATATAAGAGAATATAATATCACTCTCAACCCAAAACCTTAAGACATTAGGTTATACGTCATACTTCCTTATATGTTGTTTAACTTTCCCATTCTTATCTAATGTGGGACTTAGAATCACACTTGTATTTCCTAACAATATCCCACTTGGAGGCTGATCACATCAAGCACACTCCAAAGTAAATTTAGTAAACCTCAAAGTTCTAACAACCTCAAACTAGTGCAATGTCTTCTCAATAATTAATCATGAAGGCCAGTTGAAGTTACACAAAACTTCAACTTCTCAGTAGTAACCACCTTGGTCAACATATCTGCAGGATTCTCTGACCCAATGATCTTCTCCAAAAACAAAGTATCATCACTTATTAGTCCTTTAATGAAGTGACACCTCAACTGAATGTGCTTCATTCTTGCATGAAAAACAGGATTCTTTGCAAGATGAATGACACTCTGACTATCGCTATAAAGAATATTGTCACACTGCTTCTTGCCTAGCTCGTCAAGAAAATTCTTCAACCAAATCATTTCCTTACTGACTTCCGAAATAGTCATGTACTCTACTTCTGTGGTTGAAAGTGCAACATTTTTTCTGAAGTCGAGACATCCAACTAACTGTTGTGCCACCTATTGTGAAAATAAATTTTGTAGTACTCTTCCTTGTGTCTAAACAACCTCCCAAATTTGCATCGAAATATTCTTTCAAAATGACATCATTTCTTCTAAAACTTAATGCAGTTTTAGAAGTACCTTTCAAGTAGCGTAATAACCACTTGGCAACTTCCCAATGCTTCCTTCCTGGATTATACATGAATCTACTAACAACTCCCACTACATATGTAATGTCTGGTCTAGTGCATACCATTGCATACATTAAGTTACCATGCATAAGGAACTTTAGTTATTGTTGTCTTGTCTTCATCTGTCTTGGATGACTCCTCTTGAGTGAGATTAAAGTGAACTTCCAAAGGTGTACTTACGATTTTGGCATCTGCATATTGAATTTCTCTAACACTTTTCCAATATACTTCTCTTGAGATAATATTAGGGAACCTTCAAATTTGTTCCTGTTGATATTCATGCCCAAAATCTACTTTGTAATATCCAAATCCTCCATCTCAAACTCTTCAAACAACTGTGTCTTCAATCTATTAATTTCATCCATGTTAGAGCCTGCAACTAACGTGTCATCAACATACAATAGTAATATGATATAGGATGAACCAAAATTTTTCATATAACAACAATGATCCATAGCACACTTCTTGTACCCTATCCTACTCATAACACTATCAAACTTAAAGTATCACTGTCTAGGTGCTTGCTTCAACCCATATAAATTTTTGGTCAACTTGCAAGCCAAGTTATCTTTCCCTACAACTTGAAAACCCTCTGGTTACATCATGTAAATATCCTCATCAAGGTCACCATGTAAGAATATTGTCTTAACATCTAACTGCTCTAGATGTAAATCCTCTGTAGTCACAATACTCAACACAAGTCTAATGGTAGTCATTTTAACTATAAAAGAAAAAAATTTCATTATAGTCAATACCTCTTTTCTGCTGAAAGTCTTTCACCACTAACCTTGTCTTGTATATCTTGTGTCATCATGTTCCTCCTTGATCCTGAAGACCCATTTGTTCTGCAATGCCCTCTTTCCTGTTGGTAGGTCAGTCAAACACCAAGTTTTATTTTTCTCAAGTGAACATCTCATCTTGCATGACTAACCCCCACTGAGCTGCATCATCCATCTGCAATGCCCCATCATAACACAAAGGTTCTCTATCGTCAGTCAACAATAAGTAATTTGTTGAAGGAGAAAACCTATGAGGAGGCCTAATAACTCTGTTGGATCTCCTCACTTCAACTCCTAGGGTGACAGGAGTAGTCTCCTCAATAGTCCTATCTCCTAAGCTCCCACCTTCTTCTAAGCTCTCACATTTTTCTGATAGATCGTCTTCTGTAATGTCCTCTAACAGTACCTTTTTCATCTCTATTGGTTTCTTTTAAGCTTCAACTTTTGTCTCAAGTTTATCTTATACATTACATTTTCATTAAATGTAACATCTCTGCTTCTAATGATCCTTTTGTTCTGATCATCCCAGAAGTGATATCCCATATCATCTGCTTCATAGCCAATAAAAATGCACTTTCTTGCTTTCAGATCAAACTTGTTCTTATTAACATCTTTAACATGAACATAAGAAGCATAATCAAATACTTTCAAATGAGAAAGACTTACATCCTTGTCTTGTCATTCTTCATCAGGAATCTTAAATCCTATGGGAACTGAGGGTCCTCAATAAATGAGGTATGCTGTTGTACTCACTGTTTTTGCCTAGAATGTCTTTGGTAATCCTGCATGAATTCTCATACTTTTTGGCCTCTCATTCAGCGTCATGTTCATTCTTTCAGCAATACTATTCTGTTGAGGTGTCTCAGGAATAATTTTAAGCATTCTAATTCCATTCTCAACACAGTAATAAACAAATTTAGTACTACTATATTCACCACCATTATCAGACTTTAAACATTTAATTTTTAACCCTGCCTCATTCTCAACAATGACTTTCCACTTCTTAAAGGTATTAAATACTTCTGATTTTTGCTTCAAAAAATAAACCCATACCTTTCTAGTGGAATCATCAATGAAGGTGACATAGTATCATGATCCTCCCAATGATGAGACTGATGTTGGCCCATACACATATGAGTGAACAAGTTCCAACTTCTCTACATTAGGCATCATTCCTGATTTTACAAAGATAACTATTTTCTACTTCCCAAACACACATGGTTCACAGAAACCAACTTTTACCTTTTCCAGTTTTGGAATCTTCCCCTTTGAGACTAGTATCTTCATACCCTTCTCACTCATGTGACCAAGTCTTTGGTGCCACAAAGTTGAAGAATGACCAAAATCATCACCAACATCATTACTAATTGAATTTACTTCTTCAGAAGGTAATTATGCCATGTATAAGGCTCCTTTCTTCCAACCACGAGTAACAATTAGATTACCACTCACCACCTTCTATTGACCTTCTCCAATTATGACTCGATATCCTTGAACATCCAACATACCTATAGAGATTAACATTCTCTTGAGTCTTGGAATATATCTAACATCCTTCAGAATCCATACTATACCTATGGATGTTTTAAGATTTATATTTTCCATGTCTGTAATGTCTAAAGTTTCATCATCTACTAGACGTACTTTGCCAAAACTTCCATTTCTAAAATTTTTCATCAAGTCCTTACAAGGAGAAACATGGAAAGATGCACCAGAATCCATAATCTAGGATTCAAACTTGCTTTCAACATAACAGATCGACGCATCATCACTGTCTTCTACTGAATTCATTGTATTGTCATGCCTCTTTTCTTTAGGAGCAGTACACTGATTCCTAAAGTGACCGTTTGGTTGATAATTCTAACAAGTAATATCCTTGCGGGATTTGGATTGTCTTTTCTCCTTAGACTTTGATCTACCGTGTCCAGAACCTTGCCCTCTTTCAGGCTTTCTACCTCTACCTTTGGTGCTTAATAAGGAATTTGTTGATTCTTCAACATTCCTTCTATGAACATCCTCATTAAGGATTACTTCCCTAATTCATTTAAAGGTTAATTTCATAGTCCCAGATGTACTGACAATAAGGAATTAAATACCTTATTAATATCCATTGATACTAATCTTGACAATAAGGAATTAAATTTCATAGGCAACATTCTTTGTCAATGTTAATCTGACAACGTCCAAAGTTTGTTGATCTAACAACTTCCAATCTGCCTGAGACATCAATCTTCACGTTCCTGTCTTCTACCATTGCTCCCACTCGCGTGAAAATCCTTAGGCTTTGATATCACTTGTTGGGTCCTTCGAGGGGGATTCACAGGAGAGAACAACATCAATGAGACATGAGCCCAACCCACATAAGGGATTGACACTACTCTCAACCAAAAACCTTAAGGCATTGGATTATGGGTCATACATTCTTATATGTTACTCAAATTTCTCATTCTTACTCAATGTGGGACTTAACTCACACTTGGATTACCCAACAATTGAATTATGTCTCATTAATGTTGTTCTCCGCAGTAAATCCCCCCTCAAAAGACCCAACAATACTTTGGAGTATAAACTACTAGAATTTTTCTTGTTTCTTCTTAGTCTTTTAGAAATTGTGTTGATGTATATTTTTCTTGTACTTTTATAGACTTTTGTATAAGCACATGTAGGCTATATTCGAGCCTTAATTGGACCTTGTTTTGACAACCAATCCATGAAAAAAATCATAGAAAAATTTGGCTAAGTCATGAAGAAGAGACACATGATGCATGGAGTCCTACATTATTTGTAAGAAGCCAAAATTAGGCTTATTTGGATGTTACTTTGCAAGCTTGGATGTCCACTTTATGCTTCTTAGTCCTACATATTTTATATCATTAGGTGCAAGGGGTTAGATATTTATAAATAAAACCCCTTATCTTTTTAACACTCACATTTTGATTGAATGAGAATTAATTTGCTTAAATATTTGTCTTCTTGTTCTCTAAGGTCATAAATAAAGTAATCTTCTCCTTTATTTTTCGTTAAGGAACTTTCCTTGGAAGATGAACAATTTGAGTTTTTTTTTTAGAAACTTGCAAAAATTTTAAGAATTTTTTATTTTCTATTACATTGAGGAGAAGATGTTCTATCACTTACCACATATAAAATGAGTAAGCTAAAGAAAATATGTTCAAATTTACCATTTTTTATTAAAATTTTTATTCTTGTTCTAATTTTTGTTTTTCGTGAATCTTCCAAATTTCTTAATTAGCAAGGACAATTTGTTTTTCATCATTTTCCTTCATAGATTCATCTCCACTTGAATTTTTAGCTTCTACTATTGGTTTGTTATCACTTTTTACTTTTCTATTCAATAGGCTTATTCATTTCTAACTTGTGTTATCTCAATTTACCAAAATGAGAAGCAATTTTCATTGTGGTTACATCCTTGGATTTTGGAGTAGTAATGATTTTGGTTTACCATGTTTTGTCTAAGAACTTTAGAATCTTCAAATTCAACTCTTCCCTTTTAAAGGTTTTCCAAGAATAATTATGTGGTTAATGATGTGAGTTAATCTCTTTTGAACATCTTTAATTGACTCTCCAATTTACATAAAAAAATGCTCATATTCTTGGACCAATGTATGCTTTCTTATCCTCTTTACATTTTTTTATTCCTTCATGAGTAGACCTAAAGTTTTCCACAATTGTTTGGGACTAATGTACTATGAAACATAAAATAACTCATTAAGGTTCAAAGTAGAAGTCATAATATAGAAGAAATAGAGTTTGGGATTAATCTCCCTTGTGTATAAATCACACATAGGGTAGTCTATTTATAGTAGAGAGATACTAACTGAAAGTAACAGAATAAACAGAAGATATTGTTTGATATTATGGTTAATATCTAACAATATCTTAACAATGTTAAATAATATCTAAACAATATCTAACACTCCCCCTCAAGCTGGAGCATATAAATCGTACGTGCCAAGCTTGTTACAAATATAATCAATTCTAGGACCCCGTAAAGATTTAGTAAAAATATCTGCTAACTGATCACTTGAGTTAACAAAATCAGTCTTGATGTCTCCGGACATAATCTTTTCTCGAATGAAATGACAGTCAATCTCAATGTGTTTATTTATAGTAGAGAGATACTAACTGAAAGTAACAGAAGATATTGTTTGATATTATGGTTAATATCTAACAATATCTTAACAATGTTAAATAATATCTAAACAATATCTAACACTCTCCCTCAAGCTGGAGCATATAAATCGTACATGTCAAGCTTGTTACAAATATAATCAATTCTAGGACCCCGTAAAGATTTAGTAAAAATATCTGCTAACTGATCACTTGAGTTAACAAACTCAGTCTTGATGTCTCTAGACATAATCTTTTCTCGAATGAAATGACAGTCAATATCAATGTGTTTAGGATTAGAACTAATATGAAGAGCAGCCTGATTGTCACACACAAGTGACATTTGAGTGACATCTCCAAATTGTAACTCTCTAAGCAATTGCTTGAGCCAAACAAGTTCACAAGCAGCTGAGGCCATAACTCTATATTCTGCTTCTACACTAGATCTTGCCACAACACTTTGTTTCTTACTTTTCTATGAGACCAAGTTACCACCAATGGAGACACAATATCCAAATGTAGATTTTCTATCCGAATTGGCTTACCACACTGACTGCAAAAGAAATGTCAGGACGAGTAACGGTAAGATAATTCAATTTTCCATGGTTGTCACTACCTGTCTTTTATCGACACTCAAGTGCTGGATGTGTTTACTTCATAGTATATGTTGATGACATCGTTAATAATTTTATTATTTAGTAAATATTTTACTTATTTATATCATATTTTTTATAGAACCCCCTCCCCTTTATTATTCTTATTATTTATTATTAATTATTTCTTCATATTATACTTTTATAGCTTTGAATTATTATCAAGCACGATTTGAACCCAGTACCTTAAAGTTAGAGACCGATACTCCAACCACTAAGCTACTAGAATTTTTTAATAATAATTTACAAATAAATTATATTTATATATAAATATACAAATATATTTATATATAATTAAATATTTATTTTTTAAAATAATTTAATTTAATAAATTATTATAAATTAATCTAATTATGATTAAATTATTAAATAAAAAATATTTTATTTTTTAATTAGGTGAATAATTAAATTATATTATATAATTTTATCGATCGAATATCCGATCGGTAAATAATTGTTAATTCTACGATGAATTTACCGATGGATATATCCGTCAGTAATTAATTGTTAATTTATCAACGGACTTACCGACGGATATATCCGTCGGTAAATTCATTTATAAATTATCGACGGATTTATCGATGGATATATCCGTCGGTAACTAATTATTATTTTACCGACGGATATATCCGTCGGTAACATCAAATTCCACAAATATTTTATATTCGTCAGTAATGATTGTTTTTCGACGGCTACAAATCCATCGGTAAATATCCGTCGGTAATACGCGATTTTCTTGTATTTTCTTCAATAAAAATCTTATCCTTACTATTCAAAACTTTTAATTTACACCACTGAGCATATGTGACATATTAATAGAATCACCTTGAGCAAAAGAAACTTATTCTTAACCATTTTCACAAATCTTAAAAAGAAAATTAAAATAACTTTCAAGCATTTACTCTTAATACCAATTATTAAGAAGAAGGGTTGAGTTTAAGAAGAATTAATTAAACTTAGAAAACTTATTAAAATTAGATGAATGGTTTTCATTAAACTAAGATAAAAAGGTCTACAGGAAGGATTTCCTGCTAAGAAATATTACTTGTCAATGATTTCTTAATTAATGCACAATGCAATAAACAAGATCGATGCAAGATTATGTATATTATTAAAATAAGAATAAAGAAAAAGAACATAAAAGATTTATCTTAGTTCATTACAACATGAGAGATGCATCAATTACTCAATCACTATAATTGAGTTAATTTCGCTATTTTGAAAACTGGATCGAAACGACTGGTTCAACCGGTAACCGGTCTAAAATTTAGTTTATTACTTCAAAATAGCTAAATTTTAATTAAAAACCAAAAAAATCAATATAAAACCAATAAACGGGTTGGACTTTTGGGTCAAATCTGTTTTGATAAAAAAAAAAAAATCTAAGATCAATTTTTTTTAATATAATTTTTTTATATAAAATATAATATATTTTAATTTTTCTTTTATCTCGTATTAGTCACGTCAATTTTAAATAGTAGTCATTTTCTTGTATTTTTATGTTATTTTAAAAATTATCTATCTTATACCCTCTAATATATTTTATATTTATAATTTTAATTGTAATTTAAGGTGATCTTGACAATAATTTTTATTATTTTTTTATAAAAAAATTGTAACTAATGAATTTATTATATTCTTATTATATTATAAAAATAATATTTTATTAAATATGGTTAAACCTGATTAAATATTTAAACCTGAATTTTATCTTCACCAATATTAATTAATTCATTGAAGTTTCAAATTTATACAATCTTAAATTCATATCTTCACACGTATTAATTAATTCACTAAGATTTCAAGTTTATACAATAATTTTATAAGATAAATTAGAAAGATAAAAGAAAACCCTAGAACCCTACATGATCAACAAAAACTTTTGTGAAACATTATATCAAGATAAGTCCTAACAATCCTAATTAAGAACACATTATTCGTAACACTAGTTAAAACACAATATTGACAAGCCAAAAATAACCAAGCCATATGAACGAAGAAGAGAAATAAAAAAGAAAAGGAATAAAATTACCTTTAAAATATAGGAGCAAGGTTTTAAAAAAATAAATAAATATATGATCAATTAATATTGCTAAAATTTTGGAGACACAACCAATGTTGTGGTAAAATGTTAAGCTACGTGTTCCAGCTGTATATCTCTCACTCAAAATGATATGAAAGTATTTTCACAGTTTCTGAATTGATTATTAAACAATACCCAGAGAGATTGTATAATGTTGACAAGTTTAACAAACTAAAAGTCATTTTAATCCATTAAAACTTTGTCAAAGTGTCAAGCTCTTGCATTTTAATAAATTAATTTACTTTTTAATATGGTAAAATTACTAAAATAAATATATTAAGAGATTATAATCTATTAAAAGATCAATTTTATCAATTAAATCAAAATATAATTTAAATTGAAATATTTTAACTGAAATTAATATATTAAAATGACATTTTTTGATCAATTAAAATATTTTCTTTATTCAAATCCAACATTTATAATAGCATTTTCCATTAAAATAATTCAGAATACTAAAGTGAATGCACCAACACTTCAAAACTTAATTTTTTCTTAATGGAGCTCTACAACTTATTTCCTTTAAGATAAGGTAAAAAAATATCACTAACCTCATTTTCAAGCCTATTAATCCAACACAAATAAAAAAAAAAATCATCACATTGAAAAGTTTTATCATCAAGAGACGTCAAATCCTTGAACGACTTTAAACGTTTAAATCATCACCATCAACAATAAAGAATAATATATTAATTACTATAAATATAATGTAGTTAAATACACTGCCAAATATATTAAATAATATAAATACATTTATGCATGCAACATTAATGAGATATTTTTTACTGGTAGATATATATGTTACTAGTTAGCCTTTATGTTTTCAGCGTTATTTTGCACACCATTTTTAAAAGCAATCATATCCTCTTACAAGAGTGATATTTTGAGGTAATTTTTATTTAACTTTTTTGGTCATATATACAAGTATGAATGAGTACATAGACACACAACTAGTATAAAATTGAAAATTAAAATTACTACCCATACAAATATGGAGTTTGGTAAAAATATTTTTTTCAAATAATGAATGTGAGATAAATAGTGTAATACCCTATCTATTGTTTTCCTTATTTGTTTAAATAAGCTCAATTAATTGAACCTAGAAGAGTTGAATTTTGACTAATAGAAAAAATTGTTCATATATGTTGATTCAAATTAATTACTATATTAAGCTAATTATTATTTCCGTTTCTAATTTAACTAGTATGGGTCGGTTTTAGTTAATGTTTTAAAATCACTTGATGGTGTAAAAAATTAAATACTCTTAAAAAGAGGGCTCAAGATGTAATTAGAATAAAGTTGGAGGGTCAGCGAATGCGTGTGCCCAAATAAAAAAGAGGCGTGATAGGGAGGACAAAGAAACAGCCTCAAATCCCTTTCTTGTGTCAATTAGAGATTACCTTCACCAGAGTCTGAGACCTGCCTTTTTCTTCTTCTCTCTTTCTCTCTCCCTCTCAGCGCAACACCTCGAACTGTTTTGGCGGTAAAAGATGTCGGGGAAAGGGGCGAAGGGGTTGATCACGGGCAAAACCTCTGCCGCCAACAAAGACAAGGACAAGAAGAAGCCGATTTCCCGTTCTTCTCGTGCCGGCCTTCAGGTTCTCAGATCTCCCTTCCTTTCCCTTTCCTTTACCTTTTCCGCTTCCCTTGTACCCGTTCAAAGTCTCCATACACTCATTCTGTAAATTCTTTTGTTTTCTTAACCCTCGTTATTGTGGTAATGCAATGTGAGCCATTTTTTTGGGGTCTCTTTGAGATTTTGGTGAGCCTTTTCGCTAGGATGTTCTATCTAGCGGGAGAGAAGTCAAATGTTGGTATTTATTTCGTTAACTATTTTAATTTTTAAATTTTTAATAGTCTGGAAGGTTTAATTGGAACATACTGAGCTAGTGAGCTTGATTACAGCTTACTGGTTCACGACCACATGTTGTTGACTTTAACCTCGCTTTAAAATAGGGTTTTGTCACACGTTCTACCCCGATATTGTGCCGTAGGAATGGAAATGTTATATGTTTGTTTATCTGTATTATTAGAATAATTTCGTCATCATATATTGCTCTTCATTTTTCTTGAAGGTGTAATTGTCAACCTTTTAATTCATTTTAAATTTTGGAGGCGTGATTAAATCCGTAATAGACCACTTGTTCTTGTTGTTGTTTTGATTTTATTTTTAACATTTTGTTAATATTCACTGAACCATGACAAATTGTTGCGGTTGTGTGTCCATATTCTGCTTACAATGTATCTAAATGTGTATACACTTGGATTATTATTTTTGAATTTACTGTTTTAGATTAGGTGGCTATATTGTTTGTTATTTCAAATGCTTGGAACATTGCTGGCATGATTCTGATATGCTACAGCCAAAAGTTAGCATATGTTTAGCTTGACCAAGAGAGAGTTACCTGATTATGTATTTGGGACACTGTCTTTGGTGATCCTTTGTATTTAGAATCAAAATCAGTTTAGATTGAAGCATAACTAGGATCATGCCTCCAAAAGTTTCAAAATCAACTTTTGATTTAATGAAAAATATAAGTATACTTTAATCTCCAAATCTTTTTATTTTTTTGGCCAAATCATTGTATTCTGATTGCACACAATATGCTAGCATATAGTTTGGGTGAACTATTAATACATTAGCCAAGTGACTAGCAAGCTGGAATGTTCTCTTACGTGAGCTTCTTCTATATTGTAATTTGCAGTTCCCAGTTGGTCGTATCCACCGGCTATTGAAGTCAAGGACAACCGCAAATGGTAGAGTCGGGGCTACAGCTGCTGTTTACTCCGCTGCAATCTTGGAGTATCTCACTGCTGAGGTATTGGAGCTGGCAGGGAATGCTAGCAAGGATCTCAAGGTCAAACGTATCACTCCCCGGCATTTACAACTAGCCATTCGTGGGGATGAAGAGCTGGATACCCTGATAAAAGGAACGATTGCTGGAGGAGGAGTGATTCCTCACATTCACAAGTCTCTTATCAACAAGTCTTCCAAGGAGTAGATCACTAGTGCATAATAGCTGCTTGATGGGAAATTTCTCTCTACTAATTGTGTATTTGTTGCATGCACTTGAAAAAACAGTAGGACCTTCTATTTAAGATTGAGTTGCTGTTGTTGATCATGGAGATAATATTTAGTCTTTCTCTTTATCAATTTAGTATCTCTCTGTCACTGAAAATCTTAATTGACATAATTCAGTCTGATGATTTGAATTATTGTTAGATTCAACCTGTGTATTGCTTCTTAAAATACTTGTAGCTAATCTCTGTCCCAATCATGCTAGTAGGCTTGTGGGTGTAAAAGTTTGTTTTTTCTCATTATCGTCTCCTTGGGAGCCTGTATTTGGGTTGACATAAAGCATTAAACTCGTTGAAATAGTTTTGTTAATGCAACAGGATTCTGGCAATGGTGGTAATTATACTATTGTAGTTATGGCTGTTGACATGTTGTCTATGATTGTGACATGGGATTGCTGTTGTATATCTGGCTAAATGCGTAGAAGAAGTGCAGCAAACAAGTAGTTGTGACATGGTATTTCTTTTTTAGTTCCAGTGTTGTCATAATTCTATATAATGGTTTTGAATAATGGTCAGTTTCAACCAGAGATCTATTAGTTTATTTTAAATTTGTGATGCAGTTTTAGTGGATGCTGGTAGAAATGGCGCTGTGAAGCAAATATGTTGATTATGTTAAAGTGGTGACATTCATTATTAACCTCGTGGGGAATTTCATTTTCCTCGCTAACTGCCGTTTGGTACTTTTCAATTTTCATTTAATTTATTAATTTAGATTATTTTTACAGACAAATTCTGAATATTATGCTCAAGCCTAAGCTATTGTTTTTAAATTTCACGTAATCCAAATCAAACTTATTGGATTTACCCGTGACAAGTGAAAAAACAGTGAGGTTTGAATCCGTAACGGTTTAACACTTCCCCTGAATCTTCACAACGTTTTACATTTTGCCAGACCTCTGTGTCCTCGTTCAAAAGCTTTCATTTGATCCTTTTACACATAAAAGTTAATTATACTTTTGGTTGTTTCAACTATGAACTTTTATATTTCAAGTTTTAGTAATTGAATTTCTTAATGTCACAATTATACGATTTTGACGTCTTTCGTTAAACTTTTAATAAGATTTATTAACATGATACTAGATAATAACATGACAAATGTGTTGTTTGTCATGTGTGTTGATGTAATTATACTTTTTTGCTTCTTCACTGTTGGTAAATAGCATAGAAATAAAATAATTTAATTAAGTCATGTCATTCCTCTAGCTATTTAATATCAGAATAAAATATTTAACAAAAGACAGATAATATAACAACGCCACATAATTACTATATCTAAGTCGATTAGAATTGTACTTAAACTTGCTTCTAATTATTCTCACTTTTAGATGATCATATTTTTCAAAATATCTTACTCGAATTTTCTCTTTCTGATCTCCTCTGGTGTGTGACGTGTTGGGCCAATTAAAATTTTTCTTATCTCTCTCATACCTTTGTTGTGTGCATTTTAGGGATCAATTGGCATCAAAGTTTTATTTGAGCATGTGAGGAATAAGGCTGTTATCAATTTATAAAATAACAAAATAGATTTGATATATTATTTTTAAGAGAGCACAAGTTATATATTTTTAAGTTTTCAATATTTAGATTTTTATTTAGCTGAGATTAATACGATGAACTAATGGTATCATTCAATAAATAGATCAATTGACATGATCTTGTATTCGTAAAGAAGTAATTTGTTCAATTTTTTTTTTGACAAAATAGTAATTATTAGGTAAATAAGGGTAATATATTTTAGAGTTGTCTTAAAAAGAGTAGGAAAAAAAATCACAAATTACATTCAATCTCTAAGAAGATAATATGAACAAATATTAAATATCTTGATCTCAATTAGTTAAAAAAATATTCCTTAAATGTCACATATCTAATTAATAAAATGAAACTTAATGAGAGAACATTTTTAGTAGTAAAGTGGTGGACAAAATTCTTCAAATAATGTTAATAAAATTTGACCATGTTGTGTTGAGTCTTGCAACAAAAACACTAGAAAAGAATAGCGTACTTGTTTGAAAACATCAAAAGACACATAAGTAGAATCTTGGAGAAGATAAGTAAAGGTAAAAGAAGAAATTCCTATTATGTTGTTGAAGTTGATTTGGATATAACTATCGTGTTAGATTAATATAACTTCATTGTGCATAGTGTACCTTTTCATGACACCGTAAGCAAAAGTAAAGTTATTTCTTTGTGCAAATTCCTATATCTTTTTAAAGGGTAGCTAACCTGGTCATCTTGCTAATCATAAGTTGTTTGAATTGGAAATGGGAATGAATTTGTGAATGCGAGGAACAGACCATTTCTGTATTTGCCTTTTCAAACCCCATTTATTTTAGAGTGAAGGTGCTATTTTGATTAGATTTTCTTATCAGCTCAAAAGTTTATCCTTCTATATTAACATTGAAGTGCTCATGGATTTTGAAAACAAAGACGGTATATGATAACTTGTAATTTACAATATTTTTAAAATTAAATTATTCATTAAACTAGTGAAGCCTTGAGTTTATGGTTTAAAGATTTAACTGAAGTTCAATTGTATCCAACCAAATTTAATAAAATAATATTTTTATAATATAACAAGAATCTTATAATAAGTTCATTACAATATTTTTTACAAAAGAAAGAAAATAATAAAAGTTATTGTCCTAATTACTATAAGCGCTATAAGTTACAATGAAAATTACAAATGTAAAATATATTAAAGAGTATAAAATGGATAATTGTTAACCTAACATAAAAATATAATAAAATAATTATTATTTAAAGTTGATGTAATTAATATAAGATAAAAATAAAGGAAAAAAAGTAAAATATATTATATGTTTTATAAACAATTATATTAAAAAAATTTAATTTTATTTACCAAAATTATTTCGATAAAAATATTCACCCGATTTTTTTTTATTTTATCGGTTTTGTTCCAATTTAATTAAAATCTAATTATTTAGAAACAATAGATGTGATTTTTAGACCGATTTTTAATTAAGTCAATTGAACCAACAAGTCTTCTTTGATTTTCAAAATAACCATAATTAATGGGAGTCATTTACACTTAAACATATGATCTTTTATCATATAAATTTAAATAATCTTTGTCCCATTTTTCAACCCATACATGAACACTAAATCTTCATGATTTAGGAGAGCATGGGTGCTCCCAATGGGTGTTAGTTGTCCAACAATGATAGAATCCTAAATCTTATCTTCATGAAACCCCTCATTTGATTTTCAGTGATGACTCCTAAGAAAATTCTTGTAAACTTTTACTTTGTTGAAGAAGACTACCGTAGCTCCAGTATCTATTTTGCAAACCTTAATGCCTTCAAAGGATAAACCAATCTTCTTTTTCCATAGGATTGGGTTAATCAACATGTCTACTTCTTTAACTCTAAATTTGAGCTCATTTCCATTGAACTTCAATTTCATATAGAAAACTTTAACCAGGTCAACGTAGCATTTGCCTTCCATCTCCACAAATGTCTTTAATTCTTGAGCCTTAAGTATCTTTGTAATAAACTTTAACTCTCAATATCAAGACATAGAAAAGATAGTACTTTAAGAACATTCACCAAGTTTATGCTTATGCGTTCCAGAAACTTGTTGATAGTGTCATCACCTTCATTGAATCAACTCTCTATTTATCCAACTCTAGTGAAAGGAGAAGGTGGATTGCATGGTTCAGGTTGGACAAGTTGCTTTGATTTTCTACCACCGTAACCAAAAGCTTTTTGTTCTCTTTCTTGGTGATTAGGAGGATAAGGCCATTGTATATGATTTGTGAGAGAGATTAGGGAACACTTGTGCACAAAATGCAGGGTAAATGATTTCACTACATCAAAGTAAGGATTGTAATGCACATGACATAAACATAAGTGCATATTAATAGACTAGAAAAGAAGAGAAAAACCTAATCCAATTCTAATTTGAATTTTGATTGAGAATTAAATACAATATATTTTTAAGAAAGAAAATCTCAGACAAAATATTTTCAAGATTTTATAATAATAGATAAGGTGATTGGGTGAATTCAAACTTTTAAATATGTTAAAATATTATTTGGTGATGATAAGTACGATGTGTCAAACACAATAACTTTAGTGTAAAAGTTTTTAATACGATGATTATTAGATTATAAATATATTAAAGTTATGGTAATTATTTTAGAGTTATTAAAATTAATTCTCTCTTTTTTTACTTTATTAAGAGTATTATGGTATTTTAATAAATATTTTAAAATGCCATCTAGGGAGATTAAAAATTATATGAGACAAGTGACTTTGAAAGAAGAAGAGTTGTCCTGAATATATTCTATATCATCAACAAAGCATAAAAAGAAGAAAGAGAAAGGAAAATATCTATTAAGAAATTTTTTACAATGAATCGAGTGAGTTATTGAATATTTCTAATAATATATTTGTGAAAGTTCCTATGAAATAAAATAGTTTATTGAATTGATTAAAATATTTGAAACTAAAAATTAATAGTTTTAACATATTAAAAATATTATATATGAACAACACAATTTTAATCCATTAAAATTTGATTTTAATTGACCAAGTGAATCAACATAAACTAGAAGAATGAAAATATGATAAATTAAATTGATTAAAACTAGAATTAGTTGATTAATCAAGAGATATATTTTTAAATAAATTGTTACACTTCCTTCTAATCAATTAAATCGATAATCAATTAATTGATTAATGACACTAAAAATATTCTTTTAGGTGATTTCAATAAATTCAAAATTACTTTTAATGGATTAAATATCTAAAAATCACAAGAAAATATCATAAAAGTAAATAAAATCATATTTGACACTAAGTAAAGTATAATGCATTCTTTTGCATGGTAAAAAATTAGTATAGAGTTAAATAACAATATATTGACATAGTAGTTAGAAAAATCAATCAATAAGATAAGTCTAGGACAAGAAATTCATTTCTTAATTGATTTAATCTATCTTTAGCTAAAGGCTTGGTGAGTATATCAACAAGTATTGATTATGTGTGTTAACAAATTCTATCATGCAATCACATTTTGCACACTATCTATAATAAAGTGATGTTTTCTTTCAATATTTTTTTTAGGTTGATTGCACTAATACTATCACATCTTAAAGAAATATTATGTATTTCACTTAAGAGTTACTAAGTTATTGTTTGAGCCACAAAATTTATGCATAATAACTTCCAACAACTATATATTCAAAACTATGGATAAACAAACAAGCATATTTTTACTATTCTATGAAATTAAATGTTGGAAAAACAATAATAATAATAATAATAATAATAATAATAATAATAATAATAATAATAATAATAATAATAATAATCCTGATTTTGATTCTAACGATCAAACATAAACATAATCTCATCCTGATAAACATGCTGTAAGCTGAATGCGAAGCGTACTGAATGCGAAAGTGTACCGAATTAGCCATACCGATGATGTCTTTGTAGAACACTATATTGATCTTATGGTCTTCCACCTGAAGAGCACCTGTATTTCCCTCTTGATTTTCTCTCTTGATGGGGATAGAAAGAAAGGAACGGGGCTGATTCTGTGTGTGTGCTCCTAGAAGGGGACCATGACCCTTTAGATAACCAGAATTAGGTTAATTACTTAAGTTTTAGTATTTCCAATTTGACCCCTCATCAAATTAGAAATTGCTCTATGGTCTCTACACAATTTTATTTTCATGACATATGCCTTTAGCCAAAACTTTAATTTAGTCAGATCACTTTATTATTTGGCTTAATAAATAATGACCCTAACACATTTAAATTATGTATCATATATATACATGACCCAAATTTTGCCAACAATCTCCCACTGGTCACAAATATATATGTCCTTACAACCTTACAAATGTGTTAGACTTTATGAGCTCAAAATTGCCATTATATTCCTTTAGCATACTCCAAAAGTCTTGTCCATTAATCATATCAAGATATAGAACCAAACCAGTTTTTCATTGCATCATCGCAACTAAAACCAACAATGATTACTCATCCTAACATAACTAAATGACATGAATTCATCATGAAATGTGTAACATGAAAAATTACGTGAAAGTGATCTGTACACGTCTATTTTCAACTGGTTCAAACTTTAACTTATTGAGATCGATATAATATCCTTAATGTACAAAGTGTAATGAATGAACGAAAAAACCGCATATCTATAGATAACCAAATATGTCCAAAAGACAATGTATACATATATGAAATTAAACATAGAACATAAAATATATGAAAGTGACTAACTCCCACTAAACCACAAATTCCTCAAACTGTAAAACACTCATGTGAGCAAAATGCTCATGAAAGACCTTGGGCGGAAGTCCTTTAGTCAGAGGATCTGGTATCATGGAGTTTGTCCTTAAGTGTTCTATGAAAATCTGTCCACTTTGTACTCTTTCCTTAACAATACAGCTGGTTTATTGTTACAATATAACTTAAGTGGTCTTTCAATGTCTTTCACAATTTGCAGCCCTGTGACAAAATTTCTCAGCCATATTCCATGATTTGATGCCTCATAGCATGTTACAAATTCTTGACATCCTACAAAATCTGAGTCAGAAAACCCAGCGATCTCCAACTGGTCTGACCTCCTATATGTGAGCATATAATCTTTTGTTCTCTTTAAATATCTTATGACCCTTTTTGCTGTTTTTCAATGGTCTATTCCTGGATTGCTTAAATATCTGCCTAGAACCCCTACTATATATGCTATGTCTGGATGCATACATACTTGGGCATAGATCAAACTCCCTACCGCTGATGCATAGGGAATCTTTTGCATTTCCTCAATTTCCAAATTCCCCTTTGGGCACTGATTGAGACAAAACTTGTCTCCCTTTAAACTTGTGATACACACAATCATCAACAATATTCATCTTGAAGCCAAATGAGTTTCATACCTTCTGGTAATGGGACAAGTTCCCAAACCTTATTGTCTTGCATGGACTTATACTTATCCTATTGCTTCAATCCACTTTTGAGAGTTAGAACCTTGTATAGCTTGACGGAAGTTAACTGGGTCATCTTCCATTATATCATTATTTTCCTCATGTTCCTGAAGAAATACCATGTAATCATCCAAAATAGCACTTCTTCTTTCTCTAGTGGATCTCTGCAAAGTTATTAGCTCATGATGCACAGGTTCTTGAGGATCTTGAGTTTGTTCTTCATGAACAATCAAATCATATTGAGTAGGGGTTCATCAATAATGCCTTGTGGAGGTTCCGAACTTACTTTATCAAAAGTAATTATTTGAATCGGTTCTGGAATTGTTACCGATTCTTCCTCCAAGACAAAGTTCCTGATTTTATTCTTCTCCCCAAACTCAATATCCTCAAAGAACGTAGCAGTTCCCGTCTCAAAAATTGTCTTTAATGTGGGATCATAAAATTTATATCCCCTGGATCTTTCAGCATAACCAATAAAATAACTACTTACTGTTCAGGAGTCCAATTTCTTTTTATTTGGCTTATAAGGCCTTGCCTCAGTTGGACAATCCCACACATGGAAATGCTTCGGACTAGGTCTGTCGCCTGATCCAAAGCTCATAAGATGTTTTGGTAGTTGCTTTAGTTGGTACTCGTTTAGAATATAAGCTGTCATATTTAGTGTCTCTCCCCAAAGTGATTCTAGTAAGGTGGAATGACAAATCATACTCTCTACCATATCTTTAAGAGTGTAACACAAGCCCAAACATCACAATTTGATGTTACCTGAGCACTTGTGCCATAATGCACTTGAGTGAGTATTTTCAATTTTACATTTAGTACCACATGATTCTGTATTAAGGGTTTCATTATAGGTGGCCATAATATCAAGTAAATACTGATTATCATAAATCAAAAGTGAACCAGTTCCAACAATATCTGAATTAAAAGACAAACTAAACTTATTGTTTCCAAATGAACACAAATAACCTAATTTGTCCAAATAAGAAACTAAAACCAAATTTCGTCTAAATGACGGCACAACAAAAGTGTCTTTCAAATCCAAATAAAAATCAGTACTTAATAACAATTTAAAAATCCCTATAGCTTCCACCTCTACCGATTTGCCATCTCCAACATAAATCCATCTTTCAGAATCAATTGACTTCCGGTAGTTTAGGCAACCCTTTCTTTTCACGCCAAACATGATATTTAGCACATTTCTTCTTTACGTGTCCAGTTTTATTGCAAAAGAAACATTTGTTTTCTTGAGTTTGTTTCTTTTGTTCTGGACCCTTATCACCTTCTTTTTCGAGATCCTCTGATCTCTTTCTTTTGCCCTTAGCCTTAGAGGTGCTTGCAAAATAAGCACTTTCTGTCTTGTCTTGCTTTAGTCTTTCTTCTTCTTGTACGCAATGTGAAATGAGTTCATTAAGAGACCATTTATCCTTCTGACAATTGTAAGATACCTTAAATTGATTAAACGTTGCAGGAAGAGAAATCAACACCAAATGAATGAGCAAGTCTTCTGAGAGTTCAAGCTTTAGTGCCTTGAGTTTAAAAACAATATTAGACATGCTCATAATGTACTCCCCGATATTTCCTTTGCCTTGATATTTCATGGAGATCAAGTTACGAAGAAGAGTGCTTGCCTCCACCTTATCGCTTTTGCAAAGCGCTGCTCAATTTCAGCAAGGAATTCTTTGGCACTTGTTATGTTTTCAGAAACAGTGCCCTTAAATACCTCCGGGATGCCACGCTTAATGATCATTAGACTTATGCGATTTGAGCGATCCCACTTCTCATAATCTCTTTTACGTTCGGAGGTACTTGAATCCGTAGGAGTAGGGGGTTGCTCGAGTCCTTAACGCAAGATCCATATCCATGCAACCAAGAACAATATCAATGTTCTCTTTCCGAGTCCTTAAAATTTGTTCCATTGAGGACTAGAACAGAATTTAAATTAGCGGATACGTGAAGCAATTGTAAGTTGAATTTAGAACACGAGAAATAAACTAATTATGCTCACATTATATAAAAAATAAATAATATATATTCAAATAGTGGTTTAACCCATCTCAAGATACCCAATGCACCATCAATATCAAGTCTTTGGACGATAATATTAAGCTGCTAGATGTATCTTGTTGTAATAATCAAACATTGACAATAAAGCACGTCCAACAACAAACCGGTCTTTGGATTGATTTATCATCGACAAAGCAAATCCTTATAATTATCACATGTTTATCATTACAAGTGTGTATGCAATTCGGCCAAATATTAATCTTCCTTTAGGTAGACTAATACTCGCATGAATATACACAAACACTAACATTCAATATTTTTTATGAACTGCCCAATTCAAGAGAAGTTACTTTGGTGACTTCTTGACTCAATTTGCTCACAAAAAATATTAAACTACCAAAAATTGAATATTTTATTTATATAACAAAACCAAATATTTAATATTTGCAAACTAATTCAAAAGAGAATAATCTCATTAGAATTCTACTAAGGATGAACACCTCCCTAAAATCTCATTAGGGATGAACACCTCATTTGAATAAATCAAAGGATGAAAAAAGGCCTCATTTTCCACCAATACATAAAGGATGAACATCTCCCTAAAATCACACTAGGGATGAAACAGAGATAGTTCTAAGTCTCTTTACCATACTGCTCTAAACCCTAAAAGAGAATTAAACAGTAATCACTCAGACCCTAATTTAACATCAAAATTTCCTTAAATTCCTAGGGGATAGAGGCAATAAAATAATAACAGCCACACATGTGGAAACATTCACCAGTTGCCTAAGATCCTCTATGTTGGGAATTTTCCAAACATCACTCCCAATTCCAAACCCATAAAATTAAATAAAAACAAAAGATTCAAAAAAGAACAGAGAACCCAATACAAAAAAAATTGAAATTTGAAACACTGTTTCTTTCTCAGTAAAACTTGAAATTTAAACTGAAACAAAAGGGAAAAACGAAGAAGAAGAAGAATCCATAGCTTCCTCCACGGTTCCATCAGCAAGTAGAATCAGATTGGGGATGTTACCCCCAAATTTAAATTTTAGGGTTCACAAAAATTAGAGATTATCCTCCACTTAGGGTTCATAAAATTGGGTAATTTGAATTGTTTAAAACAAAATTAATCCTAATTTTCATAATTAGGGTTCTATAAATTAAACAGACATGAATCAAATATGGACTGACTCGATACCAATTGTTGGAAAAACAATAATAATAATAATAATAATAATAATAATAATAATAATCCCGATTTTGATTCTAATTATCAAACATAAACATAATCCCATACTCGATAAACATCTGTAGAATCGAATGCGAAAGCGTACCGAATGCGTAAGCGTACTCGAATACAAAAGCGTACTTGAATTAGCCATAACGATGATGTCTTTGTAGAACACTATATTGATCTTATGGTCTTCCACCTGAAGAGCACCTGTATTTCCCTCTTGATTTTCTCTCTTGATGGGGATAGAAAGAAAGGAACGGGGCTGATTCTGTGTGTGTGCTCCCAGAAGGGGACCATGACCCTTTAGATAACCAGAATTAGGTTAATTACTTAAGTTTTAGTATTTCCAATTTTGCCCCTCATCAAATTAGAAATTGCTCTATGGTCTCTACACAATTTTATTTTCATGACATATGCCTTTAGCCAAAACTTTAATTTAGTCAGATCACTTTATTATTTGGCTTAATAAATAATGACCCTAACACATTTAAATTATCTATCATATATATACATGACCCAAATTTTGCCAACATTAAATTCCTTCCATATGACAAGTACCCATTGTGTTTTTTTTTTTTTATCTATTTTGCATGCATCAAAAAGTTGAATTGGAGGAGCCTACTATTTTCATGGAAGCACCATTAACATATACTAACTAATGTTTACAATTCCTTATAGATATTTCATAATTCTTTTTGCAACTATAAAAAGAGATTCTTTATAGTAAGATTGATACCTAGTACAAATGCACGTGTTAAAGTGATATATTGTCTGCTAAAAATCAAATACAACTGAGATCCTACCAAACCTCCATATTTTGTTGACCTAATTGACTTACCTTTTCTTCATCTCCATTGAGATAGCAATTAATTGACATAGTTGTGAAGGATTCTTTACCCATATGCATATCAAATTCTTTAAAAGTTTTAAGTAGTATTTTGATTGACATAGAAATATTCCATTATTCATTTGTCTTATTTGTAAGCCTAAAAAAAGGATATCCCCTGTCATTGACATTTATATGGTGCATAGTCGAGACAAATAGAATTTCATTAATTAAGACAAAAGTAATATAATCAAAATATAATTATACTACGTCACATTTTTCACAATTTTCCTTAAAAAAGGGTCCTATGAACTTTTCCTTTCATATCCTTGAATTTTTTATTTTTTTTAAAAGAGTTTATTTCCGTTCATAAAGAACATTCTTAAGCGTATAAACATGACTAAAATGTATTTTTATGGTGAAACTTGTGTTTAACACTATGAAAGAAAAATCTTTATAATTGAATTATTGATTATCATATGATAAAATGAATTTTCATTTTTTTTACTTATAATTTTACTAAAAAAATGTGAAATTATTTGAAGAATAGATTATATTTTTAAATATATTCTATATATAATTATATTATTTAATTAACTACTTTTATCATATTTTTAGGAAAATATGATTATATAGATTTTGGTTAAATTATTGATTAAATTATATATATATATTATTGAATATTTATAAATTGATATAAACGTGATATATTAAAAAGTATTAAAGCCTTAATCTTAAAGTATTTGGACTTATGAAAGAAGGGTTCCACCTAATGAATATTAAATATAAAGCTAACTTCTAAAACCATCAATCTGCTTAGTGAAATAACACAGTGTTAAGCGAAAGTATTGTGTTTGGATTATTTAATTTAATTAACTATTTCGCATAACGAAATAAGGAGCGCTCAAAGAAAAACTTAACGCTAGTTTTTTACAAAATTGACTAATCAAGTTCTAATTTTTATATCTTATTATTTATGGGTTTTGGACGAGCCTTGTACATTTAATTATATCTTTGGTTATATGAATAAGTTTTGGAATGAAAAAAATATAAGTTATGTTTTAGTTTTAATTCAATTTTAAGACATACAAACTTTCTCTAAAGTTTGAATTTAAAATGTTCATGTTCTTCTACATTCTTGTGCATTTAAATTCAAGTGTAATTAGATTAAATTTTTCTTTTAAGTTTTTGCTTTCAATGCAATTTACTTTGTTTATTTCTTTCTATTACTTTATTATGGTTTTTTTAGACTTTTAGGATTAGTTTTCTAATATGAATTTGCAAATAGATTACAATTTTGTTTTTAAGTTTTTACTTTCAATTCATGCAATTTACTTTATTTTTTTATTAATTTGCTTTTTAGACTTTTAGGATTAGTTTTCTAATAGAAATTTTGATTCATTCATTTAGATTGAATTCTTTCGTGATTTTAAGTGTTCATAATTCAACAAATTAAATGTAATTAAAATTATTTGGTTGGGTTAGATCAACTATATCATAATAGGTTATCCCAAAAGACTTAGAGAAATAAGTTAAGTTAGATAAAAAAATTGTGACCTAAATTGAATCAGACATATTCTAATATGATCCATTTAGACCATGACTTACATGGATTTAGGTCGGGATAAACTTATGAGTAGACCTATTTTATTGAATAATAATTATTTTATATAAAAATAAAATAAAAATAATATTATTTTGATATATATATATATATATATATATATTATAAATTAATTTGACAAGATATTTACTTATTTTAAAGTATATATCAGAATAAGTCTCTAATAATCACTTTTTTCAATATCTAATGATTAAGATTGATTACTATTTTAAATTAATTAATTATGATAATGAAGAATAAGTTTTTAACTCTTATTTTAAGATTTAATGGATGTATTCTTTTATAATTTATATATTAAATCATTAGATCTTAAATAAAAACAAACTTCATTAATATAATTTAAATTTTAAAAATATATTTTTATTTACTATTTTTTTAACTAATTATATTGGTATAGATATGTTAATATTATTTTTTTTAAAATTCAATCGGACCAAAATTGACTCGTTAGTCTGATGGTCTAACATAAGAACATACTAAACACAAATTTTAGTCCATTTTAAAATATAGGTCAAGTTGGGCCATCAAATTTGTTTCCTAAGCTCGTAGGGCTAGGTCAAACTGAACCGAATTATCCATTTTAACAGACTCTTCATAAATCAATCATTTGTTTATATTGTTTCTTTTCTTAAAGTTGGTTTATGTTTCTAAATCAATTGAATACACTTGAATCAATTAGATATAGTTAATTGAATTATGAATGATTAAAATTATTATAGTTCTATGTTATGGTTATCTTAAATTTAGAAATCAATGATAATCAATGAAATAAAAGAAAATTTTAAGAATTAATTATTATATTTAGGATTTGTATTTCTATTATTTTATTACTATTTCAATTAGATTTCAATTATTTCAATTATAGATTAGTATCAAAACTCATAAAATTCTCTAATCTTAACTTCTTTTTTTTTTTAACAATTGAAAATTAGATGTATGATAAATCACTAATGTTCCTAAGAAATATAATCTTGGTTATTCCCTACTTTATTGCATGTTTCATTTTAACAATTATTTCATCCGTTTAAAGGACAAAATATGCCTAGATCACATATGGATAAGTTTTTTCAAACATGTGTTAAGTATCAATTTATAATCAATGAGTGAGAAAAATCATCCAATGAATTGAAATATTTGAGGAAAATTATCTTATCTCTTACCATGTGCTTTGAGTGTTAGAGTAATTTTAATGTTTCTTTTCTCTTACTTCTATTACAGTTTGTATTAATTGTTTTGTGCCTAAGGAGAAATGAGTTTAATCAAAGTCAAATTGTAAACTATTGAGCTCTTAAGTAGGAAAAGTTACCACTTGATTATTAATTATAATTTTTGGCCTAGTTCTAAGAACTTGACCTAACAATAAGTATCAATAGTATTAGAGTAAGATTAGGAGTTCAATTTTTAATAAGACAATTGTTAAGGAAAAGATTATTGTAGGTTGCATTAGTTATTTCACATCGGAGTTATGTGGGCGTTGGTGTCTTGACAAGCGTACCAATAGTCAACTCTAGTATAATGATTTTTAAGTGAAAGTGTCGATCCTACGATGAACAAGTTTAATTAAAATAAGTAGTTTATTTCAACCAGCATATATACAAGAATATTTTGTTGCTTCATGATTTATAGTAACCATTTATACTAAATGTGTGAAAAGTAATGTATTGACAAGTGTAATAATTAGAGATAATTCAAATGAAAAAAATTGGGATTGAATTTTATCTATCTTACTCCTCTAAAATCTAGATACATATAAATATATAGCATCGACATTTACCCATATTGATGCAACACACAAAAATCATTTATATTTATTCCTCACATATAAAATTCATAAGACTGACTCCCGGGTATCGATTCCTCACAAACTCAAAAAGTTGTCCAGCATTCTCTTCAAGTGTTAAAAACAATTGCTATAATGAAATCTATTCCTAGCATTCCAATATATCAAGTATTTTTGTTTAGGTCAGATTTGTTGAAATACTTTCTAATCATGTCTAAAATCACATTCAAGAATCCATCGATAAGATAACATCAAGCATTAAGAGCGAGAACAAAAATACTAATATTGAATAAAACCAGAAAAATTATATATAGTCAACATTAGATTTCATCCAAGTTTGATTCGATTACATTCAATCCCAAGAGAAAAGATTAGCTACTCATGGTAGCCATTGGCATTCTTAAGAAGAGAGAAAGAAAACCTAAACCTAAAACTGAAGGAATTTTTTCAAAAGCAGCACGTCTCTCCCTCTCTTTCTAAAGCATAAGGTATAAATACTGCACGGTTTCATGCTTAGGCTAGATTATTCTCGTTTAAGCCAGAATATATTTCAAAATGACCACTCTCTGGACAAATCTCGCTTAGACAAAATCATTCTAGCGTGGGCGAGTTTTGTATTTTTCCTCTGACTATTCATTTCTTCTTCTTCTTTAAACTCATTTCTCCTTCTCTCTTAATTTACCTGAAACAAATATAAAATGAGGATAAAATGATTTACTTTTTAGTTACAACTCAGAAACATATGATTAATTTTTATCATTATTAGATTAGGACAAATTTATACCAAATATACACAATTTAATCAAAAAGTGTCATCATTCTGTTTCTGGTGGAATTTTGATTAATTTCGATTCTTAAGAGGCTTTGATTCTAACCAAAACTCAACCACGTAGATTCTTTATACTTAGGCTAGCAACTGAATTTCAATCGAAATGCGTATGAGAATCGAAAATACCACTGTATAGAAAATACTAAGATTAAAGAATCGAAAGCACTATTTTTAATATTTTATATTTGAAGCACTCGAAATAAGGAAAACAGTAAAGTGACAAATCGAAAAGCAATATCGAATGTAAAACTGCGAAGGAATGAAAAATGCGGAAACCTCAAATTTACATTAAGTGTAAACGACAAAGCATCGAAATTGCAGAAATATAAATAACAGAAAATCAAAATTACAGAAATGTAAATAGCAGGAAATCGAGATTACAGAAATGTAAATAGCAGGAAATCGAAATTACAGAAATGTAAATGGCAGGAAATCGAAATTACGTTAATGTAAATGACAACGAATTTAAACGCAGAAACTTAACTTTCATTAAAGAGAAATGACAAGGAATCGAAAATACAGAAACTTAAAGTTGTTAAACATAAACTGCATCAAAGCAAATTACCAGGGAAAATAAAGAAAATGGTAAAGGAAATCAATGAACATGGAAATCCAGATCGCCAGAAACTTCATGATGTTCGTCGTTCTCCGGTAGACTTCTCACTAGTATTCCTGCTCTCTCTGCCAATTTCCTCTCTTCCTTCATCCTTCACTCTATTTATAGGGCATCCTTTAAGCAAGTAACCTCTTAGGAGCAGTTAACGAAAACTGCTACCACGTCTTACGTGCATGTTGCAGTTTCTTCTTCGGTATCAAAACTGCACCCATGTTCCCATGTTCTTCGACCTCTGCTACGGTTTAGAAACTGTTTCCTATGTGCGCGTTTAACTGTTCCCCTCTTTATGACCTAGCCGGGATTTCGATATCCACACAGGTTAGCCTTCCTCTTGATCTCGAGAACTTTGGATTTCTCTTAGTTTTCCTTAACTTTAACATTACAAAATTTTAATTTCTCGAAAATATTCTTCCTTCGATTTTTTTATTCTAATTCTCGATCATATTGTCACATGGTCGTCGAACGTATTTTCCAACTATCTTTCGATTTATCAGTCTATAACTCAAAAATGGTTTTCAATTTTTTGCTCCCATTTGTTTCTCGATCCCTTTATCGATTTCTCACTAACAAAATGCCCCCTTGGAAGAATATAAATATTTTCTTTTTATATTCTTTCAACATGATTCCCGCCTTCGCGTGTTGGAGGCCCACAATAACTTAGGTTTTAGGGTTTCTGGGGTTTTTTAGGGTTTTTGGGTTTTTGGGGTTTTATGTCACCATCACATCAGTCTGCTATCTTACTGTACACGCCACATTAATTGCCCTTCGCCTTCATCGTTTCCAGTACCCTAGATAGTTTTCCTTTAAACACTTTGTTGGTCTTTTACCCTAGTTTTTTACGCGAACTTTTACTCCTCTTTTGCAACTTCATCTTCTACCTTGTGTCTTTGTCCTCAACCTTGCGCCCTCACCTTCTATCCTCTGTTTTCCTCTACTCTCCTGAAATGGCAACCTCTTCCAAATCTTCTGATTTTTCAGCCCCACCACTTCCTTCGTTGGCCTCTAACCTGCTGGAGATCAACAACAAGACATTTGCTCCGGTTCCTCTAATGGAGGAAGCTTCTCAGAAAGTTGCTGAGACGCAGGTACTCATCCCTTATATTGCTGATAATATAACTTATGCTTTTGGGGGTCCTATTCGTTCTTGTGGCGGAACTTTTTCTTCCCTCAATCTTTCTCCAAAGAGCCATGCTCTCATTCATCAATCTGAAGTTCGGATAGACTTTCTGAATGCTGTATCTAGAGTGTACCGAACGGGCCCCCCCTCCAAAAAACCCTTGTACATTAGGTGGTTTGATAGGGTTAAGACTAAGTTTGGGAACCATTGGAGAGACGTGGGGATTTCCCATTTTTTGCATTTATCTCGATGCAATTTGTCATTTTTGGATATGACTATGTTTCTGTCTGCTGTACATTTGTGGAATAAGGACCTGCATGTGTTAGAACTCCCTTGTGGTCCCCTTTCGCCCACCCTTTTCGAAGTCGCTGCAATTACTGGTTTGAAGCCCACAGGGGAGAAGTACTATAAGGGTGATTTTCCTTCGGATAATTCCCTAAGGTCAAAAATCGATTGGGAATCGAAAACCTATGGTCATTTTCTCGAGAAGCATTTTATCGATGATCCAACAGTTTCTATTTCTGATGAGGAGCACGTTGCTTTCTTGGTATACTGGTTGTGCACTCACGTCTTCTGCCCCCGATCTATCCAAATTTCATCCCACCTGTATAACCTTGCCTATCTCCTTCACACCGGCCAACCTAGAATTTGTTTAGCCAAACTTTTATTAGTCATGTATATACTGCTTTAGATGAGGCTGTCGAGATTTTGAATACCCCAAGAGCTTCGGGGAATTTTTCGGGCCCCATTTGGTTTATCCAGTTATGGCTGAATTCAATTTTTGAGAGTATCCTTCCCCCAACTTCCAACATCCCCCCAAGTGTAGATTTAGAGGGTGCTCGATTATCTTCTCGCCATCCTCGCCACAAACCCGACGAAGCGACTTATCGTAGATACCTTAAGTTTTTGTTAACTAGGTTTCATTTTAACTCAACTTTGGCTCCTTTCACTGTGAATCTCAGATGAATAAGTGACCAACTTCGAGGACCAACGTGGTTTAAATCGAGATTTCCTGCTCTTACTCCGGGGCTACAGTCAGAATTGGTTGAAGTATGGAGCAGTTATTTGACTCATGATGTGTTAGTGTCGGGATTTCACTCAAAGGATCTTAAGCTTGTCACCTATTATCCCCAACTTTTCTCGAGGCAGTTTGGTTTGAGTCAAGCCTTACCTTTTTTTCCCCCTCGATACCTCCCCAAAGTCCAAGTTAAGTGAATCGACAATTGGACGGGAGCTCACCAAATTGCTACCAAAAACCCTGATGCATTTTTATCCTTATGTTTTTTAGTCTAATTATTTATCAACCCTGGGTTTCTCTCAAAGGTGGGCCGATTGGTTCTCGAGTAATCATTCTGATTTTGACGAAGTCCGACAAAAATTGACTGCTCATCCTTCTCTTGTGTTGCAGGACAAATCAAAGGCGAAGAAAGGTACACACTCCCACTATCTTCAAATATCTCGATTCGAGAATTTTTATCGAGTTTGTTACAACCCTTTGAAATTAGAATCAACCTTTTATGACGCTGTTATTTCCTTAGCCAATAAGACAGACACTAACCGATCGAATCACAAAATAATTAATCCTCGAGGTAAAACCCCATTTGAAATGTATTGTCTCGATCGCCTTCCCACTTTTCCTACAGCACCTTTTGGGATTGCCAAACCTTTAACTCATCCCAAATGGGTTCGAGAACTGAGATCCCTAAGAGAAACTCTTCGTCCCAAACCTAAAAACAAGGACATTTCTATATCGAAATTGTCTTATTTTCCTTACCTAAATCTCCCTCAAATTCTTCTTCCTCCCTGGCTTGTACATATCGATCAAGTCACGATTTTGACTCCATCACCTTTTGGTGAGATTTTGCTGCCTTTTCTAGGAATGTTTTTTATTTCTTTATATTGTAAGCTAATTGTTTTCTTTTTCCGACAGTTTCAAAGCCTTCTAAGATTGTTGCCTCAGAGAAGGAGAAGGACTGGGAGTCCTCGGATGAGTCAGACCCATCGGACTTCGTTAGGAAACGCAAGCACTCGGCCACCATTTCTTCATCTTCGAAAAATCGAAGGTTCTTTTCGATTCCTTATTGTCTTATATATCTTTTTGTCTATAGTCGATTCATTTGGATTCTAACATATTTCTGTTGTTTTTCGATTTCTAATTTCAGAAACAAAAATCGAAGAGTCCTCGATCTGTTCAACCATCTACCATCAATCCATTATCGACGGACTCCAACACGGTCACTAAAGCGGGTCAAACAACACCCACCACACATTTCAGTCACGTAAGTCCCTTTTTTATATCATTTTATATTCCTAGATTTCGATAAGATCTTGTTACATGATTTCGATTCTCGATATTTTTCAGGATCATCCATCGGCGACTATATCGACAAATGCCGATTCTCAACTTCAATCATCAACCCCTATTCCTGAGGTACAACTCTCCACTTTTTTGTATGTATGTTTATTTGACTTCTTATGCATTTCCTTTTCTGATATTTGTTTCGATTTACAGCAACCTGAGGCTGTACAGAGTCCTCCTCCTGCCTCAACCTCTCTTGCTCTCCTTCCTCCTGGTACTTAATTTCCCTTCACTGTTTCATTTTATTCCATTCTTTATCGCGAATTTTCGATTCACCTCTTCGATTTATTTTCTTTTCAGTAAATATCCCTATAGTCCAAGTCCAGGACTCTCCTTCCCCAGTTTCCGCAGAGCAATTGGATTCCCCTCCTTTTGCAATGCCTTCTGTCGAGTTGCTCTCGGCATCATTACCCGAGATAAATGAGCCTGCTCCCGGAGATGTATCAGAATATCGAGCTGCCATCGAGGAAGATCCTTTTTCAATCCTCGATATTCTGCTGTCTGCAGAGGTCACTCCGTCGAGCTATTCGAAAATGCCCCCGACTTCAATTGAGGGACCATACCAGCTGAAACAACGCTTCAGGTCTTTCTTCTATTCCTCGCCCCTCGAAGTTCTGGTGGAGTCGCGTGACAAGAAGCAATATTTTCAAGAGATCATTACTTCCATCGAAGCATGCCCTGAAGACGCTCTCCCGAGGGATCTCGATGTGGAAGTCGCGACTGCCACCGATTTATTCAACAAAGCTTATGCGGCGAGGAAGAAGAAGCAATTGATCGCGACCAAATTAACTGATATTTCTTCTTTCCAGATTGAGAAATCGAATCTGCTGAAGACTCAGAAGCTCAATCTGGAAGAAGCGTTGACGACGCGAGCTTTGATTGATAGTGAGATCGAACAGCTGGAGAAGAGACTCGCTCAACTTAAGTTGCAGAAGGATTTTGTTGCTTTAGAGATAGATTCGATCAAATCTTCTGCGAAAGAAGTGACATTGTCTCTGGGGCAGAGCATGGGGCGTAAACAGAAGATGATTGCCGAAGAGAACTCGATTTCTTCTTCCTGGACCCAATTGTTAATAGATTTTGATCGACTTAAGGCCCAATACTTGTCTTTGTAAAACATTATTCGACTTAATTTTGAATGTTTATTTCTCTTATTCGAGATTTATACTCTTTTAAGTATTTGCCATTTATCGATAAGACTTTCTCTTTGTTATACCAATCGACGATCGAATAAGCATTACTCGATAATACCTTAATAATTTCGAAAGGTCCTTCCCAATTTGGCGACCATTTGCCATAACTCTTACATTTTTTATCTATTGGCAAAATTGTTTTCCACACCAAGTCACCTTCGTTAAACGTTTTCTTTCGAACTCTTCTATTATAGACTCGAACGATTTGATTCTTTTGTAAAATCATACTATTCAATGCTTGCAATCTTATTTCATCGAGTTCATTTAATTCATCATACATCAAATTCCAATAATCACAACTGGGTAAATCATTCTGCCTTTGTATTCGATTCGATTCAATATTTATTTCGATGGGCAAAACTGCATCATGTCCATAGACCAACTTGTATGGGGTAGTCTGTAAAGAATCTTTTGGTGAATTTCGATAAGCCCATAAAATTTGCAATAACGTTTCGTGCCATGTTTTTGGTTTATTACCAACATGTTTTTTTATTAAACCAGTAATTACTTTATTAATTGCCTCGGCCTGCCCATTTGTCTGTGCATAATATGGGGTTGATGCTAATAACTGGATATTTCTCGATTCGGCATATTTAACCATCTTTTTACCAGTAAAAACAGTCCCTCTGTCTGTAGTGATAGACTGTGGGATCCCGAATCGATAAACGATGTATTCTTCAATGAAATCGATTACATCTTGCTGATCGACATCTTTTAACGGTATTGCTTCTACCCATTTCGAGAAATAATCGACAGCGACAATTATATATCTATGTTCCTTCGATGATTGTGGAAAGATCTGTCTGATTAAATCTATAGCCCAACCTCTAAAAGGCCAAGGTTTGATAATCGAGTGTAATTCACTAGCGGGAACCTGTTGTATAGGACCAAATTTCTGGCATTCTTCACAGGATTTAGCATACTCGATACAATCTTTTAAAATCGAGGGTCAGTAATAACCTTGTCGAGTTAACGTCCATTTCATTTTCTGGCCTATGATATGGGCACCACATATTCCATTATGTACTTCAGCCATTGCTAAATAAGCATCGTCATTCCCCAAACATCTAAGTAATACTCCATCGATACCTCTTTTATATAATTCATTATTTAACAAAACATATTTCACTGCTCGATATTTAATTTTCTTATCGATTCTCCCACTTGGACTTTGCAAATAATCTATAATCGATTCTCTCCAATCTTGATCATCTAAGTCACTAATTTGTAAAATTTCACCTCCTTGAGGTAATTTTTCTTTTATTTGAATCATTTTCTGTAAATTTTCCAGGGATATCTTATACTTAGATGCGATTTGAGCCAACTCATTGGCTTCTCGATTGAATTCTCGAGGAACATATTAGAATGTTATATCATCGAACATTCTGCTTAAAATCATTACCCTTTCTAAATATTTGATCAATTTGGTATTGATACATTTATATTCTTTTCGCACTTATTTGATCACTAGTTGCGAATCACCTCTTATAATTACATGTCGAGATTTTAACTTAATTAAAGTTTCAAGACCTGCTATTAAAGCTTCGTACTCGGCTTCATTATTTGAACAAATGGGTATAATCTCGAATGATAACTTAGTTGGGATATTACTTGGGAAAATAATAAGAATTCCTACTCCAGATTTGTCCGATGTACTCGAACCATCGAAATACATTATCCATTTACTTATCTCGATAAATAAATTATCAATGGAATCAATTGTATGATCAGCCATGAAATCGGCAATTATTTGTCCTTTTATTGATTTTAAAGATTCGAATGATAATGAAAACTCCGTCAAAGCTAGAACCCATTTTCCTATTCGATTATGCATAATAGGTTTCGACAAAAGAAACTTCAAAATATTATTTCTGGAATAAACCATCACATCATGAGGCTTCATTACATACTTGAGTTTTGTACAAGAGAAATATAAGCACAATCCTAACTTTTCGATATCATTATATCGAGTTTCAGCATCATTCAAAATCCTACTTAAATAATAAACAGCACATTCAACGCCATTCTTATCTTCTTGTGCTAATAGACTGGCTATTGTTTGGTCTGATGCTGATACGTATAACTTTAATGGCTTGTCTCTCATTACTGGTATCAGAATCGGAGGATTTGTCAGCATCATTTTGATATGCTCAAAGGCTTCTTGATGTTCCTCCTTCCATTTGAACTCTGCTTCTTTTTTCAACTTTAACAAAGACGAAAAAACATAAGTCTTACCGGCCAAGTTAGAAATAAATCGTCTCAAATAATTTATTTTTCCCAGAAATGACTGTAACTGTCTCTTAGTTTTTGGAGCAGAAGTATCTATTATAGCTTTTGCTTTATTTTTATCGATTTCAATCCCTTTTCCATGTACTATGAATCCTAAAAATTCACCAGCAGATACACCAAAAGCACATTTCAAAGGATTCATTTTTAATCCATATTTCCTCATCCTCTCGAAAGATTTTCTCAAGTTACCTAAATGTTTATGCTTCTCCTTCAATACAATAACAATATCATCTATGTAAATTTTCATAAAATCATTGATTAAATCATGAAAAATTAAATTCATTGCTCTTTGATATGTTGCTCCAGCATTTTTTAATCCAAATGACATCACTATCCATTCATAAGTACCTAATGCCCCCGGGCATCGAAAAGCAGTTTTAGCTATATCATTCTCGGACACAAAGATTTGATTATATCCTGAATAACCATCTAAGAGACTTAACATTTCATTACCGGCTACAACATCGATTAACATATCGACTATTAGCATAAGATATTCATCTTTAGGAGTAGCTAAGTTTAAATCTCGATAATCAATGCATACTCTCATTTTACCGTTCTTTTTAATGACTGGAACAATATTAGAAATCCAATCGACATACCTGGCAGTCCTGATGAACTTTGCTTTCAGAAGTCTCTCGATTTCTTCTTTGATCTTACCCATCACCTCAGGTGCGAATCTTCTCGGTGCTTGTTTTACTGGCTTCTTGCCTTCTATGATAGGTAATCTGTGTTCAACTAGACTTCGATCCAGTCCAGGCATTTCTTCATATTCCCAAGCGAAGCAGTCTTTATACTCTTTTAGTAGTGAAATCATATCTTTCTTCATTTCTTTCTCGAGATATTTGCTGATATAAGTAGGTTTCCGATCCTCTATACTTCCCAAGTTAATTTCTTCTAACGGATCTTGAGCTTCGACTTTCTTGTGATTCGATGTGATGAATTTTTCAAAACCTAAAGGAGAATTATCGTAAATACAATCAAGTATAACTTGATCGCTGTTATTTGCAACTACTGTCGAGTGAATCGACTTATTTATTTCTACCTTAGTACTACTACTTTCTTGGCTCTTCTTTTCATCTTCATATCTTCTCAATCGAGCCAAGAACTCCTCATAATCTCTATTCATTTTCACCGGCCACTTCGAGGTTGGCCCCCTCTTTGATCATAACAAATCCTTTCTTCTCATTCATTTCTAAAAAACGCTCCTCATGCAATTTTGAGTTGAAGTCTTCGACAGTCTCGAAGGTGAATGGTTGAGTAAGCGCCAAATTCTGCAGTGTCCGACCAGCCTAAGATACGAATGTCACAAACTCATGCTGGTCGCCTGGAATCACTTCGAGATGTCCATCTCGATTCCACATAAACAACTTTTGATGAGCCGTAGAAGGTACGGCTCCCACTCCATGAATCCACTCCCGGCCAAGTAATGCATTAAAATTGGCATGTGATTGAACGACTACAAGCACAGTTGGCCTCGAATAAGTGCCTACTTTTACATCTAATGCAATCATCCCTTCTGAGCTCGATGTTTTTCCACTGAAATCGGAAATCATGATATTGTGTCTGACCAAATCTTTCAATTCGATACCTAACCTCTTCAGCATAGTGATGGGCAATATGTTCACTGCTACACCACCATCGACAAGAACTCTATTCACCATTTGTTCTTGAATCTTGATATTCAGTAATAAAGGCTTCAGGTGGAACCTCATCTCTTCAGATGGAGGATCAATAAAAGCAGCATCTCTATGTGGTACCTCGCATGATGCTTGTGTTACCCATGTTACCTTTGGCCTTTTGTCTTCGGAATAGAAGTCATCCTCTCGCTCGACATTACTTTGCTCTTGGTATTCTTTATACTCACTAACATATTCTGCGGGCAGTATCGATATTACTCCGATTTGATGTTCATCCCAACTACCCTCATTTTTATCATCGAAAAAGTCTCTTGCATATTGGCTCCCCATTGATACATTACTCTCTTCAAAGTTCCTGTAATTATTCCAGTAAGGGATCCTTCCTCCTCTTCTCCAAGGTCTTCCTCGAAATCTCCTTTGGTATGTTGGGAATCCAGTATTCGATCCTTCGTCGTATGAAAGTCTCTCGAAGACGTCATGACTTTGAAGTCTGCCCCTTCCTCTTCGAGAAGGATACATTTCTTTTCTAATCCACTGGTTCCTACTAGCATCAGAACCGACAGATTTTTGTTGATTTTCCCCTATTGTTGCTTGGGCTGATGGATCTACTTTGTCATTGTCCCTTTTATTTTGTTTCTCGATTTTCTTCATCTGTCCTGCTCTGAAGGCTTTAGCAGCTGACTTGTCGAATACTGCACTGCATCGTGGACATAATGCCACATCTTCATCCTTTTCTTTCTTTCTGTTTAAGAATTCCATGTCTTCTTCAGATACGTCCATTCTGACATGCTTAGGGTCGATGTCTTCAGTAACATCAACCATGCCTACAAAGGTCGAATTTGTCAATCGGACATCTTCAGTCATGCCCGTCTGGGATTCGATATATCCTACTTGAACCTCGAATGGACTTGTGTCCACTTTCATTGACATCTCCTCGAACTTCAGTCTTCCTTGATCAATTGCATATTGAATCGTGTTCCTGAAATGTATACAATTATTAGTCCAATATCCATAAATATTATGGAATTTGCAGTATTTTCGACCATTCCTTTGTTCTGCAGATGGCAATTTATGATCATCACTCAACTTAATCTGCTTATCTTTCAATAAAATATCGAAAATTTTATCGGCTTTTGTTACATCGAAAGTATACGTTCGATTTGTCATTTTGTCTTTTACTTCATTTTTCTGTAGTAATTTACAAATATATGGAGCTCCTACTTTGAGCTCTGCTATATTCACTTTCTCATCGACAGTTTCTTCAATATCAGTTTCGGTCTTGGGATCTGTCTCATACACATCATTTATATATGCTACTCTTTCTTTCTTTATAGGTTTCTCAAATTTCTTATACCTTTGTTTTTCATATTCGATTTGTTCCACTCTTCTCACTTTATCGGCTAGCTGAGCCATGTCATTTAATGGTAAATTAACTAACTTTTTCCTAATCGAGAATTCTAAACCTGCAGAGGCCATTCTGACTAATTCATATTCAGGAATTTGAGTAAAACATCTTGACTTCATCTGTCTAAATTTATTCAAATAATCGTCTATACTTTCATGATTGTATCTCTTTATATTCATTAAGTCGATGAGACTTACTTGGGTTTCCCCTCTGAAGAATTGCTCATGAAAATTTCTTTCCAATTGCAACCAATTATATATCGAATTGGGTGGCAACGAAGTAAACCAAGTGAAAGCATTCTTAGTTAATGAACTAGGGAAATATTTCATTTTTAATTCTTCACTCATAGCTAGGTCCCCACATTCGATCTGATATCGAGCTACATGCTCGATAGTGGACTCACTAATTTCTCCAGCAAATTTGGTGAATTTAGGTACTTTGTATCCTCGAGGTAATTCTGTCTCGAGAATCATATTTGGAAAAGGAGAAACAAAGTATGGTTGATTGGGTGGCCTTAATTCTACCCGTTGAGGGTTCATCCTTTGCCCTGACATGTGGTTAAACTGCATGTTATTTTGATTATACATGTTCTGAAATCCCTCATTCAGATTTCCATAAATATCATTCCTCACATGCTGATATTTGTTCCCTAGATTCTGATGTTGATCATTGTGTCGATTCCTTCTTAATAAATAAGGAGGATTAATATTAGCATTCTGGTTGATGCTGTGAGTGGCATGATTTTCCATTCTCGTTTGTCGAGGTATGGCCAATGCATCCCCGATACGGGCCATTTGGTCTGCTAATATCTCAAAACTAGTAGTAGTGTTTTGAACTAATGGGTTTAGGACTGTAGTCAACTGTTGTGACAACATATTAACCATCTCAAAATTGCTCTCATCCATTTGTTGTCTAAGTACTCCTAATGAGTTACTGGAGATTCCAGTACTGGCATTTTCGATAGTATCGAAGTTGGACCGATGATAATCTCTATCGAATGTATATCTCCCATAATCCATATTTATTCTATGATCTATGTTTGGAGGTGTCTGTTGTGTACCTGAATTCTGCACACTCCCTGAATTCTGGGGGGTTACTGAATTTTGAGACGCCCCTAAATTTGGAGATACTCCGAAATTTTGCGGCATACCTAGAGTTTGAAATGTACCTAAGTTTTGAGGCATTCCTAAGTTAAATCTTGAATTTCGTTGTACTGGAGAAGTACCAGCCCCACTCATATTATTAAGCGAAAAACCAGGTGGTCTTACGCTCATATACGACCCTGCATATGTTGTTATGGGGTTCCCCATAGTTTGCATATTGTTTGGTATCACAATATTAGACCCTACTTGAGTATTTACTAATGTACCTGAACTTTGTTCATTACTTGCAGGTATCGACATACCCGCGGTTGTCGATACTACGAGCATATTCCCATTATGCCCTTGCCCCCGAGTGTTTGGTGGATGCGAACCATTCAGATCTGTTCAAACCCTCACTTGTTGCTCTGGTTATTTGGTGGATTCTGACTCATTCTTATTACTCGCCCACTCCTTAATCTCATACACCTTCGAACTAACCAATTTTGTGTTTTTTCGACACAAATCCCCCTACCTGGCGCGCCAATTTGTTTCTGGTGGAATTTTGATTAATTTCGATTCTTAAGAGGCTTTGATTCTAACCAAAACTCAACCACGTAGATTTTTTATACTTAGGCTAGCAATTGAATTTCAATCGAAATGCGTATGAGAATCGAAAATACCACTGTATAGAAAATACTAAGATTAAATAATCGAAAACACTATTTTTGGTATTTTATATTTGAAGTACTCGAAATAAGGAAAACAGTAAAGTGAAAAATCGAAAAGCAATACCGAATGTAAAACTGCGAAGGAATGAAAAATGCGGAAACCTCAAATTTGCATTAAGTGTAAATGACAAAGCATCGAAATTGCGGAAATATAAATAACAGGAAATCGAAATTACAGAAATGTAAATAGCAGGAAATCGAGATTAAAGAAATGTAAATAGCAGGAAATTGAGATTACAGAAATGTAAATAGCAGGAAATCGAAATTACAGAAATGTAAATGGCAGGAAATCGAAATTACGTTAATGTAAATGATAATGAATTTAAACGCAGAAACTTAACTTTCATTAAAGAGAAATGACAAGGAATCGAAAATACAGAAACTTAAAGTTGTTAAACATAAACTGCATCAAGGCAAATTACCAGGGAAAATAAAGAAAACGGTAAAGGAAATCAATGAACATGGAAATCCAGATCGCCAGAAACTTCATGATATTCGTTGTTCTCCGGTAGACTTCTCACTAGTATTCCTGCTCTCTCTGCCAATTTCCTCTCTTCCTTCATCCTTCACTCTATTTATAGGGCATCCTTTAAGCAAGTAACCTCTTAGGAGCAGTTAACGAAAACTGCTACCACGTCTTACGTGCATGTTGCAGTTTCTTCTTCGGTATCAAAACTGCACCCACATTCCCATGTTCTTCGACCTCTGCTACGGTTTAGAAATTGTTTCCTATGTGCGCGTTTAACTGTTCCCCTCTTTATGACCTAGCCGGGATTTCGATATCCACGCAGGTTAGCCTTCCTCTTGATTTTGATCTCTTGATCTCGAGAACTTTGAATTGCTCTTGGTTTTCCTTAACTTTAACATTACAAAATTTTAATTTCTCGAAAATATTCTTCTTTCGATTTTTTTGATTCTAATTCTCGATCATATTGTCATATGGTCGTCGAACATATTTTCCAACTATCTTTCGATTTATCAGTCTTTAACTTAAAAATGGTTTTCGATTTTTTGCTCTCATTTGTTTCTCGATCCCTTTATCGATTTCTCACTAACACATTCTAAATGAAAATTTACTACTTTTTAACACTTATCGAGTGGGTCAAATAAGAATCAAATCATAATGTTTGAGTTATTGTTCTCTTGAGTAAAAATAATTATAACATAATTATTAGTAGTAACTTTTGTCTAGTAATAATTTCTTAATCAAGTAACTTTCACATTAGGATAAATATTACTATCAGAATATACTATTTTTTTTATATTTTATTTAGTTATAGATAATACTTTTGATTATCTTTGAATATTTACAGTAAATAAGGAAGTTATTCGTAATTTTAGACTACAGCTAAAATTTATAATTTATATATTAGGATGTAAAAGATATAGTAGGACGAAATTTCATGTAGTTTGAAAAAATATGAATAGTTTTTTTTTCCTATATTATGTTTCAATGTTATTAACGTGGAGGCAGAGTTGTAAATATATATTTTATTTATATCTATAATCATTAGAGGATAACTTTTAATTAGCTGACCTTATTATCTTCTTCTAAAAATTATCTGAAATGTTTGTTTTTGGTGAAAAAACATTTATTTTCTTTTGCAAAGAGGTTTTGAATTATAATTCAGCATTTTTGTGGCGTTTTAGTATGTGCTTTTTAGAAAATATGGTTTAGTGTGCATTGGCTTCGCAATAAGAGAGGACAGAAGACAAAGGTAAGAGGAGGAATGTTTCTTTTGAATCCTATAATCTTGTTTTGAAATTGGACATGCTCTTAGAAGTGTGAAAAAAAAAACATGACCATTGCATATACATATACTTCTAGAAGAATGCCAAGTTAGCTTCCCCTAGTGAGCACATCAGTACCATTCTAAAGGCGTAGTTGAATAGTCTCTTTTTGAGCTTTGAAAGTAAGTACTTTATTGCTGGTAGTCCATTAAACATTAATTAATAGATAAAGTATTCTTAAATATAACTTCTTTCTTTCTTTCTTTCTTTCTTTCACATTTGTTTTTCGCTTCAAACGCCTCCTCGATGATAACACAGTAATAATCTATTTAAAACTTATAACAAATGTAAAAAATGAAAATTAATTTGTGAATAATTTATTTGAATTCTAAAATTAAATTAAAATCTCTAAATACTTTCATGGATCACACTGATATTTTTTTATAGACACAAATACATGTTAACAACTAAAGAATATATGAAGTTTTTTTCCATTTCAACATGGGAAAGAATTGTAAATGTATCAGACAAATCTAGAACAGGATTTTAATTACATTTCACTACCAAAAAGCAATGGATTGCTGAGAAACCCAGCTGCAGTGCAAACCTCTTGCTTCAGCCCTTCACTAAATTAGATTCAATATCAAACAAAATCTATCCTCCAAGCAAGACCTACCCGTCACGCCCTTCCACCACTTCAACTGCTACCACCTAAGGCTCTGACCCAAATATACTCAATACTGCATTCGTTTAGAAGGATGAAATCCTTGGAACTTCAACTGGGAAATTGTGGATCTCATCCATCCAAGGGTTCTTCTCCTTGGCAGGGTTGATGGTCCTGAGAGCCTTCCACACTGCACTGTTGCACTTGAATCCAGAACCGAATGCTATCTGCCATGTTCTATCACCCTTCCTGATCCTCCCTTTGGCTTCTGTGTAAGCCAGTTCATACCAAAGAGAACTGCTGGAGGTATTTCCAAAACGGTAAAGCGTCATTCTTGATGGCTCCATATGCCAAGTGGACAGCTGCAAGTTCTTCTCAAGTTCATCCAACACAGCTCTGCCTCCGGCATGGATGCAAAAATGCTCAAAAGCCAGCTTGAAGTCTGGAATGTAAGGCTTGATCTTCATCTTGAAAAGCTTCTTCCCAACCAACGTGGCAAAGAATAGGAGTTGTTCGGACATTGGAAGGACAAGAGGCCCCAATGTGGTGATGTTTGTTTTCAAAGCATCACCAGCAACTGCCATTAAATCTTTTGACAAAGTGACGCCAATTTTGCCATTGGAATCTTCCTCTTGGACAACACAGCCAAAGCACCTGTCATCAGAAGCCTTATTAGTGCGAACTGTGTCAACCAGCTGGTATTTGGATCTTCTCTTATCAGAGCTTTTGTTGGAAAGCAGTATGGCAGCCCCTCCCATACGGAACAAACAATTGGAAACAAGCTTGGATCGGTCATTCCCAGGGTACCAATTCAGAGTAATGTTTTCTGTGCTAACAACCAATGCATAGGAATTGGGGTGAACTTGGAGAAGGTCCTTAGCAAGATCAATTGAAATGAGACCTGCACTGCATCCCATCCCACCAAGGTTGAGGCTCTTTATGTTTCCTCTAAGCTTATAATGATTAATAATCATTGCTGACAGCGATGGCGTGGGGCAGAAGAGGCTGCAATTTACAATCAGAATTCCAATGTCCTTAGGCTTCACAGAAGACTTGGCAAACAGCTCATCAATTGCACCAAACATAACAACCTCAGCTTCTTTTCTTGCCTCTTGCATTGAAGGGTTGGGAGGATCGTTGAGAACAGCTTGTGGAAAGTAAGTGCTTTCCCCAAGGCCAGCCCTCTCCAGAATCTTCCGCTGGAATTCAAGATTTTCCTCTCTGAAAAAACCACTCCTCCTCGACTGGTCCATAAATCTCCTTTTTGAGCATTTGCGAGCTTCTTCGGGCTTGTAACATGAGAAATTGACAAGGTATACGGGTCTTGGACGAGTCATAATGTATAGTGTGGACAAAAATACAATCAGGGTGGAGCAAAGAATAACGGATATCAAATTGTATTGTAGATTCTCCCAAATGTCATGGAGATCTTCGAGGGAGAAGGTTGAGAGCTGTGCAGCAATAACCACCACCAGAGGGGAAAGAAAGAGGTACATGCCATGTGTGATTAGGTAATGATAGCCAAGCTTCACGTACTTCAATTTCACGGACTTCTTGAAATCTGGAAGGTTCCTCGTTGATGGTGGCATCAACGGTGTGTCTGGTTTTGTCTCTGCCATTTTTTATCCTGTTCAAAATTTGATTTGAATACATTCAGCTAGATTAGATACTTTGATACGATCAAACCCAGCATCTATGCATAGATATAGCTGAAGCAGTTGCATACCTTATAATGATACATATATACAATAAAGTCCCCAAAACAATCCTAAACTTCGCTTGAAAAAAAAAAGGTCAAAAGAAGTTTTTCTTCTCTAATCTATGAAAAAATGAGATTGATATGAGCATTTATGCACATAGATAGAAGTGAATCACCACTATAGAGGTGAAACAATTGTGTAACTTATAATGACAAAACCCAATAAAGTTCCTGGTAACAATGTCGTTGCTTTAACTGAAGTCAACAAAATCGAAACGACATAACCAAAGTTCAAGTTTTCAAACATCCTTTTTCTACCGCAAGCCACAGCGTAAACCCAGATCGGAATTTATTACGGGGAATACATATACGATGTACACATTAAACACTTTTATATATATATATATATATATAAAAAATAGGCATTCATTCACACCAATAAACCGAAATCCCCAAAGCGTCAAGAACCATTTTAGCTAGATAAAAAAAAAAAGAAAAAAAAGATCAATAATACAACAAAACCCAGTTCCTTAAAAAGATAATAATAAGGGTACCTTGAAAGGCTAAAGACACCAGAGAACGCAGCAATGTCGCCCGTGAAATGGAGAGACGCGGGTTAGAGAGAGAAGTAAATAGATTTGAATCAGTGGTTTAAAATGAGGGAGTAAAAAAAAAATGTTAAAATTGTTGGAGAGAGAGAGTGGGTGGCGAAATGAAAGGAGTGCTAGAAACGAAGTTGCGCCAATATTACGTTCCAGGATTATCTGATTCTAATGTATCTATATATAGGGAGGCACTAGAAAGAAGGGTGGGAGGGAAGTAAGTTCGAAACAACGAAGGCTGAATTGAGTTCAGCCCAAAACAAAACTAAACGCGTCGCCAGGGAATTCACATTGTTTTTCAAGGGCGGCGCAGTCCTACTTTGACTGTTCCATCACAGCCGGTCACTGGCGTTATATCCAACGGTTATTATCATACTGTTATTTCTTCTGCCTCCACCCTACTCTCCTAATCCATTTTTATACTTTACTTTTATTACTTAATTTAAACTTTTTATTTCAAAAATAAAATAGTTTTAAACTTTTCTGTCATACTTTTCATTTGTTAATTTATTATTATTATTATTATTATTATTATTATTATTATTATTAAATGTATTCTATATTTTCAGGACTAAAATGTTTTTTGTTTTGTTTTGTACTTTAAGATAGTTAAACGAATCATAAAAGGAGACATGTCATTAATCTATTTAATTAGATTTCTGTTTTTATTACTAAAAAACCAGCAGTTTATTTTCTTAAAATTTTACTTTTTTATGGAAAAGTAGTTTTTATAGAATTTTTTATTTATTGTTTTAGAAACTTGTTATAAATTAATTATTGTCTTGTATACGAACATATGTGGTGAGAAAGATTTCATTATAAGTAATCAATTGAGCTCTTTCAAATATTATTTATCAACAGACTGCGTAGATGTTTCATACCAATAATAACATGATTATGAAAAAAATAGTTGTTTCTTTTCATGTTAATTGTATTTTCCTAATCTTTCTACGGAAATATCAAATAAACTATTGAAAAAAAAAGTAAAACATAAAAAATAATATATTTGATAAAATAAATTTAAAAATTAATTACATCTGCAGCTAATGAGAAAAAAAACTTAAGATATTTTATATTGATAATATGTATTTATGTTTTAATTAAGTGTATATTTTATTAATATTTTTATTTGATATATTAAAATGAGGAGTAAGTAATGATCACAAAAGTTGCATGATTACTGGTAAAGTATAATTGTAAATATTGATTTTAGTTTATATTTTTTTATTAATAAATTAATTTAATTTTTATATATTGAGTCACAGGATAAAAGATAAACTGAAAAATATAAGTGTGACTATGTAATAATAGATGACGACCTTTATATAAGTAGGAATTGAAAGAAGTTAGAATCAACTAAGATAAATATATGTTTAAAAAATAATTATACTCTTGTTTCTAGTGAAAAGAATGATATGAAGCGTGCAAATTTGTTTTTATTTAATGATCCAATACAAATCATTTATCCCTTGTGAGTTTTTTTTTTGTTTGGATTAACAAATGATAAATTTTCAATTTATACATTATTTGGCTTCATCTTGAAGTTGTTAGTAAAAAAATCGATAAAGGGATCGAAAAGCGGAGGAAAGAAGAATCGATGATGATATGATTGGTTAAAAAATTGATAAATCGAAAAGATGGTTGGAAGACATTCGATGACCACGTAACAGTATGAACACATAAATCGAGAATTAGAATCGAGAATCGAAGGAAGAATATTTGATGTCTATTGTTGAAGAAAATCGAGAAATTAGAATCAAGTGTAATGTTAAGGTTAAAGGGAATCAAAAGCAATTCAAAGTTCTCGAGATTTGAAATCGAGATCGAGGGAAAGGTTAACCTACATGGCTATCAAAATTATGGCTAAGTTATAAAGAGAGGAACGGTTAAACGCGTATGGAACGTGGAAACAGTTTTCTAAAACCGTAGAACTAAAGTAAAACTTCGAAGGACGTGCACGTAGGACGTGGTAGCAGTTTTCATTAACTGCTCTTAGGAGGTTACCTGAAGGATGCTCTATAAATAGAGCGAAGAGTGAAGGAAAGAAGAAAATTGGCAGAGAAGACAAAAACATAAATGAAAAGTCTACAGGAGAACGACGCATCATGAAGTTTCTAATGCTCTGGATTTCCATTTTCGTTGATTGCTTTTATCGTTTTTTTTACTTTCCCTGGTAATTTATTTTCCTGTAATTTACTTTCATGCAATTTACGTTTATCAACTTTAAGTTTCTGTCCTTTCAATTCCTTGTCATTTTCATCTTTATGCAAGTTAAGATTCTGCGTTTATGTTCCTTGCCATTTACACTTCTGCAATTTCAAATTCCTGTTATTTGCATTACTGCAATCTTGATAAACATAGAATATACGATTACAAATACCGTATCATGCCATGATTCTACATGATTAATTTTTTCCATATTTAGCTTGGCATGACAGCGATGCACAGTGATGCACATTAATGTCATATCTGTTAATAGACAAATTTAGGATACCGACTATAATGGTTAGCGTAATTATAGCCTAGAATGTTTACGTATTTCATGTATATATTGTGCTATCATATTCAATACAAGACAGGGGTTTTTGGGAATATTTTTATCATGGTATCAGAGCGAACCAAACTCTGATATCCAACAGCCCGAGAACACAGTCGTACTTCTAAAATGGCAGAGAGAGGAGAGACGGTGAAGAAAACACTATCGCCATACGATCTGAGTGCCATTGATAATCCTGGAAATGTGATTACACAGGTACAATTACGAGGAGAGAATTACGAGGAATGGGCAAGGGCCGTGAAGATATCTCTGCGGGCTCGAAGGAAATGGGGTTTCATAGATGGAACTCATAAGGAACCTGAAGAAGACACATCTGAGATAGAAGATTGGTGGACAATTCAATCGATGCTTGTATCTTGGATACTAAACACTATAGAACCTAGTTTGCGTTCCACTTGTTGCATACATGGAAAACGCAAAGGACCTATGGGATGACATCAAGGAACGATTCTCGATCGTGAACGGACCAAGAATCCAGCGACTAAAGTCGAGTTGGCGGAATGCAAACAACAAGGAATGACTATGGTTTCCTATTATGGGAAGTTGAAAACGTTGTGGGATGAACTGACAAATTACGAGCAAATCCCACAGTGTAGATGTGGGGGATGCAAGTGTAATATTATGACGCAACTTGAGAAACAAAGAGAAGAAGAAAAAATTCATCAGTTCTTGATGGGGCTAGATGATGAGGGCTATGGAACTGCACGGTCAAATGTTTTGGCAACGAGATCCATTACCCTCGTTGAATCGGGTGTATGGCACCATGGTGCAAGAAGAAAGGGTGAGAACAATCACCAGGTCTAAAGAAGAGCGAGGAATGATCGTGGGAATGGCTATGCGAGCGGAAACCGGGAACAAGTTGCGCAATGAAGCGAAAGAAAAATCGAGTTGTTTGCATGCGGTGTGGAAGGAAGGGACATGACAAAGGCAATTGCTTCAAGATCATTGGTTACCCAGAATGGTGGGGAGAGAGACCACGAACCGATAAAAACGATGAAAAAAATCAACAAAGAACAGGAACCTTCCAAGGAAAAGGAGGAACGACTCGCGTCAATATGGCGCACACTGGTGCGGATAACGTTGGTTCAACCGAAAAACCGGAAGTCGCAGGACCGAGTAATGAGCAATGGCAGATCTTGACAGCAATGTTGAATTCTCGCAAGGCAAATGAAACTGAAAAGATGACTGGTAAGAAAGCATGTGACTTGTGGATTATTGATAGTGGCGCCTCTAATCATATGACAGGAACACTAGAAAACTTGAGGGAGAGTCGAGCCTTGGAAGGGTGCCCAATGGGACTACCAAATGGTGAATTGGTGCTGGCAAACAAAGAAGGATCGGTTTTCCTTGATGGAGGACTGAAACTTAAACATGTTCTATATGTTCCGAAATTGAATTGCAATTTGATTTCAGTATCACAATTGACGAATGAAGTAAAATGTACAGTACATTTTACTGATAGATTTTGTGCAATGCAGGACCACACTTCGAGGATGCTGATTGGTGCGGGTGAACGAAAAGAGGGACTCTATTGGTATCGTGGTGTGAGTGGCATAAAGGCGTATCAGACCAATGCAGAAAATCAACTAGAGATTTGGCACAAGCGAATGAGACATCATGCCTACCAGATTGTTAGAAAAATTCCGCATCTGAACAGCGTGAATAGAAATACGGATACAACTCGTGTGTGTGAAGTGTGTGAGAGATCAAAGCAATGCAGAAACACATTTCCTTTAAGTGATTTTCAAGCATCCAATATATTTGATTTAATACATTGTGATGTATGGGGTCCATATAGAACTCCCTCGTCTTGTGGTGCATCTTACTTTCTCACTTTGGTTGATGACTGTTCTCGAGCTGTGTGGATATATCTCTTGAATAATAAGAAAGATGTGTCACAAACCTTAATGCATTTCATCGCCTTAATAGAACGACAATACGAGAAACAAGTCAAAATATTACGAAGTGACAATGGAACCGAGTTTATGTGTCTTCAACGATATTTTCAGCAACATGGGATACTCCATCAAACCTCATGCACTTGGAACACCTCAGCAAAATGGGAGAGCCGAACGAAAACATCGACACATCCTAAATGTAGCTCGTGCTCTACGATTTCGGGGAGAACTTCCACTTCAATTCGGGGAGAATGCATTTTGACCGCAGGGATACTTGATCAATCGTACACCCTCAACCGTTCTCCATGGAAAAACTCCATATGAAATATTGAATGGGAAGCCACCCACTTATGACCATCTACGGGTATTTGGATGCTTGTGTTATGCACATAACCAAGATAGGAAAGGTGACAAATTTGCAAGTAGAAGTCGCAAGAATGTATTTGTTGGATATTCAATCGAAAAAAGGGTCTGGAAATTGTTTGATCCGGAAAGAGAAGTCTTCTGGACTTCGAGAGATGTTAAGTTTGTAGAACATGAATTCTCGTTTGCCTCTCTTGCCCACGAGTAGACATTCGGAGGTAGGATTGCCTACTGTTGATGTTGGCATTGTCGAGGAAGCATTGCCTGGACTTGGTGCAATGAACAATGCGGAACACGTTGTGGAGACCGATGACGTTAACCCCACAACGGAAGATGTGCCCACAACCGAGTTCGGGGAGGGCCACGCCGAATGCCATGAACAAGAGCCTCCCACCCGGATCGTTCTCCCACCAGAACAAACCGACTCTATGATGACAGAACTAGAGGTTCCCGAGGAGCATACTGTCCCTGCATCCCCGGGGAAAGGTCTTCGTGTACGAAAGCCATCTCGTGAAGCTTCGTGATTATGTCACTAACACCACTTTACAACTCGTCCCTCAATTCGCACTCCACATTCGGCTTCCTCGGGTATGCCTTACGGTTTGACAAAGTACTTAAATTGTGCTAAATTCTCCTTCCCCCACCGAACCTTTCTTGCAGCCCTTCATGCGGAGAGAGAACCTGTGCATTTCTCTGAAGCCGTTCGGGATGTTAGATGGAGAGATGCCATGGCTAGTGAAATTCGAGCCCTCCAAAGTAATGAAACATGGGACATTACTCCTCTACCGGCAGGGAAGAAGCCTCCGGGTTGCAAGTGGATTTATAAAATCAAATATCATTCCGATGGGAGCGTTGAACGCTTCAAAGCCCGATTAGTTGTCTTGGGAAATCACCAAGTTGAGGGGATTGACTATGACGAGACTTTTGCCCCGATGGCAAAGATGGTCACCATTCGGACGAGTGTTGGCGGTGGCGGTAGCCAAAGACTGGGAACTTCATCAAATGGATGTCCATAATGCTTTTACGCACGGCGATCTTGAGGAAGATGTGTACATGAAAATGCCGCCGGGGTTCTTGGTGTCTCAAAAGGGTATGGTGTGTCGTCTCTGCAAGTCCCTTTATGGTCTTCGTCAAGCTCCTCGGTGTTGGTTTGCCAAGCTCTCAACTCGCTCTTGTTCAATATGGGTTTCAACGTTCTTCGTCCGATCACTCCTTGTTCATCTTTCGCAAAGGAGATGTCGAACTCGGTTGTGTTAGTTTACGTGGATGACCTAGTCATTGCTGGCAATCATCATGAAGACATTGCGCAATTCAAAGATTATCTTCATCAATGTTTTCGTATGAAGGACTTAGGGAAATTAAAATACTTTCTTGGGGTGGAGGTTGCCGGATCTCCTACAGGAATTTTCTTGTGTCAACGGAAGTATGCGTTGGACATCATAGCTGAAGCGAGGATTGCTTGGAGGGAAACTCGTGTCCACGCCAATCGAAGAAAATCATCGTTTAGCATTGGTCGATGGCGAACTACTTTCCGACCCGAGTCAATATCGACGTCTCGTCGGTCGCCTTATTTACTTGTGTTTTACACGACCTGAATTATCTTACGGTGTTCATGTCCTATCTCAATTCATGCACCAACCGCGTCGAGGAGCATTGGCGGGCTGCACTCCGCGTGGTACGCTATTTAAAGGGCAGCCCAGGTCGGGGTGTGCTTTTAAAAAGAGAGAGTGACCTTCGTCTTTATGGTTGGTGTGACTCGAGATTGGGCAAGTTGTCCTCTAACTCGAAGATCTCTCACCTAGGTTGGTTTATTTTCCTTGGTCAATCCCCGTTTCCTGGAAAACCAAGAAGCAACATACGGTTTCTCGATCATCCGTCGAGGCGAGAATATCGTTCTATGGCCAACACGACATGTGAGTTGAAATGGCTTCAAGTCCTTCTTTCGAGCCTAGGCATTACTCACACCGACCCTATGACTCTCTACTTGTGACAACCAAGTCGCCCTTCACATTGCCAAGAATCCTGTGTTTCATGAACGGACAAAACATATTGAAGTGGATTGTCATCTTATTCGTGATGAAATACAACACAATCATATTCAACCCTCCTATGTGTCCACTCATCATCAAGCTGGCTGATCTCTTCACCAAATCTCTTGGCGCCACTAAATTTGGTTCTTTTTTAGGCAAGTTGGGCATTCACAACCTTCATACTCCATCTTGAGGGAGGGTGATAAACATAGAATATACGATTACAAATACCGTATCATGCCATGATTCTACATGATTAATTTTTTCCATATTTAGCTTGGCATGACAGCGATGCACAATGATGCACATTAATGTCATATCTGTTAATAGACAAATTTAGGATACCAACTATAATGGTTAGCGTAATTATAGCCTAGAATGTTTCTGTATTTCATGTATATATTGTGCTATCATATTCAATACAAGACAGGGGTTTTTGGGAATATTTTTATCAAATCTCGATTCCTTGTTATATTACTTTTACGAAATTTCGATTCCCGCTATTTACATTTCTCAATTTTGAGGTTTTTGTATTTACATTTCTTTGTAGTTTAATATTCTGTAATGCCTTGCATTTTCGATGCGTTTTACTACTTTCTTTACTTCACGTTTCTTAATAAAAAATACCAAAAAGAGTACTTTCGATTGTCAATATGATATATTGCATTGTTAACATTTCTCGACACTCGTGGTATTGACATTGTGGTATTTTCAATTCTCATACATGTTTCGATTGAAAACCGTTTGCTAGCCTAAGTAAAAAGAATCTACATGGTTGAAATTTGATTAGAACCTAAGTCTCCGAGAAATCAAAATCGGTCAATTTTTTACTAGAAACGAAGTATAAGAACTTTCTACTCAATAATTAATATGAAGTCAATTTTTGTAAAAGATCTTTCACATGTTAACTTAATAAAAATATTTATAAAATTATCTTGATTATAAACTGAATTTTAAGTACTAGTTTAAACATTATATATTCATTTTATGTGAAAATATTAAAATAGCTCGAAGTAAGGGATGAAAATTAAAGGAAGAAAATATTAAAATGTGAAAATATAAATTATTGGAAAGAGTAAATTACTAGAAAACATATATGGTTGAAAACATGTTACCAATGTTAGAAAAGGAACTGCTACAAAAAATTAATAAACGTAGTGATACAAATTGTCAAGAATTTTATTAAAAAAAAATTCTGCTACTTGCAATAATTTTCAGCATGTAAGTCTCATAATATAATTTGTCACCCATTTTTTACTTATTTGATCCTATTTATATTTATTATCCTTTGTAAGTGCTAAAAAGAAAATAAAAACAGTTTCTTTTCCTACTAACTATTTCCCCCTTTTTCGAATAATTTCATTATCATAGGTGAAATTATAATTGTTTTTGACAAATCATGAAATAGTAATCGTTTCGTATTTTCTTCAATTCTTATAACTCATTTTTATTTCTTTCATATCTTCCTTGTTTCTTTGATTCTACTCTAATCCCGGATGCTTCGATTTTCCCTTCTCTCGATATCTTTAAACTTCCTCGATCTTCTATTTTACCCTACCGTGAGACTCTTCGATTTTCTTCTTCTATATCTTTTGTGGAACCTTTGATTTTCCTCATTCAATATTTTATCTTAATACCTTTAATGTTCTAGTCTTTCAATCCCTCTTTATCTTTTCCATCTCGATTTTCAATTTCTTCTCTCCACCTTGATATTTTTCTAATTTATTCCTTTAATTCATTTGTAGACTTGTAAGTAACAATTCTATAAAATTAGTTATATATTAATTATATTTATAAAAACTTATTTAAATACGTTGCAGCATTTTATTCACATATCTCTCATGGATATAGATGCCATAAAATATATTAGAAATACATGAAGAACTTATTTCATCAACTTGATTAACATATTATGATAGTTTACTTTTTATTAAAACATTATTATCTACATGATAATGACTTTTGGTAAAACATTAGGATAGTTGACTAATTATTGTTGTACAATTAGTATTGAATATTGTAGATATTTATTTTGACTTTGTAAGATTCTATCCAAAGTAATGTTACATATTATCTATTACGTACAAATGATGCTCTGGATTGATTAAATATGCAGGTTACATGTATAAAAAATACATGCTAAATATTTGTTTTGTATTAGATTGAATATGCATGTAAGAGAGGTATAGATTGCATATCAACAAAAGAAAAATCAATGATATGATGACAATTAATACCATAATCATTGTCATAAACTATTTCAAACATAGTTAGGATGTAATAATTCAATGATGGTTTTGACTATACCCATTTTTATAGTCTCCTTTATGACGATGATTAAGTACTAATAACCGTTGTTATAAGTAGGTTATAAAAATGGTTCTTTGATATTAATCGTTGTCGTATATTAATATACGATGGCGGTTAACATCTATGATCATATCTGTCATATATAAAAATGACTTTATTATATATGGGTCTAAAATCAATGTTGTAGACTATTTTTCACTATTGTTAAAGACCTTGAATGTAATAATGACATTTTATAGATTGGAACGGATAATTCATTAATGATTGATTTCATTCTAGTAATAATATATTATATATTCATATAGTCATTCTTTATTTTCTTTGAATGAGTATGTTAAGAAGACATTTCCTAAATTGGGTTACGACAAACTTCTAAAACAAATAATTCATAGTGATAAAAATCTTTTATCTTTAACTAATAATATGAATACAACTTAAAATAGAAATTGTGAAAGTCTAACAAACTTAATATATTTGAGATAAAACAAAGATATCATATTTGAGGTAGAGGAGTAGTACATATATAAGTATCAAGAATATTATAAAGAAATACTATAAGGGGGTTGAATTATAAGTTAGACTTTTTCTACAAATATCATATTATTTGAAAAACTCCGTATATTAACACATCTTGTTTTTATTTTTAATACCTACAATAAAATAAATAAAAATTTAATGTTGAACAATATATTTTTTTAGATGATCAAGTTTGTCATGATTTCTTTGAGCACTCTTGGTTTTTTTGATGAGTGTCATCACGTTAGTACCGCTTTAGGTGGGCTTTGAGATTCTATAGAAGTTCAATATACTTGTTGTTGACTGACAATAGAGAATTCTTGTGTTATCATGAGACATTACATATGGATGATACAACTCACTAGGAGTTAGTCATACAGGAGGAGATGAATGCACTTGAGTAAATAAAACATGGTGTTTGACCGACTTACCAATAGGAAAGATGGCATTGCAGAACAAGTGAATGTTTAAGATCAAGGAAGAACATGGTGACGACAAGAGATACAATTCAAGATTAGTGGTCAAAGGCTTTTAGCAGAGAAGAGGTATTGACTATAATAAGATTTTCTCCCTAATAGTTAAAATGACTACCATTAGACTTGTGTGGCTGTAGAGAATCTACATTTAGAGCAACTAGATGTCAAGACTGTGTTCTTATATGATGACCTTGATGAGAACATCTACATGGTGCAACCAAATGGTTTCCACGTGGCATGAAAAAAGAACTTGGTTTGCAAGTTTCCCATCAGTTAGTATGAGTTTAAACAAGTACCAAGACAATGATACTTGAAGTTTGATAGTTTTATGAGTAGAAAAGTGTACAAGAAGTGTGTCATAGATCAATGTTGTTATATGAAAAAATTTGGTTCATCCCATATCATATTACTATTGCATGTTGATGACATGATAATTGCATGTTATAATATGGATGAAATTAATATATTGGAGGCACAATTATTTGAAGAGTTTGAGATGAAGGATTTAGATATTGCAAAATAGATTTTGGGCATAAATATCAATAAGAACAAATTTGAAGATTCCCTAATGTTATCTCAAGAGAATTACATTTGAAAAGTGTTAAAGAAATTCAATATGCAAGATGCCAAAATCGTAAATACATCTTTGGGAGTTTACTTTAATCTCACTTAAGAGCAGTTACCTAAGATAGATGAAGACAAAACAATAATGACTAAGGTTTCTTATGTATATGCAATTGGTAGCTTAATGGATTCAATGGTATGCACTAGACCAGACATTGTTCATGTAGTGGAAGTTGTTAGCAAATTCATGTATAATCCAATAAGGAAGCATTGAGAAGTTAAGTGGTTGTTATGCTACTTGAAAAATACTTCTAAAACTGCATTATGTTTTAGAAAAAAATGATATCATTTTGGAAGGATATTGTGATGCAGATTTGGGAGGTTGTTTAGATACAATGAAGAGTGTTACAATATTTGTTTTCATAGTAGGTGACATAATAGTTAGTTAGATGTCTCGGCTTTAGAAAAGTTTTGCACTTTCAACCATAAAAGCATAGTACATGGCTATTTTGAAAACTAGTAAGGAAATGGTTTGGTTAAAGAATTTTCTTAAGGAGTTGGGCAAAAAGGTGTAATAGTGTTCTTTATAGCTATAGTCAGGTGTCATTCATCTTACGAAGAATATTATTTTCCATACAAAAACAAAACACATTCAATTGAGATATCACTTCATTAGAGAACTAATAAGTGACGATACTTTATTTTTAGAGAAGATCCCTAAGCCATAGAATCTTGCAGAAATTTTGACCACAGTGGTTACTAATAAAAAGTTGAAGTTTTGCATAACTTCAACTGATCTTCATGGTCAATGGTTAAGAAGACATTGTACTAACTTGGAGGTGTTATAGCTTTGAGGTTTACTATATTTACTTTGGAGTGTATTTGATTTGATCCTCTAAGTAAGGGATTTTTAAATATGTGGAGTCTAAAAGATTATTGGGTTTGACCCATTTACTAACTCTTTTATTATAAATACTCATGTAATTGTAAACCTAATTAAAAAATATCATATAGTGCAAGTCGACATAGGTCATTTTGACTGAACAAAGTAAATTTTTTGTGTTCTTGTTATTTACTTTCATCTTATAATTTTGTCTGTGTGCAAGAAAGTGCATTTGTGTTCCCTAATTATTAGTATTAGAGCCGATGGTTTGTGTGATGACTGACTGTTTAAGAGTGATTATTGTATCAAAAGTCTTCTTAATATGATGAACGACAGTACATGTAATGGTCACTAGTGAGATCGAGGGAGATGTACCAATGTGAAAGGACTCACAATTGAGGGAGCGATTGTTGTGAAGTCCAAGTGTGAGTCTAAGTCCCATATTGAGTAAGAATAAAGAAGTTGAACAACATATAATGAAGAAAGACCCATAACCTAATGTTTTAAGGTTTTGGTTTGAAAGTGATTTCAATCCCTTATGTGGGTTGGACTCATGTCTCATTGGTATTGTCTTTCCCCAGTAAATCTCCCCTCAAAAGATCCAACAGAAGAATAGGTGGTGAATGTAGAACAAAATGTAGATGAGCGAGAGGATAGTATGGGAGAGATGTTATTTCTTGAAGACATAATTTTGAATAATCTAAAGATTACTAATAATGATATTCAAAAGGTGTCAAGGAATTGGGCTGGCATGGATGAGGATCAAGATGAAGATATGAAATGCATGAACCAGAACATAAGTCATAATGTGCAAGTTTTGTCAAATGATTTTGGGAGGACAAAACAGAAGAGAATGCTTATGTGGAAGTGCAACTAGAGGGGTTGTGGGAGGTGGAACAATGAAAGGCCCTACATGAAGAACAAAGAGATGAATCAAAGTAGTCAACATCAATGGCCAATATATTTTGTGTAATGAGAGTAAGTTTTGAAGTAAATGTGTTGTTGCAAATTTTGAGTTAGATTTTGTTTCATATATTTGAATGAAGTTAGTAGTTTTGTGGTTGCATTTTTGGGCACATGGTTGGTGTAGCTGTTCTGCATGGGATTTTAATTATGGGAATGTGATGGTGCATGTTATGGAGATGTAAGAGAATGTGATAAAGGTGTGTAGAAAAGTGATCACAAGATTTACTTTTTGTTTTGAAAAATGATAAATTGACAATATGTTTATAAGAAACAACCACTAGACAATTTAATATAATAATAATAATATTTATTATTATATTAGGTTGTCTAATGAGTGTTTTTATAAACCAAGTTATCAAAATATAATAATTTATCTTATTAAAGTAAGTTTGATGATAGTTTTTTTTTTTCATTTTATATCATATAAATGGGATGTTATGGTAAGAACCTCTTATTATATTTTTGTACCTTTTTTCTTTTTTTAATAATATCTTACCATGGGCATCCGAATGGATCTTTTGATTTATTAACATGTTAACTTTTTATATATAGAAAAAAAACACATGTTATTTTTATAGTTGTTATTTTTTTAAATTGAGACTATATTCATTTGACGAGACCACCAAGCTATATTATAAATGTTGTTTGAAAGTATTGATTCTCAAAATTATTATTAAATTAATTTAAATATTTTTTTAGTTACTTCTCTGAGTACAATATTTCAAGTATTTTTTTTATAATAAAGTAATTTTAGACCCACATTATACTCCTAAATAAAATATTTTTAGGTTGTTAAGATTATTTACAACATCTTATAAACAAATATAAAATAAGACTTTAATATATGCCCTCTCATATATAAGTAGGATGACAAATTATGTCGAATTTAAAAGATCACTTATCCATCTTCATCAATTGAATGAGGTGAGATACTTAACAATATAGGTTAGCTTTAAAAATGGAAGGTTGAATAAAACTTTTAAAATTGTTTTGTAATAAAATTTATGTTGGTTTAAAGGTGTTGTTTTATTACAAGTAGATTAATTAACCTGAGATGTCTTTAAATAAGATGACTTTATGGTATTACCTCACTACAACAGAAAGCGGCTTTCGTGATGACATTTTAGATAGCGGTTATCAAAAACCGCTCTCTAAAGTATGTTTTAATAGCGGTTCAAAAAGAACCACTTTCTAAAGTAATTTATAATAGCGATTATGTGATAACCGCTATCTAATGTCATACCTTTAAAGAGCGGTTTGACACGTGGAACCGCTATCATAACTTTAGATAGCGGTTACTTTGTGGAACCTCTATAATAAGTGTAGTTTAGATAGCGATTATTTGGCGAACCATTATCTAAAGTCATATTTTTAAAAACCCTAATCCCCCTTTTTTCAACCTCGCATTCTCTGTTTCTGAGTTTTTTATTGCTCTCTGCACTTTCCTTCTCTCTCTCTGCGCCTTTCATTTAACTAAAGGTACGTTCTCTCCTTCTCGCTCACTTTGTGCTCTCGTACTTGCTCTAGGTTCTCTCCATTTCCCTATATGTCTTCAATCTTTCTCATTCTCTTGCTCTCACTACTCAGTTGGGTATTACAACTTCATTGAAACATATTTGTGTGTTGCCAAGTTCGTGTTCCCGTCTCCATTCGCCATTGTTGCTGTAGGACGCGTTTATTGGAGGTCTACAATAGGTTAGTGCATTATATATTTTTGTAGGGTTTTATTTAATTTATTATAGTATAATTATTTGAATTAATGTGATATTGGATACAATTTGCACCCCTGTTTTGATTATGATACATTTAGTTAAATTTTAGGGTGAGTGTGAATTAGAAATTACAATTTAAAATTAATATTTTGATTGATTAATATCTTAGTTTGGTCTGAATTGTTTATTTTTGCCTACATTGTGATTCTGAAATTGTGTTTTGAAATAAAATATAGTTGGCTAGGATATATACATGGTTTAGTGTGACCCTGAAATATTTTGTATTAGAGATTATGTATGATGTTTTTGCTGATAGTTTTAGTTATTTTAGATGCTTGTTAAATGGTATTATTATATATGAACTTGAGTGAACCTTTAATTTCCCATTTGAGTCTCTAAATAATGATTTAGGATCATTATTTTGAAACTCAAATTGTCTCAATTTGGACAATTTGGAAACAAAGTTTTCCCACATAACATATATGCTCAACGTTTTTAACAAGTAAACTCAAATAATGACTGTTTCGCATGTAAATATCCAATACGGTAAGATATTTATATTAACTTCTTGCTATTTCAGTACCCTACTTGCATATAGAGTTGAAAGAAGGCTTCGAACACCAAAGACAAAGATGAATCAAGTGTACCAATTCATGTTTATACATGCTTATTTCACTTGGCGGTTATTCTAAACTATCTTTATGTTTTTTGGTCTACAAAGTGTCCTAAGCACATGAACTCAGATGACTGTGGATATTACGTAGCCTTGTTCATTGGAGATGCACTGCAGCATGGATAAACTACTATTCTAGTTAACGTAAGAACCATTTTTGCATTATGACTATGTTTATATGAAAGAATAATGTATTGTCATTATTTATCTAATTTGGTATTTAACTTTTGTGATTCTTTTCTATCTATGTTTGTAGTATTTTCCAGAATCTCACTTTGTTACCTTTCCAGACCTTAGAATTGAGGAGTTACAAAAGAAATGATGTGCATAATTCTACCATAAATTTTTGAAGGAATTGAGCAGCTACAAAAGAAATTATGTGCATATTTCTACCATAAATTTTTGAAGGACAAAATCAACATCATTGACTCTTAGGGATTTTTTTAACCATTTCAATTATTTGATGTATATGTACCAATTTTATTACATGCAAATTTTAGTTTTAATTTGTCAAATTTTGAATTGTTTTTCTATGATTTTGTGAATATATATTGTATGCTTGATCTGGATTTTGTTGGATTAATTTGATATGTCCTGAAATTGTGGTCTATCGAGTACAAATTATTAAAAAAAAATTGGATTTTAAAATTTAAATAAAATTATCTTTTTTAAATTAGGACTTTAGATAGTAGTTACCAAAACCGCTATCTAAACATACTAAAAGAGAAAGGTTCTAGAACTAATCGCTATTAAAAGTATATTTTACATAACGGTTGTAATTTTAACCGCTATTATATGTGTCATTTTTAAGAGCGATTTATCATTTCAACTGCTATTATAAATACAACTTCGCATAGCAGTTCTACGTTAACCGTTATTATATCTTATTTATGATAGCGGTTAGTTAACCGCTATCTAAACGTCATTCTTATATTAGCACCTCATTTAATAGCATTTGAAACCACTATTATAGAACATGAGGAACCGCTATTACATGTCTTTTATGTTGTAGTGCCTTGTGCTTATAAAGTCTTTTATACGTAAAAATAAAAATGTTATTACTTATGATTGAAATCAAGAGGTAATGGCAAACATTTGGAGTTAATGATGCTAGATCTATAGATTTTCTATGGTAATGTCTCCATAGATAATATGTTGATAGGAAAATAGATTTTCAACTCGTAAGTAATATTGTTAATGGGTAATTTCATTTTTTATATGTAATATTAACGATATTTATTCATAAGTAATGTGCCTACAGATATTTGTAGATAATTTACCTATGGATATATATGTATATATAAATGACCTACTGATTATTTACGTAATTAACTATGGTTTAGAACTCAATTTACCTAATCCCTACATCATAGGTAAATATGTTGGAATTTAATTTTTAATTTGTGATACAAAATTTGTACTTGTCATTTAAAATTTATACTTGTTCTTAAGTAATACATAGGCATCAAGTGCAAACTTAATTCAACTCAACAACATTTGAATTCAAATTTAAGCATTAAGTATCACATTCCAAAACAAAATTCAAGCTTCAATAACCAAAATTTAAACATTAACTTCAAAACCAATCCAACTAATTTTCAATCATCATAAAAATAATTTAAAATTAAATTTAATACAAAATACTACAACCTAAATCTAGTTTCACATATATTGTTTTAAAGTCCTAGTAATTTGGGTAATCAACCTATAGATGCCCATTTTGTTATTGTAGTTATTGTTGTTTCTTTTGAGATTGTTGTGATAATATTGTTGTTGCAGTTGTTATGATTTATGTTGTTGTTGTGATTATTGTTGCTATCGAAATGTTTATTATCCATTAGGTGGAAAAAAAGGAAGAAAAACACTAACAAGTAATTGTAATTGCAGTCTCTCATTATCCTTCCAATAATTGCACACATGTTCTTTAACTAAACAATCTCTTATAAATCATTAAACATACTTGAACCTCCATATATCAGACTATTCCCACATCTAAAAGTAAGTGCAAGATCTCCAAGCCGGTAGATTCAACCTTTTTTCTTGCCATCTTCAATAAAAATCCAACTTTTAATCCTTATTCTCTACTCTTTTGCAAGATCTAACAAGATGATTTTGATTTAGCAAGACAAGATGTCACCTTAGATTCCTTCTATTATTCATACGGTTAAATTATTTCATAAGTGCACACCAATAATATAAAAAAAATAACATTAATAGTAAATTCATATGAGTCTACCTAGATCTTTCATTAACAAATTTCTCATTATCCTCTAGTATAAAGATATGTTTGAATACCTCATCAATATGTCCAAACCAACCTAACTCCTTGTCCTAAAATCAAGTTCATGAATAACACATTTAACAGAAATGAAAACAATTTATATTTTCAATGTATTTACAATGTAAATGTCATGCTCGTGTATAGTAATGGAACCACCTATGTATAAACTACAATCTACATCAAAAGCTCAATTTTTCTAGGTTTGTGCACACTTTTCACTATAATAAGGTGAATTATAATTCTTTATCGAGTGTCCATACATGATCAAACATCCACTAAGACTTCTTTATAGATTTTCTACCATCTTGAACATCAAAGATAGCCATGTAAGGCTCTAGAGTAAAAATCTTTTTAATCCTTTACTCATCTATGGTCTTTAGTTGACTCTCTTATGTGAAAAAGAAAAATTTTCACACACATAATGAGACAAGCCATTCAAGAACGATAAGAGGTTCTAAATTTTTTATTTTTTTGATTTGGTTATGTTTTATGTTGGAGAATGCATATACATCACGCATTAAAGGGATCAAAACTTTTGGTTCCTATATTTATATATGCAATAATGATTATTTGAATGACCAAATATGAACTAATGCATATATGCCATTAATTGATGCATTACATCCTTTTCACAACTAAATCCATGGTAAATAAAAACATATTATTAAATTATTATTCCTTACATCATAAATTCTAACAATTTAATTAAATACAAAGCCAATGTAGGTAAAACAAATATGAAAAAAACAAACTTTAAATTGCTAGAAGATCTCCTTATCATCATTGGTCATAGAAACCCATGTAAGATATGACTCAAAAAATTGTTATTTATTAATAATCATTGTAGTCTGTTATGTAATTCTACATGATTGAAATCTTCAAGAAAGAAATTCAAGAAAATTAATTAATACAACTAATAATGAAAATATGATAAATTATATTTAGTTCTCACCTTAAACTATAAGGGATATGATAGGAAAATCAAATCCAAGTAAGGGATCATCCTTGTTTGACTGTGCATCACCTTATCAAAAATATTTGTTGTCCTTCCTCAAATGGAGTATGATGGTCTCTATAAAACGTTGATAGTGGTGAGGGTGTTGATGATGTTGAGGATAGTCTAGGTGATACTACTGGTAATGGTGATGATATTGATGATGATGAGGGCAATAAGGTGATGGAGAATGCGCTAATGCAATGACTAGGGGTAAGGATGATGTGGTTGTTGTTGTCACACCTTAGGATTAAACTAAATATCAAAATGGTCATGATTTTTGTATTTACATCAGTTGGTATCAGAGTTTTGACAGTTTCAATGATTTTTACTTTAAGATGAATTTTTTACTTATGATAGGTACAAGTGTTAAAGTTTCTCTTCAACTATGCATATAACCTATCATTCATAGATGATTTTGCTGCACAAATGGAGAGGAAGTTGAAAAAGAGTTTTGAGGAGAGGAAAAAAGAAAAAAAAAGTGGGTATATAAAGATAAAGAGAGAATGTTTGATGAGTATTAAAAAAAATGTTATAGATATGATAAAAGAGAGAGTGTTTGAGAAAATGAAAAAGAAGACTTTGATGATTTATTTCTCCAAAGAGGTGTCTCATGGACTTCCAACTTAGAGAAAATAGAACATCATATAGACTATGTTCCTAAAAAAAGTCTATCCAATTGGCTAGCTTATAGTACTAACCCTAAGAAATTAAAGAGATAGAAAATCAAGTGTCTTATTGAAAAAGGGTTTAGTTCAAAAGGGTTTCAATCCTTTTGTTGTTCCCATGTTGTTGGTCCTTAAGAAAGATAACTAATGGAAAATATATACAGATTATATGGTCATCAACAACATCACTAGAAAGTATAAGCATCAAATCCCTAGGTTAGATTATATGTTGAATGAGTTATATGGAGCTAACATATTTTCTAAAATTGATCTTAAGAGTAGTTACCATCAAATAAGAATTAAATAATGAGATGAATGAAAAATTGCTTTTAATATCACATTTAGATTGTATGAATGGTTAGTCGTGCATTATGGCTTAACTAATGCTTCTAATACTTTCATGATATTAATGAATTATGTGCTTAGGGATTGTATAGTTAGATTTTTGGTTGTCCACTTTGATGAAATTTTAATTTATGGTAGGGACATAGATGTACACATTGGTCATCATAGACTAGTCTTAACATCACCCTTTTGTCAACTTGGATAAATGTACCTTCTGTAAGGAAAATGCGTTCTTTCTTGAATTCAAAGTTAGAAAAGATGGTGTTCATGTTAATCTTGAGAAAATAAAAGCTATCAAAGAAATGTCCATCCTTAAAAATGCAAGATAAGTCTGAAACTTTCATGGGTTAGTTAGTTTCTATAGAAGATTTGTGAATAACTTTTGTACTATATGACTCCTTTTAATGAACTTGTTAAGAAGGATGTGCCTTTTATATGAGGTGAAAAATAAGAAAAAACTTTTAAAGATTTAGAAGATAAGTTAATCCACACACTCATTCTAACTCTTCCAAACTTTCTTAGTTCAGAAGGAATGAGTAACTAGATATGGGTTTATCAAGAAGTATTATGAGAAATCCCTCTCAGAAGCATTCAAAACTTAGTCCAAGAAAAGATGGTTCATTTCAAGTACTCCAAAATATTAATGACAATACATATAAATTAGATCTTCCACCTAAGTATGAAGCCAACCTTACTTTTAATGTTTGTGATCTATTTTATTTTGCAGAGGTTTTACTTATGAGGATAATCTAGATCTAAAGACAAATCCCTTTTAAGAGGAAAGGTTTGATAGAGAATTACTTGTAAGATGATACATTTGACCTTTAACAAAGTTCATGGCTAGGAAGATAAAAGAAAAATGAGCCTCAAAGAAGAATACTCTTACTTTAGAGTTCTAGGATTTTTCTTTTTTCTTAATTGTATAAATATATATTTTCCTTGTATTTTTGTAGACTTTTGTAGAGACACATGTGGGCTAGATTTAAGTCTTGTTTAGATTACCAACCCAAGAAAAAGTTATAGAGAAGACGATTATATTACAAAAAGGAGACACATGAAACATAGAGTCTCACATCACTTGGAAGAAGAAAAAATAGGCTTATTTTAGGTGTTAGAAGGAGGTTTGGGATAATCACCTTATGCTTCTTAGTCCTAGATTTTTTATGTCATTAGGTTCAAGAGGTTAAACCACTCTAAGTAAGACTCATTGTCTCGTATAACACTCACATTTTAATTAAAAGATAATTGATTTACTTAAATATTTCTCTTCTTAAATATTTCTCTTCTTGTTCTCAAAGGTTATCCATGAAGTAATCTACTCCTAATTTTTTATAAAGAAATCTTCCTTAAAAGAGGAAGGTCAAAGTTTCTTTTTAAAAACTTGAAAAATTTAAGTTTCAATCTTTTGGCTGCATAAAAGAAAAGTGGTTCCATAAAAAAGTAGTTATCATAGTCCAACAACTTCTCTAAAATATAAGATTGATTTAGTGATGAAAGTGAATGGAAGAAAACCATAAATAATGAGTTTGAATATTTATGCTAACAAAAATCAATATATTAAAAATTTAATTTAATTATGCTATTAGTTCTTGAAATTTTGGCAAATAATTTTTTAGTCCATCAAATTAAAAAAAAAATAGTCTCTAAAATTTAGTAAAATATAATTTTAGTTCTTAAAACACTAAATTTGAAGGATTAAAAATAGATTTTAGAAATTCATTTAATTATTTAAATTTACTATTTAAGACTAATATTTTTTTTGGGATTAGAATGAACTTTTTTTAAAACGGACTGAAATTATAATCACGAGACTAAAATCATAATTAAACCTATAAACTAACATTTCTTGATGAAACAAAATTGGAGCAACTTTTCCATTGTTGAATTATGTCATACATAAATTGCATATATAAAAAGAACAGCTGAAACTGCGTATTTCGTACTGTACACTTACACTTCTCTTACAACTTGCTGAGTTAGAGCTAATAAACAAGTACCTTAATCATCCCCCATTTAACTTTTTTTCTAATTATATTTCCTATTTTAGGATCCCAACATCCCTCCTTGATAAGAGGATTTTTAACATCTTTCATATACTCTACCAAAAGATTTGATGGAAAAATTTGCTGTGTGCTATGACAATAAAATAAAGCTACGATTACTTCATTGATGCTAATCCAACGAGAAGTCATCTAGCCATATGAGCACTTCATTCCTCTTCCATGTCATGAACCACAAAACAAATGAAGCAATTGTCACTAGTTAAGCTGACAAGCATCAAATTAAGGTAACGACTTTCAAAAGGATAAATTAGATTTTTAGTGAACATAGAGTAATTCTACTATGCGTCATCTAGGGGTGGGGAAAGGTTTTATATCACGGGTGTAATACAACCTTGCTCCTTTCACACATGGGTGGAATTACCACAGCCAAGCTTCTTTTGAGGACTAAAATGTAAAAGTGCACGTATGACTTAACTTACATGGAACATTACTTGCTGAACATGTTATTTCAGTTGCATTACAGTAGAATACTAAGATACAGCAAGTAATAAGAAAAGGAGTTGAATCCATATCTCTAGTAAGGAAAATAATACTTTGTGAAGCATTAAAATTCACTGGATGCAATAAACTAAAAAATATAGATGGGGATTGAAGCAGACCAGTATATAGTGCGAATCATGCATATAACTGCAAAAAAAAATGTACATAGCAAAAGCTAGTTTTTGGTGATTCCCTCCAAGACAAAACTAGTTTCAATTTTTTTCTTGTATTGCCAATTCTGATTATATACAAGTTTATGAGAAAGTTGTTGACCAGTGGAAACAAAAGCGGTTAGCAAATTAGCACATGAAATCCCTATCTAATTCTACTTTTATACCACAATTTATCATATTTTATGGAAAGAATCTAGCTAAATCTATGCCTTTTATTGCACATTTTGGGATGAATAATTTGTTATTTTATTTGGCTTTTAATAGTATATTTTGAACTAATTAATCGAGAATTTGGTGAAAAAGTTCAGTTTTAGATCAATTCAGACAGCACAATCATGCTTTTTCGTAGTAACTGGCATGCCTAGCTGTGTGATCAGATGTACAAGGAACAAGTGTGTATCCTTAGCATCAGTCAATGCAAAAAAGCCTCAAGGCCTAATGAAAGACCTATATTTCCCCAATTTTTACATATATATATACTCTGGCTTGAAAATAAAGACTTGCCTACAGGGTTCTAAGGGAAGCGTAAGTATAAATAGACACCAAGAGTGATATTGAATCTCATGATCTACCTCATGACGAGTGAGATTGTGTGACCGAAAAGGATTATGTAGCAAAGCACTTTCCAGCCCAACGACAAACAAAGGAAAGATTGGGGGGTGGGGGGGTAATGTAGAGCGCTTTTGGGTATCTCCCATTTATTGGTTCAAGTAGGATTAAGAGACTAGTATTGAAATGAAACCAAATTCTCATTAGTGGTTTCTCTTATTCTATTTCTAGTAGTGGAGAAAGGAAAATAATCATAAACTATTCTTTATCTTTACATGTCATCTATTTACAAATATAATTAATTTAAGATTTTTTTTAGTCTATTTTAATCCCTTATCAGTAACACCCCTCACATCATTTATTGCTTAAGCTAGATGCCTCACATCATTTATTGCTTAAGCCAGATTTCATCTAGGAATGACGTATGCTCCACTGAAATTATACTATCAATTTTTTATATAAGATAAAGTTGATTAGTCACACTTCAAGTTCTTTGGCTTGATGGTGGGGAAAATGTTGAGAACACATCAAAGAACACAAGGTCACCTTTTTATATAAATCAGCTTGTTTTTAGTTGTTCTAAAGGCTATAAATAAGCCCTCTGTCGCTCTGGAAGAAGTTATTAGATAATTGTTTAAACTGGATTTTCCAGTGTGGAAAGGAGAGTGCTCTTTTGGGGGGGTTTACTTGTATAGACAGATGTGAATGTTCTGAGTGTGAGTTGGTTCTCGGTTAGGATTTTGTGTTAGGCTATAAGGAAAAAGAGAAGTTAGTGTGATAAGAGAATTTTTAAAGGGTTAGTTACTTGAGGTGTTAGTTAGATATAAATAAGGTAAGAAGATAGGAGAAGGGTTTTTCATTTTGTAAATTGAGCATTAGCGATTTGTGAAAGGAATAATCTTTTGAGAAGGGGAAACCCTTGTTCAATAAATTTTTTTCTTTTTTTTTTTATCTTTTTCAATTCTTGGGTCCTAACAAATTTTCCCAACCTTCCAAATCTTTGAGGGAGTCAATGTTAGAGATGGACGAAGGACAAATTTGGGTCATTGGGAAGCTGTTAGCATTGTGTTTGTGGTGTAGATCCAATTGGTTTTGGATTACTAGGGCCGAAAAATTCTTTGAGATGCAAGAAATTGATTCATTCCATGAGCTCCAATATGCATTCATGAACAAGGAGGGTATGGTAATGCTTTGGTTCTATCATTTCCACAACTTTGATAAAAAGATAGAAAGATACCTATGGTAGCCACATCTTTAGAAGATTGACAATCATGAAGCAAGAAGAGCAAGCTAAGATGGGAAATGGAGACTTCCACAGTGTTCTTGGAAGAGAGGAGCAACATTTTAGAGCTGAAACATATGTTGCACAAGATATTGAATGAAGAGGGTATTCACATTTGACTGAGCAAAAACAAATAGCATGGAGGGAAATGGGTAATGATTCATTGATCTTGGACAAGAAAGGTGGAACTATCCATATATGATGGAAGCTTAAAGGGAAAACTAATTCAAATAGTAGTAGATTGGTGTGATGGAGATCCATTGCAATTCTTGAATAAAAAAATAGAAGTAATGAAGAATTGCACCCTTTGTAAGAAGAAGAAGCCAAAAGTGAATAGCAAGAGAAAATAATATTATGACGGAGGAAGATGTTGATGCATCAATGAAGGGCGTAAGATTGTGGGCTATCAAAATCAATTTCTTGACAACCCAATTGTAGAGTTAACCAAAAAGGAATTTGAAGGTGGAGATGCAACCATACATAATTTATTTCCCAAATTCAGATTTTCATATTATGAATCAAAAATCATTGTTGGACTCATATTTAATAGATGATTGGAAAATTAGAATCTTGGAATTTAAACTTGTTGTATGTGCATCTAATATTAAACTTCATCGCCTCATGGATCACAGTTTGCCAATGTAATCAGATCAGCAGGAAGGTTTAAAGGCTATTATCACCGTCCTAGCCACCAAACCTAAATTTGAATGTAGGCTAGTGGGTTCTCATTCGTATGCCAGGAAAATATCACAATGCTTTAAGGAAGGGCAAATGAAGATGAGCAATGGGATCAAGCTTCCATTATTGCAACCTTGAGGGCAAGGTTGATTTTAAGAGGAGTATTGTTAGGGTATAAGGATAAAGAGAACTTAGTCAAGATAATTACAGTATTAATGGGCTAGTTAGTTACTTGAGGTGTTAAATGTAAATAGGATAAGAAAGATGGGAGAAGGGGTTGTTCATTTTCAAGATGGAGCATTAGCTCTTTTTGAAAGGAAAAATCCTTTGTGGAGAGAAAATCCTTGGAGGAGAGAATACTCCCCCATTTCTTGATCTTTTCATTCTATTCAATAAAAAAAAAAAAAAAATCTTTGCTTTCTCTTTTCAATTCTTGGTTCCTAACACACGCCCATCCAAATATAGTGCTAATTTGTATTATTGTAAAACCTAATCTCTATAGCTAAATAATTCATCCAAAGTGTACACCAGGTATCTACACTGAGAAGTAGTTTCAGTAAAGCACACATAGTAGACTTCAACAGACAGAATCAAGCAGGTCTTGTAGCATACCATTATAAAGGTCCATGTTCGACCTGGATCATTGTATCGTGCAAGCAAACAACCAAACTGAGGTTTAAGACCATCTTTAATGATATTGGAGCGCAGGATTTTCTCCTTTTCACGAACAATATCCTCTGTGGGTTTTCCACTAAACTTCATTACTGCAGCAATGCCTCCTTCAACCTTTCTCAAGTGAACTGTTTCTTGATTTGGATTTGGTAAACTGGTCAAAGATTAAACAGTAAGCACAAACCTTTAAATTCAACCAAAGATATTGCACATTTTTTTATGTTTATATATATTATTTTTATTAAGCTAAGACATTAATGCCTTAGGACAAAACTTCTTAAAATTTTAAAACAAGAAAGACTCAGTAGATATACCTTTCTGTTTCTTTGTCTAATGGAAGAACTATTTGGATAGAAACATTGGACAGGTCAGCGTCATTGGTTTGTGTGAATACAGGAGTAGTCATTGGTATCTTCTCCATCTTCGAATTCTTTCCAAATATATATCTATGTGTGAAGGGGGGTGATTAGCATTTATGCATTATCTAAGGCTGACTCTAAGAACAAATGACAGGCTTCATTTGAATTTTTATATCTTACCCAGCAACATCATTAAAGCCAGTAGACCCAGATAGCTTGTCTCCATTTGTTTCGACTACTATGAATGGATCATACTGCCTAACCTGTTTCACCATTAAAAATGAAAAAAAAAAAGCATCAGATAACAATAGTGAAGATTCAATCTGGTACTCGTACAAAATACTAATCTTTATCTTCTTACACTTGAAAATGTTGCGTGGTGGTTGATGAAATGATGAAAAAGTTCTTACATGAAGGTTTCATATGCAGTAGTTCGGTGCAGTAGTGTTGAAGTGGAGGTAATTACAAACAGTGAATTTTTACCTTTGTGATTTAAGCAGAGCATTAATGCAATCCTTTAAACAAAATGGCACATATTTTATCATGAATAAGACTAATACATCAGAAATGACAGATAATGTATGAAACTATCAATGCAAATATTGATGAATGACACGATATACCTCATAATTTGCCGTCCTTTTCAATACTTTATATTTTGGTGATTCCAATTCCGGTGTCTTATAAATTCTCAACTGCAAAGTGCCAAGCCTTTCTAGTTAGAATAATTTTTGGGAGACTGTGTTTGCGAAAATGAAGGTCCAAAACATACATACTTTGATTGTGAAACAGAAGGGATACCTGTTTGATTACATCCACCAAACCTTCGAAAGAAAAATAGTCATTTTTCTGTATTGAATCCCAAAAGTCCTGGAAAATTGAGGAATAAGAAGCTCAGTGCCAATATGAAATTAGCAATATTCCTCCATCTAAAAATAGACAAACAAACATAGATGCAGTTAAAGCAATGTTAATTACAACGCAAATATTTTTCAAGCTAATTACCAGACTGAAAAAATTTGAAAGTAGTATCAAAAGCGCTAAATTAGTAAACTCTGTCCTCTAAAAACTCATTATTTGATGGCATAGCATCACTACGAGATAGTTGGAACTTGGGAACCTACCACGTGGCTACAAAACTTGCCATTTTCTGGGTTAATGCCCATTACAGAAGTTCCGGTAAAGATTAGTTCCGGTTTCCAAGGAAGAAGCACGAATTTCATAACCATGGTCCACCTAGTAGTTATCTCATACGGTCCTGTCTATAGCAACTCCATTAGTCCAACAGAACAAACATTACAATATAGCGAAGAAGAAGATGAGATTAAGCGAAGTTGAATTTGAAACCGACCGATTTGACCCAATGCAACTGAAACTGGGGCATGAAGAGTGTTTTGAGAAGTGCAATGTTGAAGAGGTAGCCGCTCAAAGTATCGTGTTTGGTTATCGGGTCTCGAAAGAAGACACGTTCGTCATAGGCCGTTTTATCGATACCTTGATCATCGAAGAGGTGTGGGAGATCATCGTAGAGAAAGCCCACGAGTTGTTGTATGTCGAACTTCTCGGGTGCGCTTTGCTCCACTAAGCTAAATTGAATGACCCACTTGAAGCGGTTGTTGTATTTTACATTGAGAGCAAATTTTCGGGGCTTGAGAGGAAGTGGGAGGTGCCGCTGTAGGCTAACGCCGGTGGTTGGTGGGCGGGAACTGACGCACGCCGTGGGGAACGGCCATGAACTTTGGTGGGAGAGAATGGAAGCGGCCATGGGTATGGAATCTGGAGACGATCCTGGCCACACACAAGATAATTGGAGGAACAATGGACCAAAGTAGTCCACATGTGTACCTCATTTTCAGAACTGACACCACCAACTTTGCCTCTTTAATATTTGAACAGAAGAGTGTATTATCTAATATAATCAAATCTCTTGGTATAATGAAACTACAATCATACTTTTTAAGTGTCGTTTTATTTGATAAGTGTTTTTTTTTTTAATAGTATTGTAGTCTCTCTTTTTTTTAAATATAGTATAAAAAATACAATTTTAATCTTTTTTATTAGTTAACAACTATCTTTTTACGTATATTTAATATTCTTTTAATAGTTAACAACTATCTTTTTACGTATATTTAATATTTTTATGTTAATAAAAAAGTTATTATTACGATTTAGCAATAATTCTGAACTTATATGAAAAAAACATCAATAATAACACTAAATTTTATAATTTTAGTAATGGGTAATTAAACTTAGGAGATGAGATATTAAAAAGTGACACAAATAAAGATCTTTGATAAATTAAGTTTCCCACTACAAGAATTAAAATAAGTTTTAATTAGATTAATGATTCAATAAAAATTATTTATCTCACACATTATAAAATAAGAAATAATAGTATGATGATTTCTTTTATTTTCAAAATTACAAATATAATTAGTTCTCATATTTTTAAAAGAAAAATTAAAATCTCAACATCATTAACCTATTTATTATGTCTTAATGGTTAAGTGTATTTAAGCTTAAAGCCATTAATTCATATTAGGTTTGGGCATTTTATAATTATTTACATTTTTTATTTAAATCGAGCATATTTTGCATGTTTTTTTTTTAATTAGGCCTTAACTTTCTCATGGAGTTCCTTCGCATATTTAGCTGTATCCACCAAATTTTTATCCTTAAGTTAAGAAATATTAGGTAAAGATAATAACTTTGTAAGTGAGTCAAAAGATTAAAAATCTATATGAAGGATTGAAAGAAAAGTTGGTAATATTATGAAGAGTGCTATTACATCCAAATTAAATAGGTGGTAAGTACAATTCTCAAATTCATAAGTTTTTTTTCCTCTTTTAATTGTAATCTTATGAAGAGAAAAAGAGTTTTATTATCATCTTTATTAATCATTTACTTAGGATGATATATAATTAAAAACAATATTTTGTTAGCAAATTTTGGGTCATGTATATATATGATACATATTTAAATGTGTTAGGGTCATTATTTATTAAGCCAAATAATAAAGTGATCTGACTAAATTAAAGTTTTGGCTAAAAGCATATGTCATGAAAATAAAATTGTGTAGAGACCATAGAGCAATTTCTAATTTGATGAGGGCCAAATTGGAAATACTAAAACTTAAGTAATTAACCTAATTCTGGTTATCTAAAGGGTCATGGTCCCCTTCGGGAGCACGTACTACGAACGTAAGTTTCATTCCCGTTCTTTTCTTTCTATCCCCATCAAGAGAGAAAACCCGGAGGGAAATACAGTGTGCTCTTCGAGTGGAAGACCATAAGATCAATATAGTGTTCTACAAAGACATCATCGTTATGGCTAATTCGAGTACGCTTTCGCATTCAGCTTACTGACATGTTTATCAAGTATGGGATTATGTTTATGTTTGATTGTTAGAATCAAAATCAGGATTATTATTATTATTGTTATTGTTTTTCCAACAATTGGTATCAGAGCCGCCCATATTTGATTCATGTCTGTTTAATTTATAGAACCCTAATTATGAAAATTAGGATTAATTTTGTTTTAAACAATTCAGATTACCCAATTTTATGAACCCTAAGTGGAAGATAATCTCTAATTTTTGTGAACCCTAAAATTTAAATTTGGGGGTAACATCCCCAATCTGATTCTGCTTGCTGATGGAACCGTGGAGGAAGCTATGAATTCTTCTTCTTCTTCGTTTTTCACTTTTGTTTCAGTTTAAGTTTCAAGTTTTACTGAGAAAGAAACAGTGTTTCATATTTCAATTTTTCTTGTATTGGGTTCTCTGTTCTTTTTTTAATCTTTTGTTTTTATTTAATTTTATGGGTTTGGAATTGGGGGTGGTGTTTGTGGAGTTCCCAATACAGAGAATCTTAGGTAAATGATGAATGTTTCCACATGTTTGGCTGTTATTATTTTATTGCCTCTATCCCCTAGGAATTTAAAGAAAATTTGATGTTAAATTAGGGTCTGAGTGATTACTGTTTAATTCCCTTTTAGGGTTTAGAGCAGTATGCTAAAGAGACTCGGAACTATCTCTGCTTTCATCCCTAGTGTGATTTTAGGAAGATGTTCATCCTTTATGTATTGGTGGAAAATGAGGCCTTTTTTCATCCTTTGATTTGTTCAAATGAGGTGTTCATCCCTAATGAGATTCTAGGGAGGTATTCATCCTTAGTAGAATTATAATGAGGTGATTCTCTTTTGAATTAGTTTGCAAATATTAAATATTTGGTTTTGTTATATAAATAAAATATTCAATTTTTGGTAGTTTAATATTTTTTGTGAGCAAATTGAGTCAAGAAGTCACCAAAGTAACTTCTCTTGAATTGGGCGCTTCATGAAAAATATTGAATGTTAGTGTTTGTGTATATTCATGCGAGTATTAGTCGACCCAAAGGAAGATTAATATTTGGTCGAATTGCATACACACTTGTAATGATAAACATGTGATAATTATAAGGATTTGCTTTGTCGATGATAAATCAATCCAAAGACTAGTTTGTTGTTGGACGTGCTTTATTGTCAATGTTTGATTATTACAACAAGATACCTCTAGCAGTTAATATTACTGTCCAAAGACTTGATATTGATGGTGCATTGGGTGTCTTGAGATGGGTTAAACCATTATTTGAATATATATTATTTATTTTTTATATAATGTGAGCATAATTAGTTTAATTGGACTCCCGAACAGTAAGTGGTTATATTATTGGTTATGCTTGAAAGATCCAGGGGATATAAATTTTATGATCCCACATTAAAGACAATTTTTGAGACTGGAACTCGCTACGTTTTTGAGGATATTGAGTTTGGGGGAAGAATAAAATCAGGAACTTTGTCTTAGAGGAAGAATCGGTAACAATTCCGGAACCGATTCAAACGAGTTACTTTTGATAAAGTAAGTTCGGAACCTCCACAATGCATTGTTAATGAACCCCTTACTCAAGATGATTTGGTTGTTCATGAAGAACAAACTCAAGATCCTCAAGAACCTGTGCATCATGAGTCAATAACTTTGCAGAGATCCACTAGAGAAAGAAGAAGTGCTATTTCGGATGATTACATGGTATTTCTTCAGGAACATGAAGATAATAATGGTATGATGGAAGATGACCCAGTTAACTTCCGTCAAGCCATGCAAGGTTCTAACTCTGAAAAGTGGATTGAAGCAATGAAGGAGAAGTATAAGTCTATGCAAGACAATAAGGTTATTGGGAACTTGTCTCATTACTAGAAGGTATGAAACTCATTTGGCTTCAAGATGAATATTGTTGATGATTGTATGTATCACAAGTTTAAAGGGAGACAAGTTTAGTCTCAATCAGTGCCCAAAGGGAATTTGGAAATTGAGGAAATGCAAAAGATTCCCTATGCATCAGTTGTAGGGAGTTTGATCTATGCCCAAGTATGTACGCATCCAGACATAGCATATATAGTTGGGGTTCTAGGCAGATATTTAAGCAATCCAGGAATAGACCATTGAAAAGCAGCAAAAAAAAAGGGTCATAAGATATTTAAAGAGAACAAAAGATTATATGCTCACATATAGGAGGTCAGACCAGTTGGAGATCACTGGGTTTTCTGACTCAGATTTTGTAGGATGTCAAGAATTTGTAACTTGCTATGAGACATCAAATCATGAAATATGGCTGATAAATTTTGTCACAGGGCTGCAAATTGTGAAAGGCATTGAAAGACCATTTAAGTTATATTGTGACAATAAATCAGCTGTATTGTTAAGGAAAGAGTACAAAGTGGACAGATTTTCATAGAACACTTAAGGACAAACTCCATGATACCAGATCCTCTGACTAAAGGACTTCCGCCCAAGGTCTTTCATGAGCATTTTGCTCACATGGGTGTTTTACAGTTTGAGGAATTTGTGGTTTAGTGGGAGTTAGTCACTTTCATATATTTTATGTTCTATGTTTAATTTCATATATGTATACATTGTTTTTTTGGACATATTTGGTTATCTATAGATATGCGGTTTTCTTGTTTATTCATTACACTTTGTACATTAAGGTTATTGTATCGATCTCGATAAGTTAAAGTTTGGATCAGTTGAAAATAGACGTGTACAGATCACCTTCACGTAATTTTTCATGCTACACATTTCATGATGAATCCATGTCATTTGGTTATGTCAGGATGAGTAATCTTGTTGGTTTTAGTTGCGATGATGCAATGAAAAGCTGGTTTGGTTCTATATCCTGATATGATTAATGGACAGGACTTTTAGAATATGCTAAAGGAATATAATGACAATTTTGAGCTCATAAAGTCTAACACATTTGTAAGGTTGTAAAGACATATATATTTGTGACCAGTGGGAGATTGTTAGCAAATTTTGGGTCATGTATATATATGATACATATTTAAATGTGTTAGGGTCATTATTTATTAAGCCAAATAATAAAGTGATCTGACTAAATTAAAGTTTTGGCTAAAAGCATATGTCATGAAAATAAAATTGTGTAGAGACCATAGAGCAATTTCTAATTTGATGAGGGGCCAAATTGGAAATACTAAAACTTAAGTAATTAACCTAATTCTGGTTATCTAAAGGGTCATGGTCCCCTTCTGGGAGCACGTACACAGAACGTAAGTTTCATTCCCGTTCTTTTCTTTCTATCCCCATCAAGAGAGAAAACCCAGAGGGAAATACAGGTGCTCTTCAGGTGGAAGACCATAAGATCAATATAGTGCTCTACAAAGACATCATCGTTATGGCTAATTCAGGTACGCTTTCGCATTCAGTTTACAGCATGTTTATCAGTATGGGATTATGTTTATGTTTGATTGTTAGAATCAAAATCAGGATTATTATTATTGTTATTGTTTTTCCAACATATTTTAGTACATATTATATCTTATAAAGTGAAAAAAAAGTTTTGAATCATAGTCATTATGATAAGTAGTCTACGTAATCCTATCACATCTTTGACAAATAAATCAATAAAATTACAAGAATTATATCACCTTTTTGTAATGTATAAAATAATTATCTTAGAAAACTTGTCAATTATGATAAAAATTAAATCATTGTCTCCATTAGACTTAGGCACCCATAAAACAAAATCTATACAAACATCAATTTAAGGTGTTTTGAAATAGGGAATGAAATATATAAATTACGTGGCATGACCTTAGTTTTAACCTTCTTACAAATAAGACACATCATAAAACTTATTTATATCATGTTTCATGTGAGACTAGTAAAAATGTTCATGCAAGATGTCATGCTTTTTGAACCTATGTTCTATCAAACTTTCTTCATGTGTCTCTTAGACAAGAACTTCTTAATTGAACTCTTTAGAACATAAAGTCTTTTATCTTTAATCAAATATTCATCATGTTCAAAATATGAGTCAAGTGCAACATAAGAAAGTGAATGATAGATATAAGAAAAATCAAGATCATGCACATACAATTCCTTAATATATTTAAAACCTAAGAGTTAGATGTTTGTACTTGATGATGATATGTTATTGATAATTCTTCAATTTGATCACATCCTCATAGTACCATTTTTCTTTTGAACTAAAATTAGGTATAACACAAGAATTCAAGCTTTTTTGTACACATCCTTTATTCATCAAATAACCAACTTGCCTCTAAAATTCTTGGTTCTCTTGTGGATTAGTTTTGTATGCAAGCATATTATGCAACATAGCTCTTGAAGCTAAATCACTTTGATTATCAATGCCTCTTAAAGGTGGGAGTCTAATATAAGCACGATAGAATTGTTTGAATGACCATCTTACTCCTTCTTGTTCCTTTCCTTTCAAATTGAATAAAAATTAGAAGAATTATTCTTCACACCCTTCTTTTAATTTGTTGGTCTACCTTATTATTTAGATCTACCCCTTCCACCATCTCCACGCAATAATGCAATTCCACCACATCTATAATATTAAGATTCAATCATTGCACGAAAAGAGACATAAATATTTGCCTCTCTTCATTCGTATGGACTCTAATAAAGCATATCTTCATCTTCTTAAAGTACTCATCAACACTCTTTCTTAGGACATGACATAACCCAAGGAACCATAACTCCTATAAAAAGAAGTATTGAATTCTCTGAAAAATTCCCCAATGAAATAAAAGACAATAAACTTCAATTACAAAAGTTTATAGGTTGTCTAAACTATGTAGTTGACTTCATGTCGAATATAAGAATACTTTGTAAACCCCTTTTTAACAGACCTAGAAAAAACCCAAAACCACGGACCCCAGAAATGACTAAGATAGTAATAGAAGCCAAAAATCTAGTTAAAACCTTACCCTGTTAGGAATACCACACCCATAAGCCAAAATAATAGTAGAAACAAATGCCTCTGGTCTAGGATATAGAGGAATATTAAAACAAAAATTAGGAAATAACCCTGAACAAATAGTAAGATATCACTCAAAAATTTGGAATAATGCCCAAAAAAATTATAGTACCATAAAAAATGAAGTTTTACGTATAGTTTTAAATTTCCAAAAATTTCAACATGATTTAATATATAAAAAATCTCTGTTAAGAATCGATTGTAAATCTGCAAAAAAAAGTTTTAAAAAACGATGAAAAAAATATAATTTCCAAACAAATATTTGTTAGATGGTAAAGCCTATTATCTTGTTTTGAATTCGAAATAGAATTTATTAAAGGAAAAGAAAATTTTATACCCAACTTTCTACCCCGAGAATTTTTGCAGGGTCACACTCATGACAACCTCTTCTAAAATCCCAGTTTCGACTAAGCAGTCTAAACCCATAAAAATCCCAAAGACATCTGGACTCTCCCTGGATGACTTTTCCCCATGCTACTAAAAAACCATAACCACTAGAAAACTTCTTACCTCCACAACCACCCAACCTAATAGATTCACCATATTAACACCGAAAACCCCTCAACAACCTTCAACCGAAAAGATCCCAAAAAAAGAATTTCATATTAAAGAAGGTTGTCAAAAAAATTGTCACCCTAAAAGAAGATTGGAACCCCAAAGATCCTCAGGGCATAATTAGAAAATAGCTCCTCTAGGATGGAGCTGGATTCCCAAATCAGAAAACTTAAAAAAGAACAAAAAATTTTATCAATTTATTTTAATAGACATTGGATCCACATAAATATCTCATATTCCTCATGAAAAGGATCCCTCAATCATTAGTTGTTCAAAGTTATGAATTATTCGAATATTATCTTACCAAGTTTGGAACCAACACCCCTTTATAGATAAGAGTTTTTCGAGGCCCTTTGATCCCCCTTCCTATAATTATTTTGATTATCAAGAAGTCTGGAGTAAAATTTTGTTGGATATCAACCCTAGACAATCTTGGTATGTATGTTTTAAAAGGGAACTACCCTCACTCATACCGCATTGGTTTGTTGAATGGTTCAACAATATAGGACCAGTCCAAGCTATCTTCCCAGAACAAGTTATGAAAATTTATCAGAAATACAAGAGTCTCACCCCACATTAACCACCTCATATAAGAATCATAGAATTATGTTCCTCTATGGGAATAAGCTAGCTATTGACCCACATTCTAGAAATCCATCAACATAAAGAAGAAACTGTCCCAAAAATCCTTTACTTAAAGACTAAAGTATTTTGGTGGAAAAAATTCGAAGTCCAATATGTTGAAGAAAATTTTGAAAACTGGAAGAAAATGGGTCTCATTACCTAATCCAACCCAATCAAAAAATGGGCTTCATTAATCGAAGATAAAAGAAAAGCGATAATAGACTTCTCCTCTTTAGGCTCAAACAACCAACATGAAGAAAAAGTCTAGTTAAAACAGAAAATGTTTAAAGTTTTATCCTCTTTAGGCTCTGACAACCAACATGAAGAAAGTGAAGTCATAATAAACATCCAAGATGCTCAAGATCTCTATGAAGACGTGGAGGAATTTGACTTCACCCAATTTTAGCAATTATAGAAAAACCCAAAAGGAGACCTACAGGAAAGGGTTAGCAAGATTATGGAAAAATTAGAAAAGTTATCTTTAAATGAACAAGAATTTTGAAAATTTCATCCAAGTAAGCAACTAATTTGGTCGTTCACCCAAAAGATGTTCGGGTCCCACCCATGTGAAAATATCTTATAAAACCTGTTGTTTATATTTTGTCGTTTGTGTCGACCGCCGAAAGAAAGACGTGTTATTTGTATTTACTTTTCCTGTCTTTTGTCGTTTGTGTCGGCCGCCAAAAATAAGGCATGTCATTTGTATTTACCTTTCTTTTTGTCGACCATTATCTATGTGTATCAGTTGTAAGATTCGAGTCGTGAATAATTGAAACTTTTACCTATAAAAGAGTCTGTTAAAGAAGTAAAAGATACAACTCTTCTGAGCCTTGAACTCCATCTCTCTCAGCCAACTCTTTCATAGTTAAGTGTTCAACCTTCTCTTTTCCTCCTGTATCTTGTAAGCACTTGTAATATAAATACATAATACTTTATCCTAATATTCTCTGCTTTTATTTTCCCTTACGCTTTTACGCTTCCCTGTAATATAATATGCACTGGTGCCAAAAATGGTATTAGAGCCGAACATCACAAATTTGTTCTTATTAAGTATGTTTAAGTATGCTCTATGGTTACGGCTTATGCTGATCTTTCGCATCATAAATTTACTGAAAAAGTATATTGGCTGGAATATTGAACGGATAAGTTTTTTCCAATTGGGTTTCCATGAATAAAATCTAGTTCAGATCATAATATTCAGGTTCAAATCCTGATATTATAATATGATAAACACAATGTCTCGTACTATTTCCAACTGTTTATTCTTCCTAAATTCGTATTTTCTTAAAACTGGACTTTTCTAAAGAAACTTTTTTTTTTATTAGTTAAGTCTTACTTAAGAGTCTTTAGGGAGAGACTAGCGTTGGTAAGCCAGTGTAGGTAATAAGTCCAATTGAGTGGCAATAAATCCTATGATATTCCCGAATGTCTTAGAACTTGGTCTTAAGATGACAAGATTAATAAAACTACTTTCTAAAGAAAAAGAAAAGTTAGAAGAAAATAGGAATATAAAAGAAGAAAATAGTAACATGAATATAATAAAACATGAATTAATCATTTTAGAAATAGAAAACCAACTTAATAAATGGACTCTCCTAAAAATCGAAATATCCACCGTTTATAAAACAAATTGGAAAGATATGTTTAAATCAGAATACATAGTAAAAACAGTAAATAAAGAAATTGAAGTGCAATCAAGTCATGACAAAATATCATTAATAACTAAAAATCTAATAGCTAAACACATAAAAGAATATAGATATCTATATGTAGGATTTATCCAAATAGCAATAAAACCCCTCTTCAGGAAAGGAATAGATACTCCCATGTTCGTAACTTTAAGAGATAACAGATTAGTAAAACTTGCAAACTAAATTTTAGTCATGTTTGAAATAAATCTTCATAACGGACCAGTATACATAAATAATTACCCAAATTATTCAATAGCCCTCAAAAGTCTTTGTAACACAGAAAATAATATAATACTAGATATAAAAATACCAAAAAACATATGGAATCCAAAGTCAATACCTCTAGCCATAATATATAGAATCTATTATAAAATAATGAAAACTTAATTAGCTTCAGGAGTCTTATTAATGTCCCCAAAAGATGAAACTACTATGTTACTAGTTAATTCCGAAAAGGTTAACGCAATAAAACCAAAAATACTAAAACATACTAAAATATCTAGTGGTCTTAGTTGGAAGTTAGAAGACCTACTAGAGCTAGAACCTCCAGAACTAGTGGAAGTAGACACTATAACTGAATACAAATCAGGAACAGTAGATTGCCCCAATCAGAAGAACTAATTCATTAAGAGGAATGATGATTCATTATATTCTCGTATTTTCTTCCTTTCTGAACTTATTTTAATTAGTGTTTTGGGCTTAACTTTCTGTTATTAATGAATTTTTATTAATTGGGCTTCATTGGGATAATAATTCAGATTTAATTAATTTGAATCTATTTTATCTAATTTTTGCTCATTATTATTTTCAGGACAATTTAAAGCAATTTTGGGTCTAGAAGATTGGGTCAGATGCCATATTACAGTTTAAAGCAATTTTGGGCTTGGAAAATTGGGTTAATTATCATATTTTATTCTATACGGGTACTAACATTGGTTCACTCTTTTATTTATCATTTTTTTCTACAGAGCTCCAAAAATCATGATTCTGAAAGCATTATAAACTAGACACATTCAGCTTTCCAGAGGATCCAGAATCATTCAATTCGAAACTAAATTAGATTTTACATAAATTATCCAAAACGAGCCAAGCGCACCAGTGCCAACCCAATGGACATGCTTCAGTAATTTAAGTCTCCTAAATTCATTAGACCTCCAAAAATAGTAGAAACGGTGGAGTTTTAAAGCTAACTCAAAAGGCTTTCAAAGGAGACTGGAATTGCTTAATTTGGATAATTATTGAAAATACTACACGTGTTTAAAGTTCACGTGTTTGAAAATACTTATGATGTGTTTTGTGGACCAGTTGCGCCCTCCTCCTCCTCCTCCTCCTTTTCATTTACTTTTTTTCTATTTTGTATCATAAAAAGTTCATTTAAATAAATGTCAGTCATTACCATAGTTACTAATTGATCACTGTACATAAAAATACATTTATCTTTCATCTCATTTTTTTTAATGATCGAACATAAAATTTAAAGGAATTAATACCAGAACTTGTATATATTACAGTTGTTTTAAGAGTATAACGTTTCTTTACACTTTATATGACCAACTATGCACTCCAAGATTCCCTTTGTTGCCACTGTTTCAAGGCACACATGTACATGTTGCCCTGTCCAACGTGGTGCTTAAATTTGAAGAGAATTTTCTATGTGGCTGGAGAATATTGCATATACATAACTAGGCTACTTGCTTGTGCCAACACGAGTCTAGCACCTTCTCCTCTATCTATAAATACATGTTTCTCTTGAACCCATCTCAAATTCAACTCACATCTTTAGTTTATATCATATAACTTCCATATTTCTCAGCCCCAACTCAGAATACTAAGTTTGATTTCCCGTTGTTACTGTTCAAGATCCAGAGTCATCAGAAACAAAATGCCAACCATTTTCAAGGCCATTATTGTTGGGTGGACGAACCTTTGTAATCGACAACAATGGCAATGATTGGTGCAATGGAGATTTTGGCTTTGCCCTTGTTGCATGCTTGGAAGGTGATGACGACGATCAGTAGCAAATCTTCTTGGGAGCTGAGGAGTCGTGACTTTCTCAAAGTTTTGTAACACCCATGTAATATATGATTTTGGTCCCCCCAAACTTAATAATTATTTAATATATTTACTTGTATATTTATAACTTTATCCTCTCATCACTATTAACTCTCATATAGTTTATGATTTTATTCCCTCAAACTTAATGATCATTTAATATATTTATTTATACATTTACAATTTTATTCTCTCACGTTTACATCTTTTTTCACCCTTTTATATTTATTTATTATTTATTAATAATATATTATTTAGCCCCTCTAAAATCAATGGTCAAGATCCGCCATCGACGACAATGATGGTTATGACTATGCTCCTTCATCATAAACTCTAATGTGTTGCTTAATTATTAACAAACTCATTGCTCTGAATCTTAGTTTTGGTGCTCTTGGTCCACCTAAGTCCCCAAATATCATGTAAAAATATTTGTGCTCTTATGTGTAATAAGAAATATAATTAAGTTTTATGTAAAAATTATTATGCATATCATAAAAGAAGTATGATTGAGAGCTTTAGGTAAATAATTGTTTCACTTCATAACTAATGAAAATGAAGGCAAAATCAGAATGAGAAGTTACCCACACCATCACATTGAGAATGATCTCAAAAGGGGAGTATTGGATTCCTACTTAGATGGTTATTTGAGAAGAAGACAAAGAAGAGAGAAGAGAGAAGAAGAAAAGATGGAAAATAGAGTACACAAGATAGAAGGAATGAAAAAGGTGGAGAATGAGAATAACTATTCATTCATTTTGAAATTATATTTATCTAAACCTATTTTTTTAACTTTGCATAATAACTTGTCAAGAGTTGCACAAATGTCACCTCTAAACACTCATAAGTTATTTAAGGTATTTTCGAGGGGGCAAACAACAATTCTCACAAATGGATCATGGGTCAACTATATAAGAGAGTATGACACCACCTTCAACCAAAAACCTTAAGGCATTAGGTTATGGGTCTTTCTCATTTATAAGTTACTGAACTTTCTCATTTCTACTCAATGTGTGATTTAAAACTCACACTTAAATTCTCAACAAGTTAAGCTTTTTTTTTTTTCAATATTAAATACAAACTAGGGATCAAACCAACTCACTGTCCACATTGAAGTCATATAAAATACAAAAAGCAATTTCTTCCCACACCAAAATAATCCTTTATTTATAATCTCAAACCCATCAAAACTATGAGTATATCTACTCCCACTTGAAAATAATATATTAACTACAAACAAAACCTATAGTTAATAACAAAAATTTATTAACATTCTTAGTGAAATTAGTCATTAAAGGTCTTATAACATCAACAAAATGTTATTTAATAATTACCAACAAAAACATAACATTTGATAATTATTAACAAAAATATTATCTTTAATAATTATCAATAAATTTCATGCATGTAATAATTGCTTATGAAAAAATCCACAATTAATGATAAACAACAAAACATTTACCTACAAATAATAAAATCTATTTACCTTATAATGAACTAATTTTCATGTACATTAGACTCACCATATACGTCATTCAGACATTAATCACTCCTCAAGATCAATTTTGAACAAGATTCATCATATGATTTATTAAAAGAACACAATAAGATTGGGTAGCACAACATATTTCTCTCTAATATAATTAGGGACAATATGTTTAGGAAACAGAAATCAATTTACATATTTTATCAGTCAATGTTTTCACAAAATTATCATTAACCATTCGACCCAACATTTTTACAAAATTATCATTAACCATTGGACCCATTTTCACTAGTATTTATTTCATAGTTTTCCTCTAACACAATTATACGTCTAGTGTCAAGGAAAGTGGTGACAATGTTCTTAACAATCAATTCATTTAAAATGTCCTCTTAGAGAATACTTAAATGCATCTAAAATATCCAATTTGATTATGTTATCACCAAACTCCTTTGTTAATGCACCACCATCAACATTTATCATTAAAATTCAATGAGTTATTCGTTGTTTGAATTTAACCTCGGTTGATTGGAGGTCTTCCCAACATGATTGGAGGAGTATCAATGAAAGAATCACCTCACATGTTAAATATGTAGAAATCTACTAGGAAGATAAAGTTTCCAAATATAATTAGAGAAGTATAACTAAAAGAATCTCATCCCATGTCCACCTTCAGCTTCCAAATATTTAATACTAGCTTCGATCATTTGTTGAAATTATATTGTATTCATTTTCATTTTCCTCATCAACCCTTCTAAGGATGGTAAATTTCAATACTAGAGAAGGTATGCATTGAATGTCCAATTGTTGGTTATGATTTTGGCTTTGATTTTTATATGGTTGGTGGGATTATGGAGGTATTTTAGTGTAAATAAAATTATTGTTTTGGTGGATGTTGTGGATAATTAGGTAGTGGAGGTTAATACTTAAGCTTTTTCAAAGTGTTTGTATTATTTTCCCACTTCAAATTTTGATGATTCTTCCAATTAAGAGTGCATATATTATAGAATACATTTTGTTATGTGTTGTGGAGGCAATCTATTAAATATGTAATAACAAAAGCTTGGGAATCTTGTGAATTAGACAAGCTTTGAAAATCAAGCATTAACGAGTGGCATGTGAAGATGAAGTGTAAATCCTACACATAGCTTCATCCAGATGAAAAATTTGTTGTGACAAACTTTATGGTGGAGAGTGTGTTTGCTCATGTTTCAATTGTTTCACCAAGTTGGATAAGTAGTGTGTTTTTGTTCATGTGTCAATTGTTTGACCAAGTTGAATAAGTGGTGTATTTCTTCTCCTATGAACTAGTTTGAAACTTAAAATTGCTTCTAACATCTCTAGTTAAAAAAAATTGTGAACAAGTGGACATGATTTTTATCAATTGTTTTGGCAGTATAGGAGCTTAATTTGCAAGAGTTCCACCACTAGCAACATATCATACTTTCATACATGATAGTTGTTCACTAATTTGGTTGTGAAGATAATTTGCACATAGTCTTTGGAAACATTCCCAATACTAACCAAGCTTTCTATTTAGTTTCCAATGCCACAAATTTTTTTCCTAATGGGAGTAGCTATAAATACTATAAAGAAATTCTCCAAGAATAATCCCTTTAAATTATCCTATGTAGTGATGGATCCCCGTGACAAATAGTTCAACTAGTCCTTGACCCTATAGTGTAGTGAAAACAAAAATGTTTTAATCTTCATATGACAATCACTAAGGTCTCAATGCATAACAAGCTATATGAAATTCATTAAGGTGTCTATGAGGATTTTCACTTGCAAGGCCATAAAATCTAGGTAACAAATGTATTAATCTAGTTTTAAGTATAAAAGACACATCATTTAGATGTACAAAGTATGACAAGTTACATATGTCCTTCCACCCATATTTTTTGTTTAGAATGAATTCTATGGATGAAAAAATAAATTATGAGTTTATATTTTTCTTTTTTTTTAGTTTATGGAAACTATTTTCAATTTCTAGATCGAATTACCAATATTTATCAATATATAAGTATTCAACCACAAATGTAAAAATAGAAAAAAAATATACAAAAAACTGGAAAAATCAGTAATGGATAGAGAGAAAAGTTAATTTCAATGAGCAAATAATGAATCTATTGAGCAAAATAGAAAAAAAAATGGTGAAATTTGGCATATATTTAAACAAATCAAACAAAATCCACAAAAATATGTTGAGTGAATAGGTCCTCGTTTAGCAAAATGGTTTCAATGTTGAATTATTTTTTTTACAATTATACATTTTTAACAGAAAAGGAAAATAACCGAAAATATATGTATGAAAAATTTACCTAGCTCTTTTAATTTCAATCTAAAACCTGGAATAATATCAATTACTCAACAATGGCACCATTTTAATCAAAACATGTTTTGTTGCCTAAACAAATCAAACAATTATTAACATGAAAACATGTAGTAATTAGAAAAAAACTTAGATCATATTTTCAAAGAACGTTAGTGACTTATTCTTTATTTAATTTTCAATATTCAAAGAGTTATGTTTTGGGTATTTGTATGGTTTCAAATCTATTATCTAATAAAATAGTAGAAATGAAAAAAAAATTATAATAACAGTGGTTAATTTTCTAATAATTCTTTTTCTTTATTAATTATCATTTATTATCTACAGCTAATATGTAACTATAATATAGATCTATATGAATTTTAATCATTCATACTTCAAATTACAAGATCTAATTTATTCATTGTATTCAATTGATTTATAGACATGATGACTTAACTCTAAGAAAAATAATCACATAAGTTCATAATTGATTCATGTTGTAATTGATCAAATTCAACTTAGTAATCTCAATAACAATTGATTATATTAAATTATGAAAAGTTGAAATCATTAAAGAATCAAATGTCAATCAATGATATAAAATTCATATAAGAAAACTAACTTTAGGAATTTAGAAAGTTATAACAAAACAATAGAAAACAGTAAAGAATGTAAATTACATGAATTTGAGAATAAAATAAATATAATACAGAAGAGCTTTAATTAAAGAACTTGATTGAATAAATTGAAGAATACAAGGAAATTAAAAAGTTAAAACTAAGAATTTGAGAGAAAACTAGAAAAAAACACTTAGATCTATGCTTGTAAAGATTAAAAAATGAAAGATAACTTATGGAAGCTCTTTATTTTGCTTCTAGTTAAGACTCCCTGGAAGATTTCTTTATTTCTTCTTCTATTTTCTATGGCACCCTACATTTGATTTCAAAATATTTAATCAGATACATTAAACAATTTTCATCTTATGTTATAATCAATTATTATTTAAATGAGATATAGATTGGTAAGACTAATTATTAGACATGGTGTCATTAAGGAAAAGCCTATTAAGCTTAAAATTAAGACAAATGAATCCTATGGCCATGTGACAATGGATCAAAAGACATTTTGTCACCTAAGTGGAGCATACAATTCTTAACATGAAAATATCCTATAAACCTAGATCATACCCTGAGCATTAATGACTTAACATTTATTCAATTAATTTCCAATAAACAAATAGTTAAATTAGGGGACCGTTGAGTTTTTTGTCTAATATATTAAAAAAAAAATAGCACTATGAAATTTATGTAAAAATAATAAACAACATAAACCTTCAATTCATTCACGATGTAATTAATCATATTCAACCGAACCATCTCAATTACAATTGATTATACTGAATTATAAATAATTAAAATCATAAAAGAAAAATCTCAACCATTAATGCAATATTCATGCCATTTAATGGACAACCACATAGAAGGTTTCGTGATAATGGACATGCCATTTAATGTGTGACAGGCGAAAACTAATAGAGTTAATTAATATTATTTATCGCGAAAATTAATGATAAACAGTTTTTTATGATCCAAAAGTATTCAAATAAACTTTTTTTAGTGATAAATACATTTTCAACGCTGGTGTCGAACGAGACATTTTTATATTGGTGCATCGTTGAAGACTAAAATTGTAGGAGAATATTCGTTACGGCATTGTGATTGCAATTGGTCCAAGTAACATAAACCATCTGTGCATTTTTTAACTTTTAAAAATGTCTTGGAAACCCTCGATAATATAAAACCGAATCCATAGATATATTATTTTGATTCTTCGACTCTCAAGGTAAAAAGCCAGAAGAGAGGGTTTGATCTCCAAACTCAAGCCAATATACACTCAATCTACACAAACAAGGACAGTAACCCATGATCAGGAACAATCCGCAGTGGTTGCGGTGGTGGCTATGGGTTGGAAAATGATTGGCGCCCCATACTGAGGGTAGAGCAGCATGAGGACCGTTGGCGCGTGGCGATAGGTCGGGGCCAATTTGAAAGTGAAACGGGTAAGCATGATGGCGAGGGTGAGTTTGGTCTGAAGAAGCGCGAGGTTCTGCCCGATGCAGGTACGCGCACCGAGGCCGAAGGGGATGAAAGCGAAAGGGTGGAGCGCGGCGCGGGACACGCCGTTGGAGAAACGGCCAGGATTGAACTCGGTCGCGTCGCTTCCCCACGTGGCCTGATCGTGATGAACGGCCAGGATGGGGATGAGGAGCTCCGTCCCGCACGGGATCTTGTACGCCCCTAGCTCCACGTCAGCTTTCGCCCTTCTGATGGTGGCGATTGTGGGAGGATACAGTCTCAGAGACTCATTCACGATCATAGTCAGCTGCAAATATCAAATAACAAGAGTCCATCGTGAAAATAGCAATTACTTGCAATCACTATTATTATCTTTTATATGTTTTTTTTTTTAATTATTTAAAAATAACTCTATAAATTTAAAATACAATTCATATGTTGAAACATATTTATTTATTAAACTAAAATGAAACATTTATTTTGTAGCATACAAGCTATAAAGTAGTAAGTGTTTGATGGGAGAATCGACAATTTGATGACCCAGAAAAGATTCCACAATTTGATGAGCCTGAAAAGATTCGACAATTTTAAAGCAATTTTTGTAATTTCTGCAACAAACGTTTGTTAAACGAAAACAAAATTTGTAAGGGGGAAACAACAGCACTGCCCCAACATGCTTCCTTCAGATAGGAAACAGAAAAGCGAAAAGGGCCGCAGTTGGGTTTCCTTGTGTGAGGAAAGCAACACAGAAAACAAGGGCCAAAGAGACAAAACATGATTTTTGTCCGAATCCAAAACGAACAAAGTGGAGAGGGGTTGGATAAAGATGGTATGTGATTTTGCACAGTTGCTTACTGTCTTAAGCTTGGCTAGATGGTCTTTGGTGGGGATGTCACGTGCACCGCACACCATCACGAGCTCCTCACGTGCCCGTACTTGCCACTGCGGGTGCATAGCAAGCAGAATCGTGGTCCACGTCAGCAGGTTCGAAGTTGTGTGTTTGCCTGCAAAGAAAAAAGTCTTGCACTCTTCCACAATGTCATCGACCGTTACGTTCTTCACATTGGAGGTGGTGTCCGAAGCCCGAATCATAAGCCCCAGCAAATCCTTCGGCCCTTTCATATCTTCATTCCCACACGCATTCTCTTTTCGTCGATCGATGAGCTTCACCAACGATTTCTTCATTTCCTTGTCCAATTTCCAAGAATTTATATTCCTTCTTGTGGGAAAGAATCTAACTCAACCCATGAAAAACAAAACAAAAAGTTATAATTGAGTATGGAATGGGATTACTCTAATAAATTAGACAAGGATTGTTAAAGCCAAGTACCTATAACCTGGAATGAACACTTTTTGGAAGGCATCTGCTGCTAGGACCATTTGTTGGGCTTGTAACCGGAAAACGGCTTTTCCATCTTTGTAGCTGCTTCCAAACGCTGTCCTAGTAATGATATCTTCTGTTAAGGTTTGAAAACACTCCGAAACTTCGATTTCCACCTCACCCTTCCCGCCCATTGTCTTCCACTTCTCCAACATCTCAACCACGCTTGTTGCCACAATCGGTATCAGCAACTAGAAAGATGGAGATAAAATTGCCATTAAAATAAAATAAAAATGGGTACATGATCAGTTTCATATAATATATATTGCTGTGAATTACTTTGAGATTCTCCATATGAAAGGTGGGAGAGATGATTCTTCGGTGGTGAGCCCATTTTTCTCCTTTGAGGCTAAGAAGTCCATCACCTTCAAGCTGCTTCACAAGTGGGGGAGATTCGTTTTTCTCATAGAATTCTGACTTGGAGGTGAAGATTTCCCGGATGAGGTCTGGATCAGAGATGGTGACTCGAACAGTGGGTCCAAACCAAACAAGGAATGTTGCACCTTTATCAAATATAATGAGATTTGAACTAATTAATCAACTGTCTGACCCTGTAATTTTGCAATTGAATGGTAATATTGAAGCAAGACAAGTATTTGTAATTTTGCTTTAATGGGGATATTTTTTTATATGATAGGAAAAATATTGAGACATTTTTACATGAAGGTGGAACTATCACAGAGCCTTATGTAGGAAGTGTAAAGTTTGTAAAATGATGAAAGAAGCAGGAAACATGACAACCGTTGGTTTCAGAGGATGCAAGGACGGTGTAGACCCTACAGCACAGAGACATTAACAGAGAGGTGGCAAAAAACAGGAGGAGGAGGGAATTGAAGAAGACAAGTCAATTTAAAAACGGTTACCAAACATATACAACTACATTGTCACAATTCAATTCCCCATATAACAACACAAGAAAAATAAGACATGGGAAAGAGCGCAGAATCGGATGACAACTTGGCATTCAACAAATTGAACTTAATATATCATAAACATTATCACTGTATTAAGTAAGAATGGTTCATTAATAACCTGGGTATTTTTTTTATATCAAAATAAACTAAGAATAATGGCTACCTTAATTTTGTGCAACTGACATGTATACTGGACAGGGTCAGTTCCTAATAAATATATGATTAACATACAGAAGTTGAGTTTTATTAAGGTTTTAAATTGCAGCGGTCATTGTCAACATTACTCACACTTGCAGGAAGTTATGGATAAATATGGCTAGCATAATCACAATTGTGATTGCCTAGTGAGTCAAAAAACTTGGAAATGCCGGTGTTGTGGTTAAAATCCAAGTCATTTTTAAAACTTTGGGCTTTATTTGATTAATAAAATAAAAAAATTGTATCAGAGGCGTGAAAGAGAAAGAAGAAAACAGAGAGAAATACAGTAGAGATGAGAAAAGAAGAAAAAGAAGTTGATAGAGAAACGAGGTGGTGCAATGAACAGCTGCTTGAGGAAAAGAAAAGCTAGAAAGGGTTGCAAAAAGACGCAACCTTACTCCGGAAATGAGGCCTTGAAAAGTCTCAAATTTCTCGAAGCAGAACCATAAAAGTAGCAAAAGAAACAAATGTTTTTAAGAGAAACAACATGGCTGAAAAGGGGTCTGAAAAATATTCATGCAACCAAGTGCATATTTGCTCTTTTGGATTTCCTAGAAGAGGCAACGAGGCCAAGATTGAAGACAATGTATGTGTGTGTACGAAGGAGATTAGCAGAGTATGTGGGAGAGGGGGGAAGAAATTTGAAGAGGTAGGAATGATGATTAAAAGAAAGTTGAAGTACCGTAAATTTTCTTCCAGTGATGGTAGAAGGAAAGGACTCTAGGGAGAATATTGTGAGAGAAAGGCATGGGTTGAGAGGAAGCTTTCATCATCATTCCCACAAGTTCTTTCACATTTCCAATGAAGAAACGATAAGGGGGTCCTCTGATTCCTTGGTTAGAGAAATGTCCTTCAATTTTCCTTGGACTCCACCAGAAAGAGAGTGCGACCTTGAGCACAAGAAGCAGAGTCATGAGGAAGACAAAAAGAATCTTAAATACTTCCATGTGTTTTTTGGCCTTCAAATTCACTAAATGTTTGATGTCTTTGAGGGGCAGTGCAGCCTTTTGCTTTGCTTCTTATCTGTGCGTTGGTTGTTTGTGTCTTGCCTTTATAACATTTCAAGAAGGAAACAGACAGAGGAAGAAACAAGAGGAGGCAGGGAAAAGATAACCCAAGGCAACCGCGTAGGGGCCGCCATTGAACTCTAAGGGTCAACCAATTTTCAAGGTTTTTTATGCAATATATATATTTTTTTTATATATACAATTGTATCCCTTAGTATTATCTATGTATAACATATGATATGGTTAAATAGGTATACAAAGGAGAAACATTATTGGAGAAAATAAATATGGCCCCGTATTAATATCTCACTACAACATCTTTCATCTATTATTACACATTAAAAGAATTAAACATGATTCTATTATTCTATGAAAACGGTTTTAGAATATGTAGTATTTAAGGGGCAACTAAATAATCTTTAAATGCATTTGTTTTAAAAAATAATAATAATAATACCAATAAAATCATTATCCTTTGTATTGCGTAGAGAACAATTTTGTGAGCGATCAACAATAGTAATTGTATCTTGATAAGGTAACACCAAAAACTGTAGTATTATGACATGAAGAACGGTTTTGTATGTATGATAACGGTCTTATACTGTAGCAGTGAAAGGAAACACCATAAACAGTTGCTTCTGTGGTCAAATAATGTAATTATATATTATTTATGTTATAAGGCAATTATTTTAGTAAAATAATGATTTTACATTTATTAACACGTATTACATTTTCATTATAAGGAGGAAAATATCAACAGATACCTTACAAAAATTCCTACACTTCAATAACATTTTTTTAATATGTATTTTTACTTATCATAAAATAAATTTAATTTATATATATTAAAATTAGTTAGTATATGTATATCAAAATTAATTATTATGAAAAAAAATATTATATAAAATTAATAAAAATTATAAGTCATTAATTAATATTTAAAATCAATATAAATAAATATATAATATAAAAACAAATAATAAAAAAAATTACTTGTAGAGAAATATTATAATTATTTTCTTTATTTTTTAAATTCTTTTGTTTAGGTCCCGCATGAATAAAAGAGAAAAAAATTAAAGAAAATAATTTATAACTTTATCCAATAAATAATATGAAACAGTAAAAGAGTTGTGATAAAACTAGAGAACTTACAATATTGATATTGTTACGGGTGGGTCTTAATTGATACCAAGATTATGTTTTTTATTTTTTAAATTATTTATATATTTATAATTTTGAATGATGTAAATTTTTTAAATATTTATATATAATAATTTATATTAAATAAAAAAAATTATATATATAATTAAATCCACTGAATTTTTTTACATATATAATTAAATATATTAAATAAAAAAGTTAATTTTAATTATATTCTCTTATGTTTTATTTTTTTTCTTTTATTTGCTTTTATATATTATTTTGATCCTCCTCAAATTATTAATTATGATTCATTTGAAATAAAGTAATAGAGAAAAGTAAATGGAGAGAAAGAAAAGGTAAAATAGAGTGGAGAAGTAAATGACAAAGAAAACTATCTGACAAATTTTGTGAAAAATATAAAAAAAAAATTGATATTTATTATTGTGAGTATTTTTCAACAAGGAGAGAAAAATATTAATAAATAAAATAGAAAATTAAATTTTATTTATTTTTTAAAAGTAATAATTTTGAGAGACGTGTCATCCCAAAGGTCCCTCCATCTCTGGTTTACACTACGGAAAGCTTTATCAACAGAAGTAAATCCCTCCGAAAAAAATTATCCTCCTTTCATTGAAAACTTATCCACCTTTCAATCCGTCGAAATCTCAATCCATTCGCGGCAAAATAAATAAAAAACAAAATCATCAATAATATTAAAGTGTCCATCGATAAATTAATTTTAAAAAAATAAAAAATCTTAATGAGTCTATCATTAATGTGTTAATTATTATATATTTATATAGTAAATATTAATTTATTAATTTTATAATAAATAAATATTAATATATTATTTATTTAATTAATGAATATGAATTTATTAACTATTTAATCTATTAAATTAAGAATTATAAATATATTAGTTATGTATTGAATAAATATAATTATTTTAATATTAAATTAATATATATATTAATCCATTAATTATGTTATTTATAAACATTAATCTATTAGTTGTTAATAAGCAAATATTTTTATTTTTATTTTTTTAATCAATAAATATTAATTTATTAAAATAAAATGAATTTATGTATTAATAAATATCAATTGATTAATTTTTATTAGTAAATTATTCTATTTACTATTCAATTAATAATATTTTAATTGATATCATATTATTTATTAAAGTATAAACATAATTTTTCAAAAATATATTTTAATAAGCTATAAGATTAGAAGTTAATATTAGTCTTACCAGTTAATAACACTAATTAAATCAGTCTTTAATTAGAATTATAATAGAATAATAGAAAACAGAGATAATATTTGAGATAAGGGTTTTGACAGCTCTCTTGGAATGCGTGAGGTTCCCTTGCCTCCGGCGGGTTTCACAATGCCTTGGAAATTTTTAGAGGATGATGATCGTTGCTTGCTGCCTAATAATAGTATGTCTACTATTCCACGATCTTCCAAAATTCAGAAAAGAACTTTTACACGGAAGTTATTCAAATTGCTCGTGCGGTTCCGCTAAGTCAAAGAGTGACGTGAAAAATTAGGGTTTCTTTTGAAACCACTAGGGCACTGGAAAGTCATTGTGTTGGATGACTGCATTGTAGAACAAAATAACGGGCTCTTTCCCCGTGTGTTAATGGATGCTGGTTTGAAAAATTCACCATCGATCAAATTTTGGTAGAACTAGAAGATTTTGCTTTCTTCGCTTCATTGACCTATGAAAGTCTCCCAAACTTTTGTGACAGATGCAAGATAATTCGTCATACGACTGCCAATTGTAGGAAAACCTCAACTAATAAGCTCAAAGATAGATAAAAAAAAATGAGACTATTCATTTATTTAGGGCTAAGAATAATTGTGACAATAACAAATAAAATAAAAATATGTGATTGTTAGTATTTAAGGAAAATAGAATTGATGATTTCTTGTTATGTAATAGTGATGTGAGTAGTGTGAGTGGTAATGTTGTGAGTAAGTGATAATGCTTGATAAAAAATTTGTTGATAATAGTGAGAAATCTGTTGGTCCTATTGAAGCTAAATACACTTAATAAATTTGAGGTTATACAAATTGTCCAAAAGAAACTTGTATTTATCTGAGTTTTGAAATATATCTAAAATATATCTAGACTATATCAATAAAAATTGTAAAATTTATATTTTTCATGTTTGTGATGACTAAAGTTTCATAATTTATTAGACGAACTTTGTCAAAATTTTTGAAATTTTTTATTAAGTATTTGCAAAGAGAACCATAGAAAGATGCACCATAATTTATGATTCAAAATTTAAATTTACTTCCAACATAATAGATCAACGTATCATCATTGTCTTATTATATTGTATTGCATTCAATGTATTGGCATGTTTCTTTTTTAGAAATAATACACTAATTTTTAAAGTAATTGTTCAGCGGACGATTTCAGCATATAATATCCTTACGAGATTTAGGATGTCCCCACTTCTTAAATTTTGATCTGTCGTACTCATAACTTTTTCTAATACAAATAATTTTTAATATGCACCTTTCAAAATACATATTTTTATCAATGCTCCTCCAAAATATAATCTTAATTTCTTCTAATTATTACATTTTTTTCTTGTATAAAATTGTTTAATCATGTTTAGTGGACAAAATATATTTGATTATTAATCTAGAAATGAAAACTTAGCTCTTCGTAAACATTACAACTAGTATAATGGAGAATAAAAGGAAAGTTAGTGGTAGAGAATGATTTTATTCTAAAAAGTATATCTAGAGTGCATATGCTACTAGTGGACATTCTGGATAAGTGTAACCCTAAAGAGAGTACAAGTTTTTGAAAAGGATTAATCAATGATGTGAAACATTTCATTCACGACTAGTTTATATATGTTAGTAGTATAAGTATAATACTTCAGTCAGCCCTAGACTATTGTAATCTTTACCAATCATTGAACATGTAGGCAACTCATCACTATGAAATTTATAGAAGGTTTGCCTAATTCTTACAACAAGCTGGTTACTTTTGTAGTTGTGGACAAATTAAGCAAGGCTACTTACTTCATGATGACCTTGTCACACCCTCATTTTGTTAGGGAAATAACTTAATCCTTCTTGCATAAATATTTAAGCTTCATGTGGATTTCTAGACACCTTAACCAGTGATAGGGATTTTGTTTTTGTGAGCTAGTTTTGACAAGATCTTATTATGACTTTCAAGGGGTTTGATTCAACTTTCTATAAGTTACCATTCTCAAACTGATGAATAGTCTAAGATGGGTACCGGGTGACTTGAGGCCATTGTAAGACAAAATGACTTTAAAAAGAAAAAAAAAGCTGCACTAACTAATATTTTGGGCAAGAAACATCAACTTCCCAAAAAGGCAATCTTGGAGATCTGCTATAATTTTAAGAAAAAATATCCTTCGTTGCATTTTGAGGTCAAGAATATTTTCCAGAGAGGAGCATTTGTTTGAAATAAAACATGTATACTGTTACTGATATTTCCATTAGTTAATTATAAATAGAAAATAGCTAATTACCTCTTGCAAGAAAAACGCTTATATAATCTTGAAAGTCTCACTAATCATTCGAAACTTATTCTTTAACAAGGTTTTCTCTCCTCTCTCCTTTCTCCTTTCTACGTCCTTCCTATTCATGCTCAATAATTGAGGCGACGTAATTTACATTCAAAAATATAAATTGTGCGGTGCAAAAAGCAGTTTCAATATGCAAAGCAAAACTGAAAGCAGGAGCTGACACGAATCAGTCGCTGATTTGTGGTTGCGGTAAACTGAAATTCAAGCACGATTTGGCGTGAGCGATAGAAAGCTAATGTAAAATCGTTGGAGTGGCACGGTGTTTGGCAGCGAGATTCGGTGCGCAGATTGGAGATAATCATGTCTCTATGCGACATATGAAATCGAATTGATGATTGCAATTTGTCAACCAAGCTTGTCAATTGAATTGCATATGTCGCAAGCAGTGATGAGAATCTAATTGTTATGTTCGCTGATTCTTAATTATAATTTCGATCTATCTTTTCTTTGAACTATTGCATTTACTTGTGCAGATTCCTTAATTTGGTGCAAAGTTGTTTGAATATTTTTGGATTACAATTGTTTTGAATTGATGCATACGGTGCCGTTATAGCAATTAAATTGAGTTGAATTAGGTGCGGGTACTGTTTCTGGTAGGTGTTTTTTTATTTATTGATGCAGTTTTTAATTCAATCAGAAGCTGTTTCAGGAACAAAAGATGTTGAAATTTGAAACAAACAGTAAGTGCTTGTTTACATTGAAGGAGATCGTCGGTGCAATCAGTTTAAAGCTTCCGGTGATGAAATTTTGGTGACTCTTCTTGAACCAAGCACTCGTAGCAGCGTTAGGCAATTATTCAAAGTGTGGGGGATCGAACCAAGCAGCTGTTTCATCCAAGCGGCATAATTCATTCAATTCGAAGCAAACTTCATTCTTCTATACTGTTCGGCGATTGATTTGGTTGATCTCGCAATAGGTGCCTTTGATTTCAATCTGATATTATGGTGGTAATTCAACGTGAAAAGGTGCAGATTTATGCAATTGAATTCAAATCGCGTTACTCCAAGCGTTTCTGTGTCAATTAAGTCGTGCTGTTGTTTCTTTACTCAGTTGGTGGTGGCATTCTTGATTGAATTAATGGAAAACAACATTAAACTGCCTTGATTCAATCAGGTGCGTAACAGTGTAAGCGTTGTGATGAAGCACGAGGTGGCTTCTTCTGTTCGGGTTTCAGTGCCAAAAGCAAATTCAATTCAGCAGATACCATTTGATCCAATAATGGAGATTCATATCATTCAAATTGTTCATTCGATAATTCTGTTCGTCGGAAAAACTGAGCATGATGTGCTGATTTGGAAAATGAAATTTGTTAACAAACATAGCAACGTGGTTCGTCCAAATACTGGTGCAACGAGGTGTTGAAGCATTTCATCGAACAGATTCGGTGTTTAGTACATTCGGTGCCCCTGCTATTGTTCATTTTGGTTGCCTGGTAACTGTGTTGATTCTGGTGATATTTTCAACGCTGATATGGTGTTGGTCCTACTTCAAAATTGTGGATGGCTAAAAATCTGAGTGAGGTATCTATCTATACAGGTATTTGTTCGGGTGTATTGTCTTGATCTTCTACTGCTAATGTTGGTGTCTTTGACCTTTTTTTTTTTTTTTTTTACTGTGAGTAATATTTTCATGATTATTAATTACGGGACATAATTTTTTTAGTTGAATTACTGGAAAATCTTTTTTATCTTAGATTGATGTTTAAACATATAACTATAAGTTAAGGATAATATTTATATTTTGAAAATTATTTTAAATTTGAGTTTAAATATTGAGAAATTAAAATATAAATTAAGTAAATTGTAAATGAGTCAGTGAATACCTAATTAATTAGTTTTTATTTATGTTAAGTATGATAAACAAAATAAAAAACATTATATGTGTTTCTCTTATGGTATAGTTTTATTTTTAGTTGAGTTTTGTGTTAGATATTTAAATTATTTTCGTCCCTTAGATTATCTTGATCTATTTCTTATAATTTGATTATTTTTAATTTCTTTTTTAAATTTTTTATTTTATATTTCTAATAGTAATTCTAATACATTTGTTAAATTACTATTTTTTTGTGAAATTTTTATTTATTTAATCCATTTCTTATATGGTAGAAGACTATCAATTCGTATATGATATGCTTTAGACTAGTATGAGGATGAAATTTTACCACTCGTTCATGTAAAAGAGTAAAGGCTTTCAAAGAAGAGAAAACAAGTTTATATAAGAAATTTTTTTTTTTTTTTAGAGAATTACACGCTCTCACTGTTTGCATTTTCTCCTCCACGCTAAGATGAATTATCTCTCCTTTTTCTCTACGAATTGGAAGTGAACACCTCCATTATATCATGGTGTTGTGTTCTTCACCTTTTCCATAAGTGAGATCACCACTTGGAACTCCTTTCCACCGTTACTTTTCCTCTTTCCCACGGTTTTTATAAATTAGTTACTACTTTTTCTTTTTTTGTTGTTATTGTAGGTTGAATTTCTTCCCTCCACTGTCTCTGCCACCCGTTCTTCTCCTTCACGTTAGTATTTAAACTTTTTTTATATTTTTTTACTAAATTTATGATATAATTCCTTCATTAAAAAAAGCACATTATTATTTTTATAAGTTCGTTATAATTAATTTAGTTGAGAAAATTAAACAGACCTGATTATACAAAATAAATTATTAGAATTTTCGAAAAAATATCACAAATTACATTCTATAAACAACCTATATAAAGTGTCATTTTGTATATTTTATCCACTTTCCACGTCATTAAAACTAGCCTACTTTATACTCGATGATGTTAAAAATAACTTGCATAAAAAAAATCGTTTTTCACACCGTGGTTATTCGGAAAATTTGCGGGAAACGCTGTATTCCTAGTCCGTGATTAGGTATTTATCAGTCTGACATGCTATATACACTACCTTGCTGACCAAGCTGATAAGGAAGAGAGTGTAGGCCAAGTTTTCCCACAAACTTATTCAGGTTCAGTTTCAGCGAATTATTGATAGAAGTGGCGTTGTTTTTTAGCAACCCATAATAAGTTTAAAAAATGTACAAAACAAAGGCATTTGGAACTAGACCAACCATCCACGAACCCAAACCTAAGATCGAGCATGTTGCACAGCACTATTTGGATAATCAGTTTCCAGTGGCACATTGATCATCAAAAGTTTAAATCTTTCAGTGTTGATGGGCTAGATGAATGAGTTAGCAAAGCTGGCCGCTAAAAAAGAAAAGTGTTTCAAACGAAGGCGTAAGCAGCCTAAGACGCCTCCAACCACTAAAAAGATGACTGCAGGGCCATGCCAAAAGATATCTCCCAAGCAGCCATGTACTTGTTGAAAAGACAACCGAGTCAGCTGATGTGTCAGTCATCAAATGTCTTCCCAATGGTCATGGACGGTTTGATCAACAAACCGAGCGAGTTGTATCTGCAACAAGCGCTGATTCCAACCATACAGAAGCAGTTCCAGAAGTTTTTGAGACATGGCCCAAACCCTCCCTTAAGACAAACAACTTCTTAGCACGCCACCAACAAATTGAGTGATATACCATTCGAGGCTAGCCACTCCACCAATATTAGGCGATCAACCAGCTATCGACCTAAACATCTAACCCCTTCAGCATCCCTCAACCAAAACCTACTGTAGATTAAGTAGCCCGCCACACCAACCTGTAATTGCCCAGACCCACCAATGGCCCATCCTTCACCTTCCCCGAAAACAAAGCCTACACCAAACTTCCCCTAAACTCTCCTCACTCTAAACAGCTACCAATGTTCGATTGAACCACTTGAAACTCATTATGAGAAAGTTACTACCTTAAGCAACGAGTACCTTAAGCACATCCAGTCCTCTCAACCACTGTTAAGAATACCTGAACCTTCCCCTTGGCACCATAAAGCACTTATCCTTACCCACATGGCGTCGTTGTCTGTCCTCCAGGTTGATAAAGATGAAGGAGACATATGTTCCGCCTTTTGGAACCATTCAAGAAGTTTAGAGGCATTTCAAGGCTATGCAGAGTCTCTTGGACAAGTTAAGTTCGTGATCTTGCTAGCCGTTGTTGACGACATGGCAACAATGCGTCACCAAAACACTATCTCATTAACGTCATCTTTTGGGGTATTCGACCAGGCTTGCCTTGCACTCCACAATCATCATGCATGACAAGTTTTGGAATATATTCAGGCTGAGCTGCAAGCCAAACTTGATACTCAGGCACGAGTAGAACCCGCGGTTAAGGCCCAAGCTGGTGCTCATGACAAGCCCCTAGATGATGCTCGTGACTCGGAAAGTTGATGCTTATGTATAGACTCAAGAAAAGACTAATGCGGCAATTGCAGCCAACACCGAGCATGAGCATGAAAAACAGACTCTTCATAGGTTAGAATTTAAGAAGGTTTGAGTACTGCTGTTGTAGATATATATATATATATATATATATATATATATATATATATATATATATATATATATATATAGTTCTGTAGCTACTGTTGACCTGTGATTGACTTCATCATGCTAGTGTAGATGAAGGTATCGAGTGCCTTTGGACAGCCAACAAGTGGAATAAAGTTGCGTGTCTGGCATTTGTAGCCTGCCAAACAAAGCATATAGAATTCAAGTTGATGCATGCATCCAAATTAAAGTTCAAGTCTGCATGCAATATGTTCTTCTTTCCACCACCTGGTCTACAGCTATCAATGATAGCACTTGCTCATTCCCACCACTCAGCAAAAACCAATACCCTAAACCCTAAATTCTTAATTTTAAACTTTGTATCACCACCAACTCAAAAAAATAAATGAATATATATATATATATATATATATATATATATATATATCATTTATAATTTTATATACTTTAAATTCTTTCATGTGTTTTAATTCTATATTTTTAGTTAATTTTAATTTTTTTTTCTATAATTTTCTTTACATGTATGATTTTTTTGTTTTTTATTCTATATTGATTCTTTATATATGGGGTTTCAAAATAGACATATAATTTTTTAGATTTTAAATTTCATAATATTTTCTATGATTTACGAAGTTTAAATATATTTGTTGTGTTTCAATCTAGAATTGGGGTTGAACATTTACAATTGGATCATAATTACAATTTTAACCCATAATCCAGTCTCATTTATTAATCACTATTAAAAACTTTTAAATAGATTAAACCAAACTCTCATTAGTAATTAACTTTTACGTCATTTTTTCTATTTTACAGATTGAATTTTTCCTTTTGTCATTCTTTTTATACCTCTTTATGTTTTTGTATTTTCATTTTTCATTTTCTATTCTCTCTTCATTATCGCTATTAATTTAAAGTTAAAGTACGAAATATTTGAATTTGTTTTCTAATAGATAAAATATAACTTAAAAATTGATTGGATGTTACGAAAACTATTTGACTAAACTCTAGAAATTATATAAATATATTATATTATATTATTAGTCATAATTATATCCTTGAATAAGAGTAAATAATTAATTTATTTATTTCAAATTTTTTTAGTAATTTATTTATCATAACTTTTTTCTTATTTTTCAATTGAAAAAAAAATTCTAAGATTGTGTTTTGTTTTAGTTGTTAAGATAGATGTGAATAATTAATATTTCTTATAACAAGGTTAACATATTAATAATAATAATAATAATAATAATAATAATAATAATAATAATAATAATAATAATAATAATAATAATAATAATAATAATAATAATAATAGGTCCATTTATCTTAGTTGAACTCTCACCCTTTTATTCATTCTGGTATTTTTTACCTCGCGAACTTCAATCAAAATCTGATCACAACTTTGATGTCAACACACAAACAAACGCCTACTTGTGGATACGCTCCAACTTATCCATACACACATTTATGCCCGCATGCAAGCACACGCACATGCGCACATCCAGACACATACACACGCAATTAGCACAAAATGCACTCAAACCCACACATATATGCACTTATGAACATGCATGCCCAAGAACGCTTATATACATGCACACACGCCCATGTCTCACCACACACATACCCATACACATAATCAAAGAGGAGAAATAGAAAATGAACTTCAAATAAATAATAAGAATATTTTTTTATAATTACACCTTTTGTTCTTTCTTTTTCTTCGTACACTACTACAGAATGATCATTCAATGTCGGGTGTAGAAGGCTTTCAACGTCGTTTCTAATAGCGTCGTTGAATCAGGCGTCGTTGAATGTCAAAGGTTTCTACGTCGATTCAGAAAACCCGACGTAGAATCGTGTAAATATCTTCGTCGGTTAAACCAATGTTCGTCGTAGAAATGTGTAATTTCTACATCGATTATTTATCTAACCGACGTTGAATGTTATATACACAACGCCTAAGCTAATGATATGACCGACGCTGAGAGTTAAATACTACGCTCGGTTGATGCAATAACCGACGTTGTATATTCAGTACAACGTCTGTTATTGCATTAACCGACGTAGAAGATGCCCTTTTTTTAATAATTACTCTGTTTTTAGTGCTACCAACAGATATACGACCTGCTATAATCTCAGTCATTGACAGTATATATATTTCAGCTAATCACTATATATTACTATATATAAAATGATAGATATATATGTCAAAATCAGCCAAATTATGTACAAAATACACAAAAAATTGTCAATCAATCATATTCCTAACTATTTGGACAAACTTTTCTGCCCATTTGTTTCTAACCATATCTATAGTTTCCATAGGCAAAGGTTCTATATCTTTAAATGCCTATAAGAAGTTCACAAATAGAATGGTAAAGCCTAAGCAATAAAAATAAAGGAATTGAATATAATAGCAAATGTCAACTTACATCATTCCAACTATCCTGTATGCTACCAAAAATGATGAGCCACATCCAATACATTACATAGTATCCTCCTCCATTTTGTTTGTTACACTAAAAATAACTAAATATGTTAAAAATAACTATTAAATTTGAACATAAAACAGTATAGTATAATATATATATAAAGGCTACTTACTTTGATAAAATTCCAATTTGGAGTTGTGCTTTTACTTGTGTGTTTTCCATCTAATGTACTACAAACCTTTAAAACACTATATATTGAAAAGAAGGGGCTTAGAAATAGAATAATCAAGATGTTTAGACATAATATAAGAAATACTTACTCGTTTACAATATTTTTTAGCTCCATGTCAGGTTTTCTTCCCAATGAGCAGAACCAACACACAAGATTCTGCTTTGGACAAATAACTAATAGTTGTCAGTGGTTTCTGTATATACACATGATTAGAATCTATTAAAAAAACTTGTGTAAAACCAGAAGAGGGTGGGATAACTTACGAATGATGGTATGCTCCAAGGTAAATATCTCTCTTAGAATCAGTCATCCAATTCTGCATGTAACTGAGAATTTGATCACGCTTATTCCCAGACTTTTGTATGGATTGAGGCTCGAAGAATCCATACACATGATCAATGCCCTGCTCCACTATGATTTCATGCATCATCCTAAAATATGCCAATTTAAGTGAACTTATACCTTAGATATTTACTAAAATGAAAAGAGTCATGAAAGATATGAACTTACAATGTCCAAAATTGTAAAACATCTATATTTAGACATTGATTGCCCATCCCAATCTCCAGGGCATCAGTGTGGGAAATGTATAGGGGGATATTGCTAGAAGCCATCCCAAATAATGTAGAATCCCATTGAACTTGGAATGACTGCATATACAATTGTGGGGAAAGAGACAAGAGATCAAAAATTAGATTTGGAGAAGTCCCCACAACTGGTGTCTTCTCCTTAGATCCAGAAGGAGTGGTAATAGCTTTACCCAAGTCTTTTGGCTGTTGAACATCCTACATATTTTATAAAATATAATCATAAACAATAAATTAATTTATTTATGTGTTAGATGTATTATAACCATACATATACATACCTTTGTCATGATTGACCTAACTAAATGTCTAGGCCAAGTAATGAAGGTCTCGAAGGGCTTGCCCCACTGTCTGCACCTCTTCAGTGGGGATAGGGACACTAGCCTCAGCGTGAACCACCTTTTCAACCACTACTTTGACCAAGTTAGGATCCAAAGGCACATTGTGGATGGTTGAATCCCCTTCATGAACTGATCCATGGGCCACTAGTCTTAGACCTTCATCTACCTCAACCCATAAGCCATATCGATCATCCTTTGTGGATTCAGGATGAATATATGTCACCTCAGGTGTGACCTCGATAGTGGCTTCAGCACAACTGCCCTTTGTGCTAACTCTTGGACCTACAAATACAGTAAATTCAAATAAGGACTAAGATTTTAGAAACACAAATCAAGTACCAATTTGTGGTTGAAAATGCACCTAATGGAGGATGAACATCAGCAAATGAAGTACCCATGGAGGTCATACGCAGGAACTGCTCCTGCACACGTGTAGTGATGGTCTCCTCAAGTCGTGCGCTGATAGCATGAGTCAACTCTTCCTCCAATTTTGCCTTGATGGCTGGTGTCAATTTCTCTGTGAGAGTATCTCCAAGGCAGCAATATCTTCTTGGCTCAGGGATGTGGAGGTGCGGATATCCTATGATGGTGGTCCAAAATACTTTCGGATACTCACACCTTGGCCAACAGCTCGAACACGACCTGGATGTTCTTGTCGTCCAATAGTAGCGGTCAAGATATCCTGACGACCAGAAGGGATGAAAGTTCCCTGTGTACACTGCTCCTCCAAGGCATCCTACATTATAAAAGTTAATTTTATTAATGAACATGTTACATATAACTAATTCAAAGTAAATTAACTTCTTTTACTTACAATCCGAGCAGCAATTTCTCGGGCTTCCTGCGATGTCATGTCACCGAAGGCTTTGTACGAGCCCTCTTCCACTTCTGGTGACGTTTTTGAGGAGATGGTGGAGGAATCTGCTCTTCGCTTAAACCGAAGAGGCTAACTCCGACCGTCGAAGTCTAATCTTCTCCTCCATCATCTTCTTAGTCAATAGGTCGTACCCACCACGAGACGAAGGTGGGGGCGACATTCTTGCTTTGAATGTCTTTTGCTTTTTGTCTTCTTTCCTGCAACATAATTAAACACAATATTAGATACATAACTCATTATAAAATGTTCAAGTCAATTAAGCAATTAACATTACCTCCCACTCGAACCAAGTCCTACTATGTACAAACTTCTTCCAAGTGTCCTCATCTATTCCATATCTTTGGCAAGGGGTTAATCCCTTCCTAACTTTGTCCTCAACATACACCCATTTAGTGGTCAATGTGGACTTGAACTGTCTCCACATTTTTGTTATGGCTGTCATTATCTTCCTCCTCACATCCTCATAATTGACTATATCAAAGTGTTCCTACAGATAGCAAACAAGTTTTAGTTAACCAATTGATAATAATGTATAAATAATATAAACAACTAAATACACATACTTACAAGAAGATTTTGCCATAACAAGTTCTCGACAGTTTCCTCCACATGATCCCAAGTAGGATGGAGAATAGATATCTACACAACATAAACAACATAAGTATCAACAATATATTTGAAATGAAATTCACTTTGAAATAGAATAAATACCTTCTCTCTAGCTAGTGTACCCAAGTAGCTATTAAATTGGGTACTAAAGGGACCTGACACCTTGTCAGTCCTAGGATCAACAGACACAGATAACTTCTGGCTAGATATGTGTCTAACGGTCAAGCCTTTCAATCGTGTAGATTGTCGACTCCTCTTACTGGAAAATGTCTTTCCATATGCCTGAAGAGATGGTGGTGGAGATGGTGGAGGAGATGGGGGAGGAGATGGTGGAGGACATGTCATTTACCTGTAATGAAAAAACATAGAATTATATCAATACACATGCAAAGTCTCCTCAATTACATGTTAAAAAAATAAATAAATAGAAACATAACTTAGCTTGTATTAATATTTTCCCATATGTCTTTATCATGGTCATTGCGAGTAGCATGAACAAAGTCCTCTTCCAATTGGGATATAGCAATAGGCAACTGTGGTGAATTTTGAATGTTAATAAAATCATCTAATTCTTCTCCATTCTCATTTGTGACATCAATCATATTTCCTTTGAGGACAACTGACCACCTACCATTTGATGGATCAGTGACATAAAACACTTGTTTTGCCTGGTATGCCATTATGAAGGGTTCTTCCTTATGACCAATCTTGTTTATATCAATCAAAGTAAATCCCATTTGGTCTCTTTGGACACCAATATTGCTATCAACCCATTTACATTTAAATAAAGGCACTTTGAATTTAGTATAGTCGACCTCCCAAATCTCCTCAATGACTCCAAAGTAACTAATTGATGTCATGATAGGGTTTTTGTCCTTTACACTAGAAAAGTGCATAGATGTTGCCTCAATAGATACTCCACTATTCTGGACCGTACTTTTGTCATCTTGTGCCTTCGTATAGAATGAGTATTTGTTAATGTCATACCCTTGCCAAGTTATAACATTATATCTAGGACCATGTGCTAGCCATTTCAGTGTATTAGAGGCATTGGCACTTGAAAGTATTTTGCTTTGAAACCAATTAATAAAGTTGTTGTTATGCTCTTTCATCAACCACCTTTCACCCATTTTGGGGTTTAGGTCCTTTAACATTGCTTTATGTGCATCTATGTAAGGAATAACCTCTTCTGTATTGTTCAAAATATACAAGTGGGTGGTGCTCAACTCTACATGATCTTTTGTTTGAATTCTAATACCACGAGTTCCCTTACCATTTAGCCTATCATCATGACGATTTCTAGGTACACCCACAGGTACCACTCTTGCCAAGTAATCTGTACAAAATTCTATGGCTTCTTCAGCAATATACCGCTCAACAATTGAAGCTTCAGGTCTGTATGGATTTTTAGAATACCCTTTGAAGATCTTCATGTATCGCTCAATTGGGTACATCCACCTCAAATAAACCGGCCCACAAATTCGTATCTCTCTCACAACATGAAGTATTAAGTGAATCATTATATCAAAGAATGATGGAGGAAAATACATCTCCAATTGACATAGTACAACCGCAACCTCATTTTCCAACTCATCTAGTGATTTTTCATCGATAACCTTGGCACAAATAGAATTGAAGATAAAACATAGTCGCATAATGGCATGTTTAACATTCTTAGGCAATATGTTACGTATAGCCACGGGTAACAACTGTTGCATCAAAACGTGACAATCATGGGACTTTAATCCTATTAACTTCAGATCTTTCATGGATACAAGACTCTTAATATTTGAAGAGTATCCTTGTGGCACTTTAATACTTTGAAGACAATGACATAAACTACGTTTCTCCTTCTTTGACAAGGTGTGACATGCTGGTGGTAGATATGTTCTATTGCCTTCAGGCCTTGGATGTAATTCAGGACGTATTCCCATCTCACAAAGGTCTTGATGTGCTTTGATCCCATCCTTTGACTTTCCTTGAATGTTTAACAATGTGCCAATGAGACTATCACATACATTCTTCTCCACATGCATAACATCAATACAATGTCGTACTTCTAAATGGCTCCAATATGGAAGATCAAAGAAAATTGATCTCTTCTTCCACATGTTCTTGTCAGAAGACCTTTTTTGGGTCTTTCCAAATGTAATGCTTATGTTCTTCACTCGATCGTAAACTTGTAAACCAGTCAATGGTTCTCTGGCAATTTCATCCTCCTGTATGCCATTAAAAGCTTTCTTCAGTCTACGGTATGGATGGTCATGCGAGAGAAATTTTTTGTGCCTGTTATAAACTGTCTTCTTTCCATGTTTCAATTGTAGATAACTGGTCTCTTCTTGACAAATAGGAGAAGCATAATGCCCCTTCACACTATACCCACTCAACTTGAACTTCTGCTGCTGATACCCATCAAATGCATCTACTCCTTCCTCCCATAATAGTGTTAAGTCTTCTATCAAAGGACTCAAATACACATCTATGTCATTTCCTGGTTGTCTTGGACCTGCAATCATCATACACAACATGACATATTTGCGCTTCATGCATAACCATGGTGGAAGATTGTAAATCATCAATAAAACGGGCTATGAATTATGGTTACTACTTAAGTTTCCAAAAGGATTCATCCCATCTGTTGCTAATCCAAGTCTAAGGTTTCTTGCATCACTACCAAAACTTGGAAATAGACGGTCAAAATTCTTCCATTGGGGAGAGTCAAATGGATGTCGCATTTGCCCATCACATGTTTTTCTCTTTGAATGTCAAATTAAATTTTCAGCATCTTCGTGAGCGTACAACCGCCTAAATCTTGGAATTATTGGAAGATACCATAAAACTTTTGCAGGAGGACATTTTTTATCACTCTCCTGACTACAATCATCACCATCCTTCGCTTTGTAACGTGATACACCACATGTTGGACATTGGTCTAAAGATCAGAATTCTTTCCTGTATAACACACAATCATTAGGGCAAGCATGTATCTTCCTATATTCTAAACCCATCGGACAAAGTATCTTCTTCGCTTCATACATACGGTCCGGCAAGGTGTTATTGTCTGGGAGCATCTCCTTCAAAAGTTGGAGTAATTCATTAAAACTTGTATCACTCCAACCAAATTTTGCTTTTAGATTGACCAATTTTAACACAGATGACAACCGTGTGAAAGTTGTACATCCGGGATACAAAGGTGTCTCTGAATCGGTCCTCAATGTATCATATATAGATGCATGCGCTTCAAGAAACCTCTCTTGACCCACATCACAAAGCATGTCCTTTATTCGATCTTCACAGGTTACATCATCCTCAATAGTTTGTGATATTGTTGGAATATCAACCACTTCACAGTGCCATGTCCATATGGTGTAATTCTTCATCATCCCATCGCAAATGAGATGTTCTCGCGTTGTGTCCATCTCTTGTACTACCATTTACACAATTAACGCATGGGCAATAGATTTTTCCATTCATTTTGGGAGCATTTTTTTCGGCAAATTTCAAAAAGGAATCAACTCCATTCTCATACTCTTCTGACATGCGACTTGCATTGACCCAAGTTCGATCCATCTAACTACACAAAAGGGCTTGCCTAGATATTGAAGGTTTATTACAAAAGGTTTAGCAAAACAATACAAAAAAAAAGATAGCCCAAAAACCAGTCACAGTCAAACGTGTACATATACATGAAAGAGTATATATCAGTTCGAAACCGAAAACAAACTTCCAAAATGTAGCTCAAATCAAACCATACAAAAGCATCCATCATCTTTCCACTGTTCATATGCAGGAAATGCTCTAAATAATCCATGTTTATGTTAAATGCATGTTGTAAATCATCCATACCACTTAATCTAACCTGATGAGACGGGGTTTCCTTAGGGAAACGAGGGGTACCACGCACACGGCAACAACGGCGGTGCAACGACGTGTAAGAGCGCGGCGAGGGGGCAGCGATACCACGTCAAACAAGGAACGAAGAAGAAGCAGAGACCTGAGGTGTATGCTGAGAACGAAGATGCAGGGCACTAAAGGGTGAGCTGATACAACACGCAAATGAGGATTGAGGCAACAGAGCACGAAGAAGAAGCAGAAGAACAATTGCGTGCTCTGGATTAGGTATGTTAGGACATTCGACGTCGGTTATTAAAAAGCCCGACGTGGATAATGCTTTCGATGTCGGGTAAATCGTGGAACCGACGTTGATTTTGGGATGTCAACGTCGGTTATACATAACCGACGTTAAATTTAAACATTTAACGTCGTCTATTATTTAAACGACGTGATTTATCCATTTCTACGTCGGTTTTCTTATGACCGACGTTAAATATTATTTCTTAATTACAAGTTTGTCATCGCGTCTTGTACAACGTCGGACTTCATAAAAAACGACGTTGAATTGTGTCGTAGTATGTGTTTTCTGTAGTAGTGTTTTCATAATTTTCTTGTTATTCATGGAACGTAATTTGAAATTGTTTGAACTAATCTCAACTTTTCTATTTTTTATTTTTCAATAAATCATTTATTTTTTGAAACAGCTAAACAAAATGTTACAATATTAAGTGAAAATAAAATAAAATGCATCAACCATATAATTTCATTTTACTACAACTTTGTATATTCATACTCATTAACAAAAATACCAAAACTTATTAAATTAGCAAAGTTTAGGTAATTTATTATTTTTTACTTATTTGGCTTGTGGTGCCATATGAAATTATAGGTTAGTTCTTGAAAGGTGAGCGATTAAAACTAGAAATTTTTTCACAGTGGACTAGAAATGATCATTAAAATGGTTAGATGACTAAACAACCAAACGTGGTATCTAATTATACTTTGATAATTATAATTTGATTAGACAATTTTAATATGTTGTTTGATCCTTAAAAAACATTTCTCAAACATTTGAAACAAGTATTCATAAAATCAATTGAGTGATCGTCTAAATAAGAAAGTAAATAAACACTTTTACTCGGTTTCATTGAATTTGAATTACATCCAATATTCCTTTAACAAATTGTTAAATGGTAGCATTATAATCAATTAATTATAATCAAGTATTATTCACTACCATTTCTAATTTATATTACGTCACTCTTAATAACCTTTTAACTCCCTCTAATTTAATGAATAAAAATACACATATTGAGGCATACAAGTTCACAAGGTTACCTTCGGTGCATCAAATATTCTTTCTCATTGAGATACTTCTAGCTTTTCTTAAACCAGAGTTTAAAGAATAAATATACACAAATTACCTTTAAGCATCTTGAACTATAGTTTGGTAAAATTTACAAATAGTCAACTCTCAAAGATATAATATGGTGATTTTTTGTATACAAGAGAAATGAATTGTACACGGTTAAGAATTTACAAATAAGATTCTCTCTTAACTCTAAGAAATAAAGACTATGTTTCAAAAAGATCTTGGCAACATGATTTTTAAGTAACATATTTATGTTATTCTTTGTGTTACTTTTTTCCTCTATATTGTTGTATCTTTATTTATAATCTCATGTACAAATAGTCGTTATATCACACAACTTGATTTTAACTAGTACAATTTTTTAGAGTATATGACAACTTTTATCAATAAATGGTGAACAATGTCAAAATCCAAGTAGAATGTAGTACTGAAATCACTTTTAACATCGGTCTTTCTACATCGGTTCATCCGGAACCGATGTAGAAAATCTTTTTATAAAATTAAGAGAATTATTACTGGCGGGATTCGAAACAAATACCTTAAAATTAAAGATCGATACTCCAACCACTAAACTACTAGGATTTTCGATAATAACTTATAAATAAATTATATTTATATATAAATAAAAATGTATATCCATGTAAATATATAAATATAAAATATATAAATACAAATACAAATATATTTATATATTTATATGTTGGATGTGAGAGCGCGCTCGAGAGTGAAAGTGTGTGTCAAGTGGGTTTTCAAAATTTGATGTCAAATTTGTAAGCGAATCTCTTTATATGAATTTGTAATTTAATGATAAAATATAATCTTTATAATTTATTTATAGTGATATAGAATATAATCTTTATAATTAATTTATATAATGATATAAAATAAAGAAAAAATTATTTTATATCATTATATAAATTAATTATAAAGATTATATTTTGTCATTAAGTTATAATCCATATAAAAAGACTCGCTCACAAATTTGACATCAAATTTTGAAAATTCACTCGACACACACTTTCATCCTCGAGCGCGCCCTCACATCCAACATATAACTATATAAATATATTTGTATTTGTATTTATATATTTTATATTTATATATTTACATGGATATATATTTTTATTTGTATATAAATATAATTTATGTATAAGTTATTATCGAGAAAATCATAGTAGCTTAGTGGTTAAAGTATCATTGGATACCTCCAACTCTTAGGTATTGAGTTCGAATCCTGCCAGATGACAATTATCTAAATCGATAAAAATTTAATATAAAAGGGAGAGAAGATTACATGGGTGTCCTCTACCTGCAAAAATGATTGATGTAAGTTTTTATTTTGTTATCAACTTATTGCTTTATATACATTAATTATAACACATTTTTTTTAGATGAATATAAAAAATATCTTACTATTAGAGTTTCACTAGAGAAATCAGATAATATTGTGTGTAGTCATTCATCTAATGACATTTTTATGATATTGTCAAAAGCATGAACAAAAATATAAAGTTTCCTCTTCTTCATCATCAAATCATATCATATCAGTTAAAAATTACAAAATGAAATAGTTAGTTACCAACCTTTTTGAAGAAAATATTTTTTTTGAATGAAATGGTATTGATTTCTTAATAAGAGTCACACTTGCTCTCAGAATAAATAACTGAGTATGTTTCAATTTTAACCTCCTGCACTAGTCCTATTTATCTACTAGTTCAAGCTCCACAAGTACAAACCTAATACATAAGTCCAATAAGAAGATGGAGAAGAATCACATGATAATGATCATTAATTCATTTTGATGGTTCAGAAACTTAATTTTGATATTTTCGGTCAATTAACTTTTTGTTATGTATGGATTCTTAAAAATAATTGTTATATAATTTTAGTTGAGGTAAATTATATTTTTCATACAATAATTATGATATATATTTTTGTTTAATTCAAATAAAGTATTTTTAATCACCATTAATTAGTTTTTTTATGTTAAATACACCATACGTGTATACTAATATGAATGATTTTAATTTCTAAAAGTTCAATTTTATCGAATAATCATCACTAGTCATAAATCAGATTCACAGAATTTTTCCTACATGAAATTTAAGGAATATTTGATAAATTTCTACAAAAGACGCTTAAGTTCATATATATGAATGTTCACATTACTTAATAACACTACTAGAAAAATGTCAAATAGTAACCGAAATCAGTGACCGAAAAATTTAGTTACTATCGATGACCGAATCAAGTAACCAAATTATTATTTTTTAGTCTAGTAATCAGAAATAGTAACCGAATTTTCGGTCACATAAAATCGGTTACTATTTCAGATCACTTTATTATTTAATTTATTTTTTTAATTAATCTATATTTAATTTATGTAATTATTTTTGTTCACTACTACAAAAATGGTTAATAGTTACTATTTTTTTTATATTTAGTAACTGATTTAGTGACTAAAATTTCAGTCATTAAAAAAATAATTTTTAAACCGATAACTATTTTTCATTTATATAAATATTTTATTTAAAATATTTTAAATATAAATTTACTTATTAATTTAAAATAATTGATAACATTTTTAATAACATTATAAATATTTTAAAAAAATTGTTTACTAACTTATTAAATAATTTAGTAATATAATTATTTGATTTTATTTTTTAATTTAGCATGTGAATAAAAAAATTAAAATTGATTATTAAATTAGTCACTGAATCGGTCAACTGATTCGGTCACCGAATCGGTCATCGATTTGGTCATCGAATCGGTCATCGAATCGGTCATCGATTCGATCACTCGATTCGGTCACCGAATCGGTCATCGATTCGATCATCGAATCGGTCATCGATTCGATCACTCGAATCGGTCATCGATTCGGTCATCGAATCGGTCACTAAATCAATAATTAAATTAATTATTAATTTAGTCTCTTTATATATATATATATATATATATATATATATATATATTACTTGTATGTTAATAAAAATGTATTTCAAATGTATTTATAAAAAATTAAAATTATTTTAATTACTTGAATTGATATTTTAAATTTATATTAATATCTTGAATAATTTAATAGTTGGATATATATATATATATATATATATATATATATATATATATCACTTTAATTTTTTTAATTAAAATTAATTTCATAAAAAAATTAATATTTGAAAATTAAAATGCAAAAAAAATATATATATATATATATATATATATATATAAATTTATTTATTTTTTAAAGATGATATATTCAATGTATGTTAAAAAAGTTCAAGTCAAACTGTTTTTATAAAAGATTTTCAAAACTGTCTGGTTTAATTAATCTGTTAAAAGATTCTTTTAATCTGTTAAAAGTGCAGCTTTAATCTGTTAAAACTTCTTTTAATCCATTAATACGTTCTTGATTCTTTAACAGATTTGTTTTAAGCTGATACGACAACGTTTATATCAATTAAAACACTTTACAAAAAATCTTCTAAGTTGATTTAATCGATTGTTTCGCGATTCAATCGATTGAAATACTTGCAAAACTTTCTCCTAAAACTTTTCAAGTTATTTTAACTGATAAAAATAAGTTTTAATCGATTAAAACGTCTGTAGAAATTGTTTTAATCGATTGAAACGAGATTTAATCGATTAAAATAGTTATGATCGGTCATAATTCCTTTCGACCGATCATAATTGAAACCATATAATAGCGGTTCAAGGGTTAACCGCTATCTAAGTGAGATTTTAAGAGCGGTTCTTGTGTAACTGCTATCTAAACTGTATCTCGCTTGAGCGACAATCTTCTCGCTCGAGCGAAACGCCCCTGCACAAAATTAGTACTCTCGGGTTGTATTTCGCTTGAGCGAGTCTAGTCTCGCTCGAGCGATATTTGATTCTGATCGATTAGATTTTCGAAATGATCGATCATATTTGATAATTTTTTCAAATAATTAATTATAATCGATTAGTTTTCTAAATTATTGATTAGAATTGATTAGTTTTTCAAATAATAGATTAGAATTGATTAATTTCTGAAATATATACTAAAAAATTATAATTAAAACTATAAATTAGTTAAGAATATTGACTATTGTAAAGATAAAGTAGAACATGTGAGGAGATGAGGATGATAATATAATGATAGAACTTACAAAAATGTAGAATTGAGAAGTTTGAAACAAATAAAATTAAGAAAATAGATATTTAATTACACTTTTAATAAATTTAAGATAATACTAGTTTTGATTTTTATTTTTAAATATTTATTTTAATTATTTAAAACAGAGAAACTATAATTTTAGTTTCTAGCTACTGAATTTAAAGAATTAAATTTATTATTATTTAATCTTTTAATTTGTATTATTAAACTCAATATAATTGTTAAAAATACTTTGTTTTTAATTGTTAAAATATTTGTAGAGGCATTTTGCAAAATCTTTTAAGTGAAGAAACCTCATGCAACAGAAATCTTTTAATTTTAGTATTTAAAATTTAAATTATATTTTATTAAATTAAACTAATTACAATATATTTTTTTACTTTGAGAATGAACAATATAATTAAACTCAAAATTGACAATATTATAATACATTTTTGAACTCTTTTGGATATTTTTTTTCCTAATTTTTGATAAAGTTAATTTTAATATTTAAAAGTATTTAACATTTTGAATTCCGAAAGGTTTTCTCTAATAGGAAATTTAAAAACATAATATTCAAAAAAATAGTTAATGTAAGTTTTCATTATGATTGAAGAAAAGAAGGACATAATTGAGAAGATATGATAGCGGTTCCACGTTAACCGCTATCTAAAGTATAATTTACATAGCGGTTAATGGTTAACTGCTATCGAAGTGCACTTTTAAGAGCGGTTCTTGTGGAACCGCTATCTAAAATGTATTTCGCTTGAGCGACAATATTCTCGCTCGAGCGAAACGCCCCCTGCACAAAATTGGCATTCTCGGGTTGTATTTCGCTTGAGCGACACTACTCTCGCTCAAGCGAAATACGATTCTGATCGATCATAACTTGAAATGATCGATCATAATTGAGAGGATATAATAGCGGTTCCCTTATAACCGCTATCTGAAGTGTATATTAGATAGCGGTTAAGGCTTATACGATATCTCGAAGTGTTATTCGCTTGAGCGAGATTACTCTCGCTCAAGCAAAATCCGTTTCGATCGATTATATTTTCAAAATGATCGATCATATTTGATAATTTTTTCAAATAATTAATTATAATCGATTAGTTTTCTAAATTATTGATTAGAATTGATTAGTTTTTCAAATAATAGATTAGAATTGATTAATTTCGAAATATATACTAAAAAATTATAATTAAAACTATAAATTAGTTAAGAATATTGACTATTGTAAAGATAAAGTAGAACATGGGAGGAGATGAGGATGATAATATAATGATAGAGCTTACAAAAATGTAGAATTGAGAAGTTTGAAACAAATAAAATTAAGAAAATAGATATTTAATTACACTTTTAATAAATTTAACATAATACTAGTTTTTATTTTTATTTTTAAATATTTATTTTAATTATTTCAAACAGAGAAACTATAATTTTAGTTTCTAGCTACTGAATTTAAAGAATTAAATTTATTATTATTTAATCTTTTAATTTTAGTATTAAATTTTTAAATTATATTTTATTAAATTAAAATAATTACCATATATTTTTCTACTTTGAGAATGAACAATATAATTAAACTCAAAATTGACAATATTATAATACATTTTTGAACTCTTTTGGATTAATTTTTTTTCCTAATTTTTTATAAAGTTAATTTTAATATTTAAAAGTATTTAACATTTTAAATTCTGAAAGGTTTTCTCTAATAGAAAATTTAAAAACATAATATAAAAAAATAGTTAATGTAAGTTTTAATTATGATCGGTCATAACCGCATTATCATAATTGAAATCATATAATAGCGGTTTCAGCTTTAACCGCTATCTAAGTGAGCTTTTAAGAGCGGTTCCCTTCTAACCGCTATCTAAAATGTATTTCGCTTGAGCGAAAATCTTCTCGCTCGAGCGAAACACCCCTGCACAAAAGTGGCATTCTCAGGTTGTATTTAAAAGTATTTAACATTTTGATATAATGAGCATGATAATATAATGATAGAATTTACAAAAATGTAGAATTGAGAATTTTTAAATCTTTTTCTAATATTTATTTTTAAAAATATAATATTATTTTTAAAATTTAATATTTTTTTTCCAAATATATAAATATATAAAGATATAAATGTATAAGGATATATATAAATAAATATATAAATATAAGTTTCTTGTAAAACTTTTCAAGTTATTTTAACTGATAAAAATAAGTTTTAATCGATTAAAACGCATGTGCAGAAATTGTTTTAATCGATTGAAACAAGATTTAATCGATTAAAAGAGTTCTGATCGGTCATAATTGCATTCTGATCGATCATAATTGAAACAATATCATAGTGGTTCAAGGTTAATCGCTATCTAAGTGAGCTTTTAAAAGCGGTTCCTGTGTAACCGCTATCTTAAATGTGTTTCGCTTGAGCGACGCTCATCTCGCTCGAGCGAAACGCCCCCTGCACAAAATTGGCATTCTCGGGTTGTATTTCGCTTGAGCGACTAAGATCTCGCTCGAGCGATGGTGCAACAGCTATTAGAAGTAAATATAAACATATAAATATATATAAAAATATGTAAAGATATAAACATATATCTTTAATATTTTGTAAATGTAAATATAATTTATATATATTTTTAAATCTTTTTCTAATATTTATTTTTAAAAATATAATATTTTTTTTTAAATTTAATATTTTTTTTTCAAATATATAAAGATATAAATGTATAAGGATATAAATAAATATATAAATATATAAATATATAAATATATCAAAATATAAATATATAAAAATATAAATATATTAATATATTAATATATTAATATATAAATATATCAATATATAAATATATCAATATATAAATATATATATATATATATATATATATACAAATATATCAATATATCAATATTATCCCCTCATATATTAATATACATTATTAGCATAATTTTAATTTAATTAAAAATTAGAATACAAATATACTATACTATACTAATATACCATTATATTATTTTCATTGTATATAAATTACAAAATTAATAATTTGTATACTATACTATACTAATATATTATTTGTATACTATACTAATAGTATAATATACTATATTATAATATTATTTGTATAGAAAACTAATATCTTTATATATAAATATGAAGATATACATATATAAAAATATAAATATATGTAAAAATATATAAAGATATAAATATATCAATATATAAATATATCAATATTTAAATATATCAATATTTAAATATATCAATATTTAAATATATCAATATTTAAATATATATTAAAATATATAAATATATTTTTATTTATAGATTTTATATTTATATATTTGTACTGGATATACATTTATTTGTATATAAATATAATGTATTTGTAAGTTATTATCAAAAGATCCTAGTAGCTCGATGGTTGGAGTTTCATCCTCCAATTCTAAGGTACAGGGTTCGAATCCTAACAATGACAATAAATCACCTAAGAGATAGGGAAAATAAATATTAGATATAATTAAATTTGTTATTGATTAACTTTTTCATTGATTCAGTGACCGATTTGGTTATATATATTCGGTCACTATTTGATGTTTTTCTTGTAGTGTAATTGATGTGATATAAAACTAATAATTTCTATAATATTAATGATTAAAAACTTAATAAAATAATTAATAATATATAATAAATAAACAATTTTTTAAATTATACTAAATATAAATATTATTCATAATTATTATATAAAAAACATATTTACCTTTTAATTGTTATAAAAGAAATTTCAAAAAGACAACATGGTGTATTCCAAGAAAAACCAATAAAAATATTACAATTTTTTAAGGATTAAAAAATTGCAATTATCGATTAAAAAAATATTAATCTGGATCAAAACCATTAGAATAATTCTATGCTTTAAAATTGAAAAGCATAAAACGGGCATATTATTGCAATTATCGATTAAAAAAATATTAATCTGGATCAAAACCATTAGAATAATTCTATGCTTTAAAATTGAAAAGCATAAAACGGGCATATTATAAAAAGTTGAAGCATAACTGTTTATATTAATTATTTAATGTTTATTTAATAAAATAATAACAGAGTAACAAATTATTTAACAAAAACTATTATTATACAAACTTGATCTTTAAAATAGTTATTTAAATAAATTAATTAAAAAGATGTTAGTTTTGTTTAAACAGATTTTATTTAGATAAAACTGTCCGAGTTCAAAGAGATATTTTTTAAAACAGTATTGTGTATATATTTCATACATCATTGAGGAATAAAAAATAAAACTTCTCAATCCATTATATTTTTTATTATGTATTAAAATATTTTTATGGAGGATAATTAATTATAATGTAATATAACTTTACTATTTTTTATCCAAAATAAAACTTTAACTCATACTTAAATTCTAACCCAATTACTTTTAAATTCCAACTTCAAACTTACCAATATTAAAAATATATAACATTAATTTAAGATAAAAAGATAATCAATAAGTGCATATTTAAGTTTTTATATTTACTATTTATTTTCTTGTAATATTAATAATATTATTTTACCGTGTTTATTTGTTTTGAATATCTTAACTCAATTATTTTAAATAGATAATATTGAGTTATTATTATTATTATTAAACCAAATTCAATTCAATCCAATATCTTACCTGTAAAAAAATTATGTATGTATAAAATATGATTTTCAATTCATCTAAAATTATAAAATAATAATGTAAATATTATTTAATTTATTTCATTATTCTATTAATTAAACCTACATTTTTAAAATATAAAATTATTCAACAAAAAATACTTTGAAATTAAAAAGTTTAACCAAGAAAAAAACTATTACTTAATGTAACAAATTCAACCCAAATCGATCATGAACCAGTTAAGTTGAATTGAGCCTTGAAAAAAAAAAAACGATTCGATCCAAAATTTTTGAACAAGGTTGAATCATGGATATATCGAAACCTCACATAACCCTACAACCAAAACCCAGGAAAATAATAGACAATAATTCGCCAAAGTGTGAATTATATTTTCTCATAACTGCATCCACGCAACTTACAAAGTTAAGAAACTTTAAGGAAGCAAATGATATTTAGTTCACATCAACCGAAGAAGGTATAATTTGAGAGCAAAATTAGGGATATGCATATATATGATTTGGAAGCAAATATCTTCCCATCATCATATGTGATATCTCCATTTTTGTGATGACGGTTCTGCATTAAAACCAGGTCAACCACATGATCTTTATTGTTTTAGTGATTGATTAATGGAGATGCTGTACCTAAATTTAGCATGTAGTTCTTCTGTATGGTCATGAAAAATAGCTTCTTTTGTGTGGGACAACTTCGAAATCAATAGCGTTGGGGATTTAAATCCTCTTCTACTCAATGCCAAATCCAAGAGGAAAGAGAACCTTTCAAAGATTTTCGTAGTAGCCTAGCTAATGATGAGAATATTTATGGGGGAAAAAGTTGAAGATCAATTAGCAAAAGAGGCATGTGATTGCGCATGCCTAAGCAATTAGCTAAAGAAACTTCACTTGGCAAATCACACCAATGTTTGCATGGTTTTTTAATAGATAAGTAATTAGTGCAAGAGATTCTTTCTCTGAAAGTAGAAGAAAGTATGAAGAAGATGCCAAAAAGGTTGTAGAATATTAATTAACAAAAAGGTTGCACGATTTCACAATGATGTATGTACGTACCTCAATCAAAGCCACAACAAAAAGTAGAAATTATCTATATTATCTTTATATGGGATTCATCATTTACGATTTGCCCACTTTTCATACCTGGATCCCCCTCCTCAGTGTGTAGTTACATCATACGAATATATTGTCAAACCAAAATTATCTTGAATTTTCATTGCATAAAGATCAGAAAAGAAAAGGCATCAAAAGCCCATATTGTTTGCAGACCATAAAGCTTTAGCATATATATATCACGCCGATACGTATGCAAGTTGTGCGCAGAGAATCAAGGGACATAAACATCAGAAAAAAATAACGAGTTTTCTTCCACGCAATGAGAGGTTTGTCACTGGCATCTGAACCTGATTGGTCCCGTAGCTTTTGGCACTTCTCAAGATTCCAACGTCGTCGTTTTGTTGCTGCTATGCAGTTATGCTAGATCAACAACTGACACGTGTCTTCTAATCATTTAGTTTTTCAGCCTTGGTTCTCTTTGGTTTACCCAAATTGCCCTTTCTTAAGTCCTTATATTCCCTACAAGTATTTTTCTTCAATTGTTTCTATAAATTTTGTTGAATTATACTTCAATTCATACACATAACATATACACATCACTTAATAATTCAATTCATGAAACATAAAAATAATAATGATTAAAAACTTGATAGAGTTATTAATAATATATGAAAATTAAACAAAATATTTTAATTGTATTAAACATAAATATTTATCGTAGATATTTATAAAAAATATATTTTATCCTTTAACTAATACAATTTCAATGGTTTATCTTTCAACCAAAAAACTTTTCAATTGTCCCAATGTCAATACTCATTATTGCATAACATTCTACTGTAATTCAGATCTATAAGTATCAGCGTTCACATTATTTACCTAAAACAAATTAACATGACTGGATCAAAATACTTTTCGAGAAAATATTACACACATAATATGTTTTGTCTTCTCATCATCTATACTAACTATTCTTCAAAAAAAAAATATAATAATAATAATAATAATAATAAAAATAAATTAGTTTCACAATGTCATTCTAAATGATTATCATTTTGAAAATTATTAAATTAAACTCTACTACAAGTTGAAAAAAAGAATTTAATTTAAAAATATGCTTGGATATTTAAGTTAACATAAGAAAAAGATAATATAGATAAAAGAGAAGGTTTTGAATGAGAATGAGATATGAAGAATAAAGTGATTCTATTTATAGGTCTCTCACCATGATATTTTAGGTAGTAAATTATATCTATTTTATGTTAATAAATACCCTTTAAATACAATATTTTGTATAATAGAATAATCAGGTATGTTAATTGTATATTATTATCCTGTATTTAAATGGATTAATTATAAGAATAATGTTGTTAGATGTAGTAAATATAATAAATACAAAAATACATATGTATGTAAATCTTGGATTTAAAATCGATTAAGTTTGATCTAAGATGTATCCTAGTTATAAATGAAAGTTGTGTTTTCTTTGTATTTGCAAGGGTGATCAAATTGATACAAGTATAAGTTTTTTTTATAATTATTTTTGTCAAGTTATATTTTATTCAAACCAACAATTTATAAACAAAAGTGAGTTTGAATTAGAACAATTACTGAAATGCATCTAATTTAAAGTTATGATCAAGATGTCTTTAATGTAGAGCCATTACCAAATTATTCAAAATAAAGAAACACTTTTTTAATATGCGAAAATGGTTAGATTCACATTATAAATATATGATTTTTGGATAATAACATAGAGTTTGATGATTGTTGCGAGAAATTGAGAAAACACAACGATTTCAATCAATAATAATATATTATTTAAAATAACGTTCAAAATTAGAATTTAACTTTACTGAAAACATTTCATTATTAAAAAATTATAAAAAAAAATATTTTATTTTATTTTATTTATTTAGAACATTGTCTCAAAAAAGTATAATAACAATAATAAAAACACTAAATCAAACTTTCACCTAAACTAACAAGGTAAGTTATTCACATCATAAAATAACAAGTCCTATTCAATCCCATGATGCACCGAAACACTTATATTTTAAATGTACACCAAAGGAATTGCCACATTATACCATCTTCCTGGTTATGTTAGGGTACTCGTATCCTATCAGAAAAAAAAAAAGGGACTAGGGTAGCCTTGGAAAAAGAAAATAGAGAAAGGTTCCAAATCACATGTTTCCAAAATGATATATTTCATTGCAGCAGAGAGAGATAAGCAAGATAAGTTTGTTTTGGAGCACACAAAGATAACAAACTCTGGCAGTAGAAGTGACATGTAAAATCACAGCAGAACGTAACTGTAACATATTTGTACGCATCTAATATTTTAATATTAACAGAAGGACATATCAGTACATAGCATTTTTCGACCACCACAAACCCTCGTGAATGGAGGGATCGTGTTATCACCTTTTCAGTTAAGAAAACAGGTTACAGGCACCATCATCGTCATCATCATCACCAAGCTTACTTTTCTCTGTCTTACCCAATTTTTCATCTCAAAATTGATCTTTGTAATATATTATCATTTTGCTTAAAGTTCATAGTTCATATGCATCTCTGCTTTTATATATGTATGTCCAAATGAAGAAGGTGACATGCACTTGATATTCATTTCTATTTGCTGTCATTTTGTCAATTCCAAAAAAACATCTTTTTCCAGTTACGTCCCTTTCCAAAGGTTCCAGTGTTCTAAGTGTGATGGAAACACTAGGGATTTTTTTGGGAGGTTAGGAGTGTCATTCCTTAAAGTTTTGTAACTCTTATATAATTTATGATTTTGACACTTTAAATTTAATGAATATTTAATATATTTAAATATATATTTATAATTTTACTTCTTTTTAGTTTTGAAACTCTCATCTAATTTATGATTTTGTTTCACTCAAACTTAATGATCATTTAATATATTTAAATATATATTTACAAATTTATCTTTTAGCCCTTTTATCTTTTTTATTTAATTATTTATTAATAATATATTATTTTACCTCTATAAGATAATGATTAAGATCCATCACTAGATTAAAAAGTCATACTTTTAATCCAAATGAACAAATCAAACCTTCCTATATTTAGTTTTTTTATGTTTTCTGTTGCAAAATGTTTACTTGTATAAAAAATTGTTTAGAGTCCAAGGATTTTTATTCATTTTTTTCTTTTAATTTGAACATTTTATTTATATATCACTTGAAAATTTACCAAAACTGTATAGTTCTTCATCTTATAATATTTATTTCCCCAGCTGTATAAGTGTAAATAAAGTTATATAAACACTCTTCAATACGCTATATATGAAATGTGGTTGATTAGATTAGGTCTTTTAACCTTTTATCAAACAATAGTTAGTTTATTCAAATCAAGTCACTGGTTTTGAGAATTAAAAAAAAAAAAAAGAATGAAACAAAAAATTTCAAATTCTCATAAATCATTAAAAATTGACTAACAGCTAGTGTTACTTTTGAAAAGAAAAGAAAATGGATTTTTTTTTCTTTTTAACTTTAAATTTAAAAACCATTAAAACAATTTCAAATAAATAAACTTATGAGATCAACTCGAATTTAAAAAAAATGTAATAAATTTCATAGCAAAAACAAATTTAAGTTTGTCTAGGTACAAACTTAACCTTTCAATTCAAAATTGGATCGGATAAAATTGAATAAAGTGAGACCTATAATCTTAATATCTTAAGATTTTTTTAATATAATGTTATATTTTTTTATGTAATTGATTTATATCTTACTTAAAAATTAATAAATCATTGAGATTAATTGAATACGATATGGAATAAAATATGGAATAGGTTATTATTAAATATCTCTCTATTTTCTCTCACAAATATCTAACCATTTAGTTTAACCATTTTCAATTTCAATTCATATAATAAACAATAAGAGAGACTCATTTACTAAATGGTACATTCAAAAACTTTTAAATGAATAAGTTAAAAAATATATATAAATAAGTCATATTCTGGAATATATTATAAAACATGACTTCTAATTTATTTTATATATTAGATTTTTTTTATCATTGAAGTTATGCATTGATGCACAATTAAAAGTTAGGGTTTTTTTGGTTGAAATCGTCATTATTAGAGTTTTTTAATTATTAAAATATTAATTTTAATATTTATAATTAATAAAATAAATAATTATTGGGTATTTAAATGTTAATAATGTTAAATATTTTGTAAATAAATTAACTACAAATCACATTAAAAAATTAGATTATCAATCTAAACCAAATAACCCAAAAAAAAACTTTATTTGATAAATTAATCTATTTAAAAATTATTTAACATTATTAATGACTAAATATTCAACATTTATTTATTTTATTAATTATAAACATTAAAATAAATTTTGTTTCGTATTTCCTTTTATAATAACGTAATACATCCTGTTTGTTTTATGAATCAAACGTAAAGAAAATAATAATTTGACAACTTTTATAATAATTATAACAATAATATTTATATTTTTTTTCTATTTTATATTCTATTCAAGAATTATCTTATATAAAAAGAATTATGAAAAGTATCATTCACTACAAGAAATATTAAAATTACCGACGGTCAAAATCCGTCGGTAATAATTTTATTAATTATTAAATATTTTACTTATTTATAACATTATTTTTTTTATAGAACCCCTCCCCCTTATATTCTTATTATTAATTATTTCAATTATTTCATGACATTGGCAAGGATTCGAACCTAATGCACTTAGAGTCGTAGATCGATACTCCAACCACTAAGCTACTAGAATTTCTTGATAACAATTTACAAATAAATTATATTTATATACAAATATACAAATCCATTTATATATATTTATATATATTTATATATATTTATATACATTTATATATATTTATATATTTTTTTATATATATTTTTATATATTTTTTTATATATTTTTATATATTTTTATATATTTATATATATTTATATATATTTATATATATTTATATATATTTATATATATTTATATACATTTATATATATATTTATATATATTTATATATATATTTTTATATATTTTTATATATTTTTATATATTTTTATATATTTATATATATTTATATATATTTATATATATTTATATATATTTATATACATTTATATATATTTATATACATTTATATATATTTATATACATTTATATACATTTATATATATATTTATATACATTTATATATATTTATATATTTTTATATATTTTTATATATTTTTATATATTTATATATATTTATATATATTTATATATATTTATATATATTTATATATATTTATATATATTTATATATATTTATATATATTTTTATATATTTATATATATTTTTATATATTTTTATATTTATATATATATTTATATATTTATATATTTTATATTTTATATTTATATATATTTATATATTTATATATTTTATATTTTTATATTTTTATATATTTTTATATTTTTATATATTTATATATATATATATATATATATAAATATATATTTATATATAATTAAATATTTATTTTTAAAATTACTTAATTTAATAAATTATTATAAATTAATCTAATTATGATTAAATTAAATTATTAAATAAAAAATATTTTATTTTTTAATTAGTGAATAATTAAATTATATTATATAATTTTACCGACGGATTTATCCGGTCGGTAAATAATTTTTAATTTACATATGAATTTACCGACGGATATATCCGTCGATAATTACTTGTTAATTTATCGACGGATTTACCGACTGGATATATCCGCTCGGTAAATTCATCTATAAATTACAGACGGATTATCGACGGATATATCCAGTCGGTAACTAATTATTATTTTACCAGACGGATATATCCGTCGGTAACATCAAATTTCACAAATATTTTATATCCGTCGGTAATTTCCGTTCGGTAATGATTATTTTCCGATCGGCTACAATTCCGCTCGGTAAATATCCGATTCGATATACGCGATTTTCTTGTAGTGATTTTCTTTGTGTTTATTTATTTTCTATTTCAAAAAATTTCTTGTGAAAGTATATTTTACTCTTTCTTTCTTGAATTAGTGATTAAAATAAAGAATTTGAATATACCGATAGTATAAATGTTTTTGCACTATTATTTAATTATTGGTTATAGTTTATTGTGAGATTATTGGTTTTTATAAAAATTATTTAAATTAATCCAAAATAAACTATTATAAAACATTTTACACTTAATAAAAACATATAAAAGGTGAAAATACTACTTATAAGACCCCACCAGTTATTAAATTAGGATTATTTATTAAATATTAATAATGAAAACTATAAAAATTAGCTAAATTCCTTTGATATATATAGAGAGAGGTAGTGGAAGTTAAGAGTCATGGAGATATTTAAAAAAATAAAAACCGTGATAATTAAAATTTTAAAATGACTAAAGTTCTAATATGGATAATACTTTAGATGTTGAAATTGATATATAAGGTGAGAGTAATCCTGTTTTTATAAAAAAAAATTGGCACTTCCATGAAGTTTTGCTCTACTTCTAGCTTTTAGTCTTTAACTAAAGAATTATATTTTTATTTATCAATTTTACATCATTTAGGAGTTGAGGTCAAAGATAATTTATACATATTATTTTCTCTCAACTCTTAACGCATTGTATTATCTTGTAAGGACAAAAAATGTAATTTTAAAATAGTTATATAAATATCCATTATAATAATATTATATATATATATTATAATTATGGAGTTCGACAATAATAAAAGAAAAAATAAATAAATATAAAAGTAAAAAAATAAAACTCAAATAAACACTATAATAAAACTTTATTAAATGTGCGAGAGAAGATAATATTTTTTTTATTTTCTTATTAACTTGTTTCAATTTTTTATATATATTTAATTAATTATTCTAATATTTATAAAAAATGAATGATAATAAAATTTAAATATCTAAAAAGTTTTAACTAAAAGTAAATTGAAATAAATAAATAAATTTGGAAGGAGAGTTAGTGATACCATAAAAATATTTTTTATTTGAGAGGGACATAAGAATAACGTTAGGCAATCAAATTAATCAATACAGAACAAACGTGGACCAAAAACAAAATACAGAAAAACAACTGGTAGGCACACGGTAGATGGATATGGATGCGGATCGGAAAAACATGGGTCATAGCCACTTTACTAAACGGATAAGGAAGATTGCATGGGCCTCATAAACACAGTGAGGCCCATAAAACTTTTCACGAACTGTAGAAAACGACTTAAAAAAATGAGTGATAGCAGTGAGCAGTAGTAGACTTAAGTATGGTTAGATAACCAATAAATAGAAACAGGCCCTGGCCCGGGCCCGGGCCCGAAGCAACACGCCACTCAACCGACACTGAAAGCACCCTTTCTGTCTTATAATTCTTATCCATTACACCTCAATATTTCTTTTTGTTACACATGGGACCTGCTGAATAAGTTGTTTGTAGGGGCATTTTCAACCAGACATCTCCAACAAATTGTTGAGATGTTACAAACCACATATTTTATCATTTTTATATTTCCATACTTACCCCTATATTCATATAAATAAATAAAAAGTCAAATGAAAAATAAAAATAAAAGATTTATAAATATTGAGTTGTTGATGTATGTATAGCAGCTCCTAACTGCTACCCAAGTTGCTCAACAAGTTGGACAGCATAGTGGCCCAATTATGAATGATAAAAAATCTTTAACATGAGCCCACCTGCACCCTCACACATGCTGCTGGCAGGTTGTAATCAAGATCAGTTTTTTACATGACCCATCTGGGTGTGCAGATTAGCAGCGAAATGGGCCTATTATACCGACATAATGGGGACACCAGTTATGCCTCATGGGCCTCATTGGGCCCGCTTACTTTGCTGCAGGTTGCTGTTGCGGAGACACAGTGTATGCAGCAAAAAAATAAATCGGAATATCTGTATAAAAAAACTAAGTCAATTTAAATAATTTTTTTTTCTTTCAAATTTTATAAAAAATAATCAACTCCGATACTTAATATAAGGATTAAAGTTCACGATTACAAAAATTTCACTGCCTTGATTAAAATATATAAATTAAATTTTCTTTTTTTATATTTTTTAAGGTAAAATAAAATTATTAAATTTAAGAAAACCGTACTTATAGATCATGTGTATAGGTTTAGAAGAATGTAACAAAACAAGTAAAATATATTTGTTGGAATATATATTATTCATCGCATAAAAGTAAATTATCGTCGAAACTGAATAAACTGGTTGATGAATTAAATGAAAAAAAAAACAAAAACAGAAATCTATGTTTGTATTCGGAGGAGTAAAATGATTTAAAAGCAACATGAGGTAAAAGGTTTTGAGATATCGAGAACATTAATGTAAATTAAAAAACAAACAAGATAATTGAGAGATTAAATGCTGAATAAAACTTATGAGACGAGAACATAGTTTTTTTTTTTTTTTTTTTTAATTTGTCATAAATGTATGTTTTACAAAAGTATATATAGTTTTAGTGAATATCATCCCAATTCATAACCAAATGTTTTTTATTTACTGTTTTCTATGGTTAGAATCCTAATAATTCCAAGACATATTTAATTCCTATATTATGTTAATGGTTAATATTCACATGTAATAAATACGTGTTTATTTAGTTGTTTTTTTTAATAATTTTTTATGATTTTATTTTATTTTCTTTCTCCAATTTTTTAAATACATCAAATTTTTTTATTATATTTTAGTCTCTTTCATATATTTAATATTTTTAAATATATAAATCATAATAATTATATTTTTAAAATTATGATATTTTTATTTGTTTTCTCTTATAACACAAAAAGCGATAAAAAAGGAATTTTTATTATATATAACTAATGGAAACATAGTCACTAAAACTGTGTATCTATATTTTTTTATAATTAATTTATTTTAAAATATTATTTTAATTTTTATCTTATTTTATTTTAAATATATCTATTTTTTTCATATTTTTACCGTCTTTTAAATATATAAATTATAATAATTATTTTTTTCACTATAACATTTTTATTTTGTCATTCCCATAACTTCAAACTAAGATTAGAAAATAATCTCCTTTATATATAATATAAATTATAAATAAAAAATTTATTAATAGTATTAAATAACCTTTTAATTTACTCAATTTTATCCCTCATATATGTATTTGCCTAATTTAAAAAAAATAAAAAATAAAAACAATGAACCTCCCTTTATTGATAACACATGGTAATCTGTAAGTGTAAGTGGGGGTAGAAGCAACAATTGCATAATAATTCAATCAAATGGATATTGTACGCTTAAATACGTTAATATGTTTAGGACAAAATCACAACGAAGTTAAATATGATTTTCGAAACTAACATAAATTCTATTGTAAAGTTATAAAAGTCTTCTAAATGCAAAGTAAGAATAATATAATGTGATTTAATTGTTTATATCCAAAATGTTAATTATAATTATGAACATGTTACACAAAAACAGCCTCATTAAATATAAATAACTATTGTAATATATGTAACATATTAATAGTTATAATTAACATTTTGATATTTTTGTAAAACATATATTAAGAAAAAAAAATTCATATATTTATGTACGAGAGAATAAAGATAAAAATGATGAGTCAGATAGTAGAGGTATAGGTTTATTTATTGACCCAATGTGCTCAATTTATCATTGACACAAAATAAAACCATTGACTAGTTTTTATTTGCTTTATTTAATTTAAGAAAATTACTAATAAATAATATGTTATATTTAAGAAAGGAAGAAACCTTTCATGTAAACATGCTCTGATTTATCTTAACTGAAATATTTAAATGTAGTAACCCAAAAATAGTTCAACTTAAAAAAAAATAATAATTACAATAAAATAAAAATGATAAACTCATAACGGATGAAAAAATCGAATTGATTACAAAAAGAGACTAGGATTAATAATGAAGTCCTTGTTTTATCTTGTTTCTATTTTTATTCTAATTTTATATTTAAATTTAAATATTAAAATATTATAAATTTTAAAATATTTTTTCTCACTCTATATAAGATTATTTTTTATATTACATCATTTTTTTATTTTTTTACCCACTTTTTACTTTTTTATCTTTTCAAAATTTTTAAATCAATCAATTTCTTACATTATTTTCCTATTTTTTCTTCATTCATAATTTTTTTAATCTCTTCAATAAAGTTAATTTTTTCAATTTTTTAACCAATTTTTTAGCAACAAAATTAATTTTTCTTCTTCCTTATGTTTTTTTTTAAATATTTTATATTAATCTTAATAGTAATTAATATTATTTTATTTCTAACTCATTTTTATTAGATTTTATTATATCATATATTTTTAATTTTATCATTATTATTATTATTATTATTTGTGATATATTAAATTTTTTCTTAATAAAATAATTATATTTTAAAAGATTAAAAATATTTATTAATTAAATTTTTTTCCTAATGAAATAATTATATTTTAAAAGATTAAAAATAATTATTAATTAAATTTTTTATTAATTTAAAATAATTCAATAAAAATATCTTATTTATAAATTATATATCTTATATTTATTAATATTTTAAAATAATAACTTAAAAAATAATTAACTTATACGTAAAATTAACGGAATACAATATTATAATATAATGATAGTAATAAAACTAATAATAATAAAAATAATAAAAATATTTTATATCTAGAGCGAGAAAAAATAATTAAAGGTTATATATATTAATTTAAATATAATAAATAAAAATATATAGATAATTAATATTAATAATTATAAATATTTCTTTATGTATAAAAATATATTAAAAATATTAAAATTAATTTATTATAATTATAATATTTCTTTAGAAATAATATATAATGAAAACGAATTTAAGGTGGAGAAACTATTCCATAAAAAAATGAAGAGTTAATTTTTAATTTGAGAATGAGGATAATATTTATATTATTTCTCTAAAATTATCTAGAAAAGTTTTGCACTACCTTTGCATGGCCTACATACCCAACTAAAATCCTTGTTGACCCAACAGAGTTCTTTAGGCCCAATGTCCTTAGAAAAACGTATTTCTCCAAGGGATTCCCATAACCCAACCCAAATGAGCAATTAAAAAAAAAAAGAAATGAAATACAATTTTCTATTCAACTCTATAACTTTCATGGCTCATTTTCTGCACCCTCATTTTCTTCCCACATCCCATAACATACGTAAAATGATAAAAATGTCTTTATTTTTTATTTATTTATTTATTTATTATCTTTTAAGCTTTGAATCCGTCCCATTTTTCCACCTCTCTCTACACCTCCATATTCTTCCCCATCTAATTTTTTTTTTTGAAAAGTATCACATTTACTCCCAAGTTAAAAAAGTTTTTTTTTTCAGTGTTTATTATTTTCGTTGTGAATGATTGAGTTTCTTTCTTTTGATTATATTTTACTTAATATTTGAAAATATTTTGGATAAAGTAGTATAGAAATTTTTTGCATTTTTTTCCTAAAACATATTACATATTCAACAATCTCAAATACTATGGATTGAGTAATCTAAACCATTTATGATGTTGAAGATATTAATTTTTTTTTTGAAAAATGATAGAGATATTATTTTACAAAATTATTGTCTCATTAATAAATATTTTAATAATCTAAAAATAATTATATAAATATTAAATTTTAATTAAATAATATTTTTTATTCATTTTCTTATTATTTTCTTTAACAAAATAACTTTTAATATATTATTTTTATTTTTACACTTTTTTTTACTATTGAACGGAGTCTAACTAAAGAACAAGATTATTATTGTCAAATTATGATTAATAATTTACTTTTTTACGAATTATATATTTGTATTTATAAATATAATATTTTATTTTTATATAATTTAATATTTATTATAATGTAATATTATTTCTTAAGTTTGTAATCAAATCATTTTTATATAATAAATAATATCATGTAAAATAAAATATAAAAGATATTTCATTTAAATAAATATAAATTTTAAATTACTAAAATAAATAACGTAATAAAAATTGAGGAGAGGTGACTTGTGTTTTCACTAACAAAGATAAAATATCTGTACTGTTATCGAGTTTTAAAAATTTACGGTAATTCTGTAAGATAAAAATAAGAGTAGATAATTTGTTTTTGACATTATTTATTTATTTTTTAATTTTGTAGGAGTTTCTAAGAAGAAACGAGTTATTGAATAGTTTACTATACGTTTGGGAAAGCCCTACATATATATATATATATATATATATATATATATATATATATATATATATATATATATATATATATATATATATATATATATATATATATATATATATACCGCCTGTGTTGTCTTTGGAATTCCGATTGTTCATCATAGTGGAAGCGAGTGGAGAACTGCGATGAACATCATTGGATAATCACTCACACATCACTTATCCTTCATTTCCGATTTAAGCGCTGAATCGAACTATCGAAGCCGCTGAAATTTTATTCTCAGATCGCTTCGATGGTCGATCACTACAACAAGTACGGGTTTCTCTTATAATCCAATCGAAGATTACAAAATAATTGTGTGAATTTATTAATTAAAAAAAAACACGGAAAATTTATTTAGTTAATTTTGATTTTGGTGTAGGCTGGTTAAACTAGCTGCGAGGGCTTTCTACGATGATCTAACGAGTAAAGGAGAGAATCAACCCAAATCGGGGAGGAGTGATAACAGAGGAATCGCTGTAGTGATTCTCGATGCCCTCACAAGGTTTGATCTCACTTCCATCATTCTTGATTTTCCGCTTATGATTGCGGAATAAGTTACGCATAAGTAATTATAAAACAACGAACGAAAAATGATTCGGGGTTTTAAGTGAGATTCTAGGGAATAGCTATGCGTAAAAGTGGAGCTTGAACGTGTTATTATAAGTTTATTGCTTCTTTATTTTGATAGGGGTACAACAATGGGGGCTATAAGTTTATTGCTTCTTTAAATGTAGATTTCAGCTCTTTGGCTAATCTGGAATTTCGTGTGCAGTTGGATTTTTATGACTTTGGATGCATTTCTTTGATTATGCGGGTTTGTTATTGGTGTTTTTGTGATTTATGTTCAGGCGACAATGGGTTAGAGAAGAAGATTTGGCGAAAGATCTCAAATTACACACAAAACAACTTCGCCGAACACTGCGGTTTTTTGAAGAGGAGAAGATCATTACTCGAGAATATAGGAGAGAGGTAACTATTGGGTTCTGCCTATGCAGTTCATTGGTGTTACTTATCCGAATTACACTGACTTATAAGCATATGCAAATGAGTTTGGTTGACTCTTATCCTAGTTAGTTATAATGAGCAATGTACAATAAAAAAATCCCTTGATTATAGGGTGGAACCTAGTTATTACAGCCTAAAAAGCCTTCCTAATTACTAATTTCACAGCTGAAAATATATATAAGGAAACATAGTCAAATAATATTTACCCGGGTAAAAGTAAGGTAATTGTGGATATTTCAACACTTCCCCTCAAGCACATACATATATGTTGTATGCACCAAGCTTGTTGCATATGTAACCTATCTCTGGGCCTCTTGAGTGACTTGATAAAATATATACTCATTAGAGTTCCCAAAGGATGTAATGGTCTCCCTTGAGTATATCTTCTCATAGATAAAGTGATAATCCATCTCATTATGTTTGGTTTGTTCATGAAAGACTGAACTTGAGGCAATGTGCAAGGCTGTCTTGTAGTCACAAATGAGATTCATAGACCATTTTGCAAAGTTTTAACTTAGTTGTTTCAGCCAAATATGTTTAAATTTGGTAAGAGCCATTGGTATTTTGTCTCAACACTTGATCTAGCAACAACATTTTACCTCAGCTCTTGATCTAGCAACATTTTGCCTCAGCTCTTGATCTAGGAACAACAGTTGATCTAGGAACAACATCTCATCTCTTAACTTCTCAACCAGTTGTTGATAGGGTTGAGAATAAGTAACATTTGTCACCTTCTTAAGAAATCCAATAAGGTGATAACACATGTCCCTCTAGTGTTACATACACTTAACGTGAGAGCACTGTGGACTTTGTACAAGGACTCTGGTTTCATACATGACAACTAAAATGGACGAAGCAGGTGCATGCCTGCCTGGTGATCCGGATGTGTCGTGGGGTTGAACTCCAGACAGTGGTTTGTGTGCTACATACACGTATCCAAAGACTTCCTGCCCTTCAGCGGTTGACAGGAAGGCGAATCCAAGGCTGTGAGGCTAGTGCGTGGGGCTGATTAACAGGATGACTAGGACGGTTACCTTCTAGGTTTAGGGAAAGACCAAGGGTTTATCAAGACAATCCCACCTAGTGAGAAAAGGCATTCATTGTAATATATAGCCACATGGAGGGTCATGATGGGTGTCGTGTGTGTATATAAAAAGTTTTAGGTTTGTTTTCTCCTCATGATATAACAATCAATGACAATTGCTCATAGCATTGGCTTGTTTAAAAGCTTTTCATCACCTATGAAGGTCATGCCATTAGGAATGAAACAGGACAGAATATAAAATGGTATTCAGTAAAGTTGATTACAATGTTTGCCATATTTCATTTTCTCGTCATTTAATTAGATAGGGTGTGTGAGGTTCTGCCAAAATGCTGAGTGCATGCATACTGACCTCATTCCATTTTAACATACCTTTTACTGACCATAAAGTCAATTGCACTTGCTAACTTGTTACCTTATCAGGAAATAAGGTTATTTTATTGAAGGTCAGGAAGCACAAACAATTAAAAATATTTGCAATAGTGGTGTTAGACTGTATCTATGTTTATACTAATTTTATATGTTGTAACATAGTAATGTTGTTACAAATATGTTATTTGTTTTAATAAGAATCCTTCAGAAAATTTGGCCCTTAACTGAGCCAATTGGCATTTGTGCAATTCATTAACCTGATCTCCCCTAGTGGGATAAGATTTTTTGCTGTTGTTGTTAAATCGGTTTTATCTTCACACCCTTGGCATCTGTGCATCATAGGTAGATTATAAATTTCAATATAATAAGATTTTCTGTACCTTGAATTGCCAATGAACTCATCTTGGTATCAAAGTTCAAAACATGCATTCTGTGGATTGTTGTCTATTCATTCTCTCATTTGCTTTGTTCCCGCCCCATGACTTGATGCTCCAAATCCCATGACATGAAGCCTCAGTCCTTACTCTGCCTTTGAATTTTTATTTTTTTTTATTATTTGTGTAATAATTCTTCTGCTAGAAATATGATTCTCTCGTAGTTATTTGCACTTGTTTGGATCACTTGGTAGTGTTTTTGTTAGGATCCAAAGGCATTGCAAGGACGGGACTTCACTCCTACATTTTAAGTATGGGATTCTAGTTTGGGGATTTGATAGACACTTGGGTATTATGGAGTGCAAAGTCCCTTGTCGATTAGTATGACATCTCCACTGGAGTACTTAAGTGACTTGGTTCTTCCCCCTGGATGATAACTAGCTTTTAAGGGAGGGTTCCCTAAGTACGTGAGTGCTTATCATGTTTATAAGGCTTTTGACTCTCCACATATATTACAACTAGCTATTGTGGTGTGGTTCTCCAAAGGTTCTTACAAGTTTTTCTAACAATCATCTTTGCTATGCTTATGCTAAATATATTTGGGATTGATCATATTTGTCCGTTTTTGTTGATATTTCAGCTAGGCTATCTTAAACTATTAACTTGTTCTTCTGTTTTGATTCAGTTTTCTCTGTTTGAATTTTATTATGTTCATGTTTGTCAGGTTTTATTGATTTTCCTTATTAGGATTGAAGTGTTAGGATGTTCGCTATTAATGATGCAAATAGTCATGCCCTTACTTTCTCTCTTATCTGCTTTCCCAGACAGCGAAAGGAGCAAAATTGTTTAGTGCTGCTACAGCTGCTACAGTTGATGTTCAACTGACTGGAAAAGAGGGAGAAGAGAAGGTCAAGTTGCACACACATTCTTACTGTTGTCTAGATTATGCACAGGTCTGTCTCTTCCCAGTCCCAACTATATATTTCTATGAAGGCTATTCTTCCATGATGCATGTGGTTTTTCTTTTATTTTGCGTGCTTGCTTGTCACTCTTTTTGAGTCAGTTATTAGCAGTGGCTCCCCCACGTATAGAAATTTTATGTTGAAGTTTGTTGCAGATATATGATGTGGTTAGGTACAGAATACATCGCATGAAAAAGCTGCTCAAAGATGAATTGGACAACAAGAACACAATAGAGGAATATATCTGTACAAAATGTGGAAAAAGGTTTTAGTAATCCATTATAATTCCAGATTTATTTCAATATAAAAACTTGTTTTACGCTTCCATAATACTTGGGGATTTGAATTCTTTAGATACAATGCTCTGGATGCATTGCGGTTAGTATCTTTTGAAGATGATGACTTCCATTGTGAAAGTTGTAATGGAAAACTTGAGGTAGAAAGTGATAAGTTTGTGGTTCAAGAAGGGGCTGATGGAGATGATAATGCAAGAAGACGGCGGCATGAAAAGTTAAAAGACATGCTTCAGAAGATGGAGGTTCTTTTATGATTTTACTGTTATTTTTTTCTTTTGCGTGCTTCATATTATGAATCATTTGGTTCAATATTGGTTATTCTTGATTATGGTTTTCAGTGCCATTTGTTAGAACTGATTAATTTTGTGTCATTAGGGCTCATAGGGTAAGGGCATTTGTTTATGAATAAAAAATGCTGAGAGGTTTAACATAGTCTTGTTTTATTTGTTGAATAATCAGTTGACTTGTTAGAAATGCAACCTAGAACAGTGTCACAGCCCAAAAGGATTCTAAAGAGAGTTGCCAAGATTGATGACGACTATTTAATACGTATTTTGATGCATCACATACCACTTACATAAACAGCATGTTGAGAATGACTTATATGAATGTTTAACTGATCAATAATGTCAAAACTAAATCCTTTCATGGGTATAAAATGAGGATATGCCAACCTTTTTTTTTTTTTTTTTTTCAGTATATGCCTATTCATTTTTTCTGGAGGTTGAAGGTGATGGTTGCGGGGATCATTTGCATGCTTGATCTCTTGGTTTCATTTGATATTAAAATTAGATGTGCATGGTTCTGGAGGTAGCCATAGTTGAAATATGAATCAAAGTATAATAGAATGTGTAGTGGCATGTTAACGTTAATAGGTCTAACGTTAATAGGTCCAACACCTGAATCCTAATTTCAGGTTCTTACACTGTCATTTAGTTTTTTTGTTCAAAGAGTTGATGTAGCAGTCAAATGCATAATATATGCTTCAAAATCTTTCAGAATTTATAACGGTGACCATTAAAAAATTGAGATGTATTGATGACTTGATGTTGTGCGCTTGTGCCCTTTACATACACAGGACTTGTAAACTACCTTTTATTTCATGAATTTCATCCGGATATCTTTATCACAAATCTTATTTGAAATTGTTTCATTTTTACTAGACACTGCACTGCGCTAGCCTTTATTTATTGGTGTTTCTGGTCTGTATTTTAATTTGTTTGTAACGTTTGATCATTTTTAAAACTATAGGGATTTGATCGAAAACAATAAAAAGAAGAGAATTTCTAAGAAAAATATGATTTCATTATCTGTTTTGAATTTGTTATATCTAAGAACTTATAACTCGCTACTCTCTGAATGCTCCTGAGAAAGCAACTTAAACTCTTAGTGACATCTGTCTATTGACAGCACTCACAAGATAGTACAGCTGGTACTACTTCTAACAATGACTATGATACTTCTTCTGTACTGTGTGTCAAGCTTCAACCTTTTTTCCTCCAGTTATATTGGTTCAAAATACATGTGATTGATGATGGATAGATTGAACTCTGTTATTTTGTCAAAAAAGTTAACATATAACTGCTTGCAGATACAGCTCAAGCCTTTAATGGACCAACTCAGCAGGGTGAAAGATTTGCCTGTTCCAGAATTTGGCAGTCTCCTAGCATGGGAAGCTCGAGCTAGTGCTATGGGGCGTGCAGCCAATGGAGATATGTCTGGTGATTCTAAAATTTCTCAGCTTGGATATAATGGAGCACCAATGCCATATAGTGGGGATACTAAGGTAAGAGTTACTGTTCTAATGATCATGATTTCTTCAATGCGAAGAAGGAAAGTAGGCAGTTACAAACCTTGCTAATTATTCTGATTATTGTTTTTATTCAATTATTTTTGTTTTTCTTTTCTTGCTTTTCTCTTTAGAAGATATCATTTCACATAATTATGCTTTTCCTCTCTTTTCTCTATTTGTTTTTCATTTATAATTGAAAGATTGAAATTTCTGAAATTTTATCTGATAATCAGTTTAATGAAAGTATGTACATTATACAGACCTATATTAACACTAACTTGCCCAAGTACGGCCATGCATGCTCATAAGGAATCACATAGGAAATATATCTTTCCAACAAATGTGTTCTACTTATAAAATTAATTTACAATAGTTACGGAATTATTCATTTTATATTTGTATCACATACCTTCAAGATGTTGCATGGATGTCTATAATTCCCAGCTTGTTATCTTGAAATTTCTCCGTTGCAGCCTCTTAGCACATTTGCCATCTAAAGTCTTTATATGAAGTTATCATTAGTTCACTATCCAATTTTTCCTTGATGATGTGAGAAAATCTCATTGTGTTTCATTCCCTCCTCTTTAACTAGATTAGGAGTAAAACTAATTGTAATGCACTATTATAGTACAGCTCCATAATCATTTCTTTCTTTATTGTAAAAAAACAGTCTAATATAATTTTTACCAAAGCAATTCCCAAAACCCTTGTTCCATAACTCGAAATTCAGCAGGAACTTGGATTCTTACTCTTCCATGTTTTAAATTTCCGACTAAAGAATAGAATAACTTGAAATTGATCTCCATTCAATAATCATTCTTGCATAACCAGTACTAGTATAGACCTCCATGTAGTCAGATCAGTGATTAACTCAGCTGAGGTACTGGGTTAATGGTCACTGGTTCAACCTATGAGTTCTTAGATAAATTGGTTAAACGAGATATATCAAAAAACTGGGCACTAACATTATCATCTCATTGAAATTCAAAAAAGTTCGCATTAGCTCTCAATTGCTTAACACAGCCCTCGTAAGTTTTATCTGTGCTTTGGGACCAACTAAGTAAAGATTAGTAACAAACCACAGCATATGCAGTTTTTATTGCATGTGGATGTGTAGAAAAGATGTAATGTGACATTCATAGGTGAATCTAATAATGTACACACAGATCCATCCATTAGATTTTGTGTGTTTACATATGTGTATGTAGCATTACTCTAATGAAGTATATAATTTTCAGCAGTTAAATTTAGCACTTTCTTTCCCTTGTCCAAAAATAAGTGACACATGAACAAATGTGAAGGGTGTGGCCTTGTTTCTCTAGTTGTTTATAGTGGATCTTTTATGTAATTTTTAAATTTGGGCACTGAGCATTAGTAGCCTAAAATGGTTTGTAATCTACTTCTGGATTTGAACAGGTTGTGGTGGACTTCAATGGGACTGAAGGCAACAGACATGATGTTAAGTCTGAAACTGAAAGTACATCTCTAAAGGTTTTGCCACCATGGATGATAAAATCAGGGATGGTTCTTACAAAGGAACAGCGTGGAGAGGTGAAGGAGGAAATAAAGATGAATGGGACTTCAACTTCTTCATCAGCACAGTACTCGGATGACAAGAAATCAACAGTTGATCATGATGATAAGAAAAATATACAGGCATATACTATATGATCAGCTGTTATTTTCATTTTATTTTATATTTTGTCTTTTTCACTTCAGTTCCTTGTTCTTTCTATCTGAAGCTTCTGAAACATTTATTTATGTTGAATTGTTTTTTTTTTTTACTTTATAGGATGAGTATATCAAGGCTTATTATGCTGCTCTACTTAAACAACAACATGAATTGGAAGCTTCTAGTAAACAAGAATTGTCAAATACACTTGCTGCAAATGATCCTTCTAGCAGTGCTTATAATCGTCAAGTTGGCTTGAAATCAAAACACGAGGAAGATGATGATGGTACTGACTGGGAGGAAGCTCCTGTTGCAGGTAATTTGTGTCTTTTCAATGTGATTTGAGCACACTTTGGAGCGATAATGTTTATGTGCCTTCTACATATCGATGCTCAGTAAAGAAATGAATATTTTTACGTTGTGTAATTTCCTAATACAGTTTTGTTTTGATTTTCATTAAAGTATTTATTAGAAATTTGATTCAATAGACTAAAATTATCTTTTTATTCTTAATATGGATTCTTATCACCTTATTCATCTTTAGATTTTAGGCTTGTTGGAAGTCCCACATCGCTTGTCTCATGTCATGTGGTGTTAGGCTATTTCACATATTGTCAATTAATTTTATGTTGGAACCTTAACATGGTATTAGAACCAAAGCGTAATTTCTTTCCAGTTATTGTCTTGGGCCAAAAGTTGTCATTTCGTTATGGGTCAAAAGTACCCTTTGTTGTTGTCTTGAGTCAAAAGTTATCCTTAAAATACTCTTTGCAGTCCGGCAAGCTCCTTTGGAGAGGGCATATTGGAATTCCCACATTGCGTGCCTCATGTCATGTGGTATAGTTTAAATATGTGTTAGGCTACTTCACATATTATCAATTCTTAATAAGGCCCTTATCCCTCTTTTCAATTTAAGATTATATTTGTCACATTACAAATGACAACCACAATGACAAAATAATAATAATAGGGTTTGGAGGACAATTTTCTTAAAAGCATATGAGTCACCTATTTGGAAAATTAAAAAGATTAGGTGGTGGATGTTTTTATTGGGATTGAACTTGCTTTTTCCACAGTATTGAAGTTTATTTTTTTAATTGATATTGCAATTTATTAAGCTGTTTAACTTAAACTAGAATTGATATGTTGACAGGGTATACCATGAAGAAGTTAGTAAGATAGTTAACATATTAATGAGTTAGTTAATTTCTTGAAATGTTATTCAGATCTAAATAGGGTAAGAAGGATAGGAGAAGGGGATTTATTTTTGTAAATTAAGCATTAGCTCTTTGTGAAAGGAGAAATCAATTGTCAAGGGAAAATCCTTGAATGAGAGTGTTCTCCTAGTCTTGTTTTTTTCATTTTATTCAATAAAAAAATTTCTTTTATTTTTTCCTTTCAATTCTTGATTCCTAACAAACTATCAGGGTACGAGGTGAAGAAATTAGTAAGAAAGTTAGCATATTATTGATTTAGTTAGTTGCCTGAGTGTTATTTAGATATAAATATGGTAAGAAGTATAAGAGAAGGTAGTTTCTTTTTCTAAATTGAGCATTAGCCTTCTGTGAAAGGAGAAACCCTTGAAGGAGAGAGTGTATTCCTATTTTTGTTTTTTTTCATTTTATTCAATAAAAAATTATCTCTTTTTTTTTTTTTTAATTCTTGGTTTCTAACATATACACTGTATATTACTGTAGTTAGTGTTCAAATTTCAAAATACAAATTAATGCCTATACAACATTATTTGTAATAAGAAATTATTTGGAATGTTATTTTAGTGTAAATCTTCTACTATAACTTTATATATTCGTTTTAAGTCCTAATTAAGGAACATTTACTGGTTGGTTTCTTCATCAATGATCAAATCCATGTTCTCAGGGTCAACCAAAAACTTATAGCAAGTTAATTAGTGTCCCTAGAATCAGTTGGTTACTAGTCTTTTCCTGGTTTGAACTTTCAACAACATTCATCTGGTTGGTATTAAATGAAATTTTAGCTTTTCATGTTGCAGTTTAACCTTATGGAAAGGTGCTTGATTATATTAATTATAAAAAATGAAACTAAACCAATAAATTTATCATGAAAATCAAGTGTATTTGACTGAATATTAGTATTAGTAGATTTTTCATATAATTTAGTTTGGATATTAGTATGATGAAAATTGATGTTTGTATAATTTTCAATACTAGAATGGGCTATTCATCAACTTTGAAATCCTCAAGCAAAGTAATGTTATGTACACTGGATTATATTATTCTGAGCCAAAATGTTACCTTAGTGTTATTTCTCCGACCACACATTGCAGAATTCTGCCTCCAGAAGCTTTAATATTGACTTTTTCCATCCGAATCTCTTTTGTATGATTTTTTATTTTTTACTTGTTTCAATTACGTTTTTCTGTGTGCTATCATACAGGTACTGGAAATGAAAATTACAAGGTCAATGATTTGAATGTTCAAGCTGATGTTGTTCCAGCTGATGACGATGAAGATGTGGACTGGGAGGAAGGTTGACGAAAAGTTTCTCTCTTTGAACGTAAGGTCACTCGTACTACAATCATGCTCCTGCAATCATACTTTTCTGCAATATAATGTATCCTAAAGCCTAGAATTTGGTTTATCAATCTTCTGTTTTAGGTGCACAAAGAATATTTTTTCAACAAATTGCAGCAGTTATACGACTGATGTCTTAGCATTTATGCTATTATTCAGTTTATTTCCGGTTGCCTCAACAGTGGGAAACTCTCACAATATTTTTTTGGCGGAAATTGAATTTGGTGTTTCTGGTGTAAAGCATAACTTGTCCAATTCAAGCACTTAACAAATGCAATAATCGATGCGATACACATTAAGATAATGGATTGTAAGATTTTATTTTTTCATCTCTGGATAAATTCTTATATTTCACTATTCTGGTCGCCAAAACTATTTTCTACGGCATTAAATTATTAGTTCCTTGTTTTTTTTATGATTATGTTGCCGTATTCACTCAAGTTTAAGTTTCCTTGTTTCGCTATTTTCCAATGAAAATTTAAAAGTTTATACTAAATTTTTATTTATTATTTTTTTTCACTCGTTTTTCTCTCGTATAGCTATTATCTCATTTTCCCTTTAAATCACAACAAAACTCATAATGCCATGATTTTGTTTTTCGTTCTCCTAAGATACAGTAATGATAAAATCAAATGTCGGTAATGAAGTAAGTATTAGTTAATAATTACAGAAAAATAAAGATTAATAATTTGATTTTTTTATTATGTTTTTAATGTAATTTTGAGTAATAAGACCATAGATTTAATAAGATCACCCTATTGATCAAAGCCTTAAATGTAATATGAAGATTTACTTAATTCTTTAATATTTAAAATTTTTAGTTATTATTATCATTTTTTTTTACTCATTGGCGGTCATTTATAGGTACGTATTTATCTTATTTAAATTTATTTTTTATTATTATTGGTATTTTGACTCATAAAAATAAGATATTTAATTTATTAGTAGTTATGTTCTATTTTTAAAAGAATATTTGGTATTTTAAATTGTGATAATTTTTTAAGTATTCATGATTTTGATGAATAGTAAAAAATATGTCAAATTTATGAACAAGATGAATATATTATCTACTGTAAGCGATCTTCATATAGATAAAACATGATAAACTTAATAGTAAAAGACAACAATATAATAATTTTTTTGAATATGTAATAAAATATTACAGTTCTAAACTAATTAATGTCTTGAGATAATAATAAAAAAAATAATATAGGACATAAATATACTTCAAAAACAATATCAACCTCAGTTGAAAAATTTACAACAACTAATATCAAAATATTGATTAGAAAATCACAAAACTAAGTGATTCAACCATAACTAAATTGTGATCCTTCTTACTTGCAACAATAAGTTTGATCCTATTAAGATCATACTAGTCCTTAATTCAATGTTGAACCTCAACAATATACTCGTGATCATCCTCATCAAGTCAAACATCATACAAAACTATAAACAATTATCATTGTTACTAAAAGAGAGCTTGAATGACAAAAAATAATAATTGAGTTTCACACGCCTTCTAGACATGTAGATCATCATACTAATGCTTAGTATGATTCATTAAACAAACTTTTACTATGATTCATAGGATTAAGAATACCGTCATCCTTTCATAGAAAATATTATGATTCTACCTTTGCATTTAGATTAGAAAACTTTAATCATAGAACAATACAATGTCTCTACTAACCTTAACAAGCATATCTAAGCATACTTTATCTAAGTAAATATTTATTTTAGTAATAGATCAATCATTTGGGTGAGATTTTGCTATAACACATAGAGAAACTAGACTTGACTACATATTTTTAGTTTGTTTCAAGAAGTGCAACTAAATTAAACTATGTGTCTTCAATTCGTCCGGTGAAACCAAAGTTGACCAATTATATATCATCAACTCACTTGATGAAGACTCAATTAGTTGTATATCATCATTTCATTTGATAAAGGCTTAGCATTCAACGTTGTTTGAGGAAGACTCCACTAAGTTTTATATTATAAATCTTGATTAACGAGGACTTGACTATTGAGCTTAAATGGAATAAAGTTGCATAACATCTTATTAATTTAGTAGACATGTTATGGCTACAAACTTAAATGATAATCAATGTCTATTGACTAGTTATGAGTGTCATACTCAACCACTGCTTATTTGATAATGATAATAGAGCACCATATAATCAACAAATGCAATTTATGCGTATCACTTCAACTAATTAATGTAATAACTAACAACACGACTCTTGAATATTTGAAACACTACGTAGCAATTGAGTAAATAAAAAAGTAAATCAACGAGAACTTTTTTACATATTAGTTAGCTTGCTCATTGGGAAAGTTACAACAATGCAAAAGAACACTAAAATCTCAATGACATCTAAGCATGCATCAAGACCAAAGGTTCACATGCTCTAAAAAGAAAGCTAAAAAGCACGATCATAACTTATACTAGGTAGAGTCAACACTTAACTCGTATGTCTCAATGACTATTTCTGCATGTGACTATAAATATTGATTCAAGTCATGCAGTGACGGATCTTCTTGGGAGCTGAGGGGGGTCGTGACCCCCAACTCCTATGTAATTTATGATTTTGGCCACCCCCAAACTTAATGAACATTTAATATATTTACTTGTATATTTACAATTTTATCCTCTCAGCCCCTCCTTAGTTTTGTAACTCTCATATAATTTATGATTTTGTCTCCCTTAAACTTAATGATCATTTAATATATTTAAGTATATATTTTCAATTTTATCTTTTCATCATTTCATCTTCCTACTTCCTTTTATATTTATTTATTAATAATATATTATTTGACCCCTCTAAGATCAATGGTCAAGATCCGTCACTGAAGTCATGCAATGAAGTTAAGAATGCTATATTATAGAAAGTAACAAATAGAACATGAGAGGAAAAAGCAAAAGAAATAAATAGACTTAGTAAGAAACTTTAAGAAAATATCTTGTAAAATTATTGTATTCTATTTCATTGTTGAGAGAGACCATTATTTATAAATCTTTTACCTCTTGAAGTTATTTATAAAATTCATTGTGTAAATTTTAAGCTCCAATATACATGAAAATCGTCATATATTCTCTTAATGAGAGTTAGATACTTGTAACCCCATCAAACCATTATTTGACATATCTAGAGAGACTTATTACACTCATATGAGCTAGGAGTAGCATTGTGAAGAAGAATATATGATGTGCCAAGAGTGACCTTATGAGCTTATTCTTTAAATCAAGAGTGGTAGTTGATAATACTTGTTTGTAATATGTTGATTATAATGGAACTCTTTACTAGTTTTATAGATGAAGATTTTATATAGTATAGTTTGAGTGAACTATTATAAAATTTAAGTGTTTTTATTTGTTATCTTACTTAATCCATTTTTGTGTACTTGTTTTGAATGAATTTTTTTAATCATTACTAAAATATTTTGAAAAAACATTATAAGCATCAAATGATATCATCATCTCATCTTATTAAAATAAAACTATCAAATCACATATTAGTATGATGATCTACTAAAAAGTAAAAGTTTATCTTTAAAAACGTTTTTAAAACTCTATTCAAACTCCTATTTCTAAAGTTGACATGTAATTTATCTTAAAATACTTCATTGAAGAGTTTTAGAGTATTTAATGTGCCTTGAACATTTTTAATGGTTCAAAAAAGCACTTGAAAAAAAAAAAACTAAGGATCAAACTCACATAACCAAAAGCTCTATATCAAATACATCATGTCTAAATTTTTAGATTTAGCATACATATACCAAAGCATACCCCAAGTCTTATGTGACCATCCAAACCAACTTAAACACCTGAAAAAAAATAAAACAACTCTGACAATCAATTCATCTAAATTTCGTTCATCTTTAATTTGTTCATATTTCAAGTTTTGTTCTCATATTTCAAAACTTATGAGACTTGTATACTTATCCCAATTTGTACACAAAATTATAAATTGTTTTTAAAAAATTAATACCATCAAATATTAGATATAGTTAAGTATCATTGTATAATCAAAATAAACTTGATTACTCAATAATATAAGTAATTACAATATAATTCATTATTTAATATAATTAGTTCTTTAAAATAATTTTGATTTATTATTAAAATTAGATCAGTAAGAGTCTTATACATTTTCTTATTGTTTATTATTTATACATTATTATATTATTATTATTATTCTCTTATTAATACTAATTTATGCATCAAAATTTTTTTGATGGTGAATTTTCCTCTTTTGTAAATCTCGTCTGCAACTCAACGGTGAAGAGTAGAAAATTGTAATAGCTAAACCATTTTGTATGAACACATACGAATCCCTTATTTCAAAGCAAGATTCATAATCATTTAGTTAAATGTTATTGATTAAAATTCAATTGTCTAAAACTATATGTAAAATGATTATATGTTGTAACCATTTTTTGTGTCATCAGAAAGAAAAAAATAATAATTTAAATCTATGTTATATATATATATATATATATATATATATATATATATATATATATATATATATATATATATATATATATTTACTTCTTTTAATCACACATTTCCTTCAATCTTTTCATTTGAACATAAAATAATAAATAAAAATAATAAAAGATGTTTTTTTATTCTCTCAATGACATATTACCTCCAGTTTTTTTCTCTTTGAACTCTGAGTCACGTTTATTTATAATTCATAATTTTAAGAACAAATGTTTATATTTTAAAATTCATATACATACATTAAATTTTAATAAATTAAAAATATATAATATAAATGCAAACATATAGTCACCTATATTTTCGTTACTGTACAATAATAATAATAAATAAATAAATAATGTATTAATCTTTCAAAATGTAAAATCATAACTTCACTCATTTTAAAAGAAGAATTCTTACAAAGGCCAACCCGAAGTGGCCTCATTAAAACATCACCATGCATGGTTCCACGCCATTAGTACTTGGATTATACTTTTCCAGAAAATTAGTATAGAATGAATTTTGTATTAATAATAGTAATAAATAATGAAACTAAATTTAAAACTTCATTTATTTCCTCAAATTTATATTAAATAATACTTACACCTTTTCAAATTTTAAATCCATACTCAACTTTTAAATTTTTTAATAAAATAATATGTATTCTAATCTTCAAAATACATTCATTTCATATATTTCTTATAGAAAGATATATTTATCTCTTCTATGCTTTTAATAAAGTGATATTTATTTTATTTAAAATAGAAAGAGTGAGAATTACTTTAATGAAAACATAAGAAAAATGAATATTATTTTATTAAAAATATAAAAGAGTTAAATACTTTTTTAAAACGTTAAAAATGTAATTATTATTTTATTAAAAATTAAAAATCTATATTATTTAATATATATTTTTCATGGACAAGAGAAACCTAATTTTCTTCATATTCGTGTAATTAAATATCCAACAAGGACAGCAATGCGACAAGACAAAGACACCACCAACGTTGACTCAACCACTTGTTTTCCCATTACACTCACAGTGGCTAGGATCACGACACGTGGAAAACATAATGATATGATCGTTGCCTTCGGTGACCTATCTCCACACGTTCTTAGGCCACAATCTTTCTCTCTTTTTAAATCACAACCGCATTCTAGTGCTTTTATTTTAAGAAGATGGATTTATTTAAACTAACTTAGGAAGAGAATATTTGCATTTGAAGTATAATCAAAATACCTTTTGATCTTGTTTTCTTATGTTTAGAAACAGCATATTAATTATTTTTTTAAAATAAATTAAACAAAACTTATTTGATAATTAAATACTACGTCAAAATTATTTTATTAATTCCTAGATTAAAAATTTTAGTCAATTTTAAAATATACCTCAAATTAAATCATTAATTTTTTTATTTATAAAACCAGGTTAAATTAAATTAAACAGTCATTTATATATATATATATATATATATATATATATATATATATATATATATATATATATCGATTGCGTAAACTGTGTGATCTTTAAACAAGGCGCTGTGGATCGATTGAAGTTGCTTGACTCTATTCGTCTATATTCTTGGAAGTGGATCTTTTCGACTGGTATGAGAATGTTTTTTAATCTTGTAGACTGACATAATAATCCTTAGATCTGCTTTGTTTAATGTGTTTTTATATATTTTGAGTTTTTTTATTGACTTTTGGCTGCTTTTTGTAATGTACTCTATTTTTGAGTTTTGGATACCCTTTGTTTTTATTTGCTTACCAAACAAAATAATTAGTTTCATATTGCATATCATATTTCGTGGTGCTTACGGAAACATGCATTCATCTTATCATACTGTTAGTAGGAAATCGAGAAAAGCAATCGAAAATGAAGGAAAGGAAAGAGAACACGTGCCTGATAAAAAACCATTCGATGTCTAAAGCACGTAACACATAACATCGAAAAGTATAATTGAGGATCGAAGGAATGATAGTCAAATACCTAGTGTCGAAACCTAAGAAACTAAAATGATGAGACGTTAAGGTTGAAAAGGAATCGTAAGTAATTCGAAGTTCTCGAAAGTGTAAAATCGAAAATGAAGAAAGCTAACCTACATGGACATCGAAAACTTTGGCCAAATCGTGAAAGGAAGTAAGTCGAATGCACGTATAAAGAGCAGTTTTGAAATCATGGGAAAAAGTCGGAGATCGTGAGAACGTGGGAAACTATAGAAGATAAGCCGCCATACGCACGTAGAACGTGGTAGCGATCGTGTTAACTGCTCTTGGAAGGATGGAAGGATGCCCTATAAATAGAACAAAGGAGGAAGGAACAGGGGGAGCAGAAATTGGCAGAGAACAGAATCAGTAGTGAAAAGTCTACCGGAGAAACGACGAACACCATGAAGCTTCTGGCAATCTGGATTTCCTTGCTCACTGAGTACATTTACCGCTTTCTGTATTTTCCTTGGTAATTTATTTTGATGCAACTTAAATTCAGCAGTTTTATGTTTCTGTATTTTCGATTCCTTGTCCATTTCAATTCAATGAAAATTTAAGTTTATGCATTTAAGTTTCCATGTTATTTAATATTCTGCAAATCTCGATTTCCTTTCACTTACTTTTCTTGCAATCTCGATTTCTTGTCATTTATATTTGCACTATTTTCGATTCCTCGTCATTTACAATTGATGCAAATTTGGATTTTCGCTCTTTACATTTTCTTGCAATTTAACATTGTTTCTTGATTCGATACTTTTACTGCTTTCGATACTTTAAATACAAAATACCAAAAACAGCATTTTCGATATCCTGTAATTTTCGACTCTCATACACGTTTTCGATTGAAAATCAAATTGCTAGCCTAAGTAAAAAGAACTTACGTGGGAGGATTTCGATTAGGACCATAACACTGTTTAGAATCGAAATCGATCGAAATTCCACCAGAAACAAATTGGCGTGCCAGGTAGGGGACAGTCTTGTGTTGAGAAACACAAAATTGGTTAGTTCAAAATTGTATGAGATTAAGGAGTGGGAGAGTCATGAGTCACAGTTCATCAAATAACCAAGGTAACAGTGAGGGATTAAATGGGTCACAACCACCAAATACTGGGGGGCAAAGTCATAATGGGAACATACCTGTAGTATCGACAACTGTGAGCATGTCGATACTTGTGAGTAGTGAACAAAATTCAGGTACATCAGCAAACACCCAAGTAGGATCTAGTACGGTGATACCAAATAATATGCAAACTATAGGAAATCCCACAACCACATATGTAGGGCCACGTATGAGTATAAGACCGCCCTGGTTTTCACTTAATAATGTGAGTGGGGCTGAAACTTCTTCAACGCATAGGAATTCGAGATATAACTTAGGAATGTCCCAAACACTAGGTATGCCACAAAATTTTGGAATCCCTCCGAATTTAGGGACGTCTCAAAACTTAGTAATTCCACAGGATTCAGGGAATGGACAGAATGTAGGCACACAACAGATACCTCCAAATCTAGATCAGAGGGGATACTTAGATCATGGGAGATATGTATTCGATAGAGACTAACATCGATCTAATTTTGATTCTATCGAAAACATGGGTACCGGAATATCTAGTAATTCATTAGGGGTACTAAGACAACAAATGGATGAGAGTAATTTTGAAATGGTGAATATGTTATCACAACAATTGACTACAGTCTTAAATCCATTAGTGCAAAACACTACTGCTAGCTTTGAGATATTAGCAGACCAAATGTCACGAATCGGGGATGCATTGGCTGTGCCTCGACAAACGAGGATAGAAAATCATGCTAATCAGAATACTAATATTAATCCCCCGTATCTATTGAGGAGAAATAGAAACAATGATCAACATCAGCATATGGGAAATGGGTACCAACACGTGAGGAATGACATTTATGGGAATTTGAACGAAGGATTTCAAAATATACACAATCAGAATAATATGTTGGGACAAAGGATGAATTTACAAGGGATGAAATTTAGACCATCCAATCAGACATATTTTGTGTCTCCCTTTCCGAATGCGATTCTCGAGACAAAATTGCCTTGAGGATATAAAGTACCCAAATTCACTAAATTTGCTGGAGAAGTTGGTGAATCGACTATCGAGCATGTGGCTCGATATCAGATCGAATGCGGGGATTTAACGATGAGTGAAGAATTAAAAATGAAATATTTTCCTAGTTCTTTGACTAAGAGTGCTTTTACTTGGTTCACGTCATTGCCACCCAATTCGATATATAATTGGCTGCAATTGGAAAGAAATTTTCATGAGCAATTCTTTAGAGGAGAAACTCAAGTGAGTCTCATCGACTTGATGAATATAAAAAGATACAATCATGAAAGCATAGATGATTATTTGAATCAATTTAGACAAATGAAATCGAGATGTTTCACTCAAATTCCTGAATATGAATTAGTCAGAATGACCTCTGCAGGTTTAGAATTCTCGATTAGGAAAAAACTAGTCAACTTACCATTGAATGACATGGCTCAATTAACTGATAAAGTGAGAAGAGTGGAACAAATAGAGTATGAGAAACAAAGGTATAAGAAATATGAGAAACCTTTGAAAAAGGAAAGAAAGCATACATAAATGATGTATATGAGACAGATAATATGACAGAAAATGATATTGAAGAAACTGTCGATGAGAAAGTAAACTTAGTAGAACTCAAAGTAGGGGCTCCATATACCTGTAAATTGCTACAAAAGAATGAAGTAAAAGATAAAATGGCAAATCGAACATATACTTTTGATGTAACAAAAGCGGACAAAATCTTTGATATTTTATTGAAAGACAAACAGATTAAGTTGAGTGATGATCATAAACTGCCGTCTGCAGAACAAAGGAATGGTCAAAAATATTGCAAATTTCATAATGTTTATGGACATTGGACTAACAATTGTATACATTTCAGGAACACCATCCAAGATGCGATTGACCAAGGAAGGTTGAGGTTCGAAGAAACGACAATGAAAGTTGACACGAGTCCATTCGAGGCTCAAGTAGGATACCTCGAATCCCAAACGGGCATTACTGATGATGTCCGATTGACAAATTCGGCCTTTATAGGCATGGTAGATGTCACTGAAGACATCGATCCTAAGCATGTCAGGATGGATGTATCTGAGGAAGATATGGAATTTGACCTGAGTGAATTCGAGAAAGAGTTCGAAAAGGAAATATACCCTCGATCAGGAGATTCTCTCATTGAATTTTTGAATAGAAAGAAGGAAAAAGACGAAGATGTGTCATTATGCCCACGTTGTAATGCAGTGTTCGATAAATCGGCTGCCAAAGCTTTCAGAACAGTACAGATGAAGAAGATCGAGAACCAAAATAAAAGGAAAAATGACAAAGTAGATCAAACAATCCGACCAACGATCGAAGAAAGTCAGCAGAAATCCGTTGGCTCTGGTGTTAGTGAAAATCGGAGGCAGTGGATTAGAAGAGAGATGTATCCTTCTCGAGGAGGAAGAGGTAGACTTCAAAGTAATGATGTTTTCGAAAGACTCTCGTATGATGATGGATCGACCACTAGATTCCCAACATTCCAAAGAAGATTCCGAGGAAGGCCCTGGAGAAGAGGAGGAAGGATCCCCTATTGGAATCATTACAGAAACTTTGAAGAAAATGTTGCACCGATAGAGAGTCATTATGCAAGAGAATTTTTCGATGACAAGAATGATGATACTTGGGACGAACATCAAATCGGGGTAATATCAATTTTACCTGCGGAATATGTGAGCGAATACAAAGAATACCAAGAAAAAAGAGATGCCGAGCGAGAAGATGACTTCTATTCAGAAAACATAAGGCCAAAAATAACATGGGTCACACAAACCTCATGTGAAGTTCCTCATAGAGACGCTGCTTTCATCGATCCCCCATCTGAGGAAATGAGGTTCCACTTGAAACCATTATTACTGAACATCGAGATCCAAGGACAGATGGTGAATAGAGTCCTTGTCGATGGTGGAGCAGCAGTGAATATACTGCCAATTACTATGCTAAAGAAATTTGGCATTGAACTAAAAGACTTAGTCAAGCACAATATTATGATTTCCGATTTCAGCGGAAAGACGTCAAGTTCAGAAGGTATGATTGCCTTAGACGTGAAAGTGGGCACTTACTCGAGACCTACTGTGTTTGTTGTGGTCCAGTCACATGCCAATTTCAATGCATTACTTGGCAGAGAGTGGATTCATGGAGTAGGAGCTGTGCCTTCGACAACTCATCAAAAATTATTTATGTGGAATCGAGATGGACATCTCGAAGTAATCCCAGGAGATCAGCACGAATTTGTAACATTCGTATCTCAGGCTGGTCGAGCACTGCAGAATCTGGCGCTTGCTCAACCATTCACCTTCGAAACAGTCGAAGATTTTAATTCAAAACTGCATGAGGAGCGTTTCCTAGAGATGAATGAGAAGAAAGGATTCATCATGATCAAAGAGGGGGCCAACCTCGAAGTGGCCGGTGAAGATGAATAGAGAATACGAAGAGTTCTTGGCTCGATTGGGAAAATATGAAGATGGGAAGAAGAGCCAAGAAAGTAGTAGTAGTAGTAAAATAGGGATAAATAAGTCGATTCACTCGACCGTAGTTGCAAATAATAGCGATCAAGTTATACTTGATTGTATTTATGATTATTCTCCTTTAGGTTTCGAAAAATCTATTACATCAAATTATAAAAAAGTCGAGGCTCAAGATCCATTAGAAGAAGTTAACTTAGGAAGTGGAGAGGAACAGAAACCCACGTATATCAGCAAATATCTCGAGGAAGAATTAAAGAGGGACATGATTTCCTTGTTAAGAGAATATAAGGACTGCTTCGCTTGGGAATACGAAGAAATGCCTGGATTGGATCGAAGTCTCGTCGAGCATAAATTACCCATCATCGAAGGTAGAAAGCCAGTAAAACAAGCACCGAGAAGATTTGCACCTGAGGTGATGAACAAGATCAAGGAAGAGGTCGAGAGACTCTTGAAAGCTAAATTCATCAGAACTGCCAGGTATGTTGATTGGATTTCTAATATTGTACCTGTGATTAAAAAGAATGGTAAAATACGAGTGTGCATCGATTATCGAGATTTAAACTTAGCTACTCCTAAAGATGAATATCCTATGCCAATAGCTGATATGCTAATAGATGCAGTAGCTGGTAATGAAATGTTAAGTCTTTTAGATGGTTATTCAGGATATAATCAAATATTTGTGGCTGAGAATGATATAGCTAAAACAGCTTTTCGATGCCCGGGGGCATTAGGTACTTATGAATGGGTAGTGATGCCATTTGGATTAAAAAATGCTGGAGCCACATATCGAGAGAGCAATGAATTTAATTTTTCATGATTTGATTAATGATTTTATGCAAGTTTACATAGATGATATCGTTGTGGTATCGAAAGAAAAACATCAACATCCGAGCAATTTGAGGAAATCTTTCGAGAGAATGAGAAAATATGGATTAAAAATGAATCCCTTGAAATGTGCTTTTGGTGTATCTGCTGGTGAATTTTTAGGATTTATAGTGCATGGAAAAGGTATCGAGATCGAGAAAAATAAAGCCAAAGCAATAATAAATACCTCTGCTCCAAAAACTAAGAGAGAATTACAATCTTTTTTGGGAAAAATAAATTATTTGAGACGATTTATTTCTAATCTGGCTGGCAAAACTTATGTTTTTTCGTCTTTGTTAAAGTTGAAAAAAGAAGCGAGTTTAAGTGGAAGGAGGAACATCAAGAAGCCTTTGAGCAAATCAAAATGATGCTGACGAATCCTCCGATTATGATCCCAGTAAAGAGAAACAAGTCATTAAAGTTATATGTATCAGCATCAGATCGAACAATAGCCAGTTTATTAGCACAAGAAGATGAAAATGGTGTAGAATGTGTTGTGCATTATCTAAGTAGAATTTTAAATGACGCTGAAACTCGATATAGTGATATCGAGAAATTAGGATTATGCTTGTATTTCTCTTGTACAAAACTCAAGTATGTAATGAAGCCTCATGATGTAATGGTTTATTCTAGAAATAATATTTTGAAGTTTCTTTTGTCGAAACCAATTATGCATAATAGAATAGGAAAATGGGTGTTAGCTTTGACAGAGTTCTCATTATCCTTCGAATCTTTAAAAACGATAAAAGGTCAAGTAATTGCCGATTTTATGGCTGAGCATACAGTTGATTCCACTGAGAATTTGTTTATTGAAATAAGTAAATGGATAATGTATTTCGATGGTTCAAGTACATCGGATAAATCGGGAGTAAGAGTTCTGATTATTTCTCCAAACAATATTCCGACTAAGTTATTATTTGAGATTCAACCCATGTGTTCGAATAACGAAGCTGAATATGAAGCTTTGATAGCGGGCCTCGAGACTTTAATCAAATTAAAAGCTCGACATGTGGTTATAAGAGGTGATTCGCAATTAGTGATCAAACAAGTGCGAAAAGAGTATGAATGCATTAATATCAACTTGATCAGATATTTGGAAAGAGTGATGACTTTAAGTAAAATGTTCGATGACATAATATTCGAGTATATTCCTCGAGAATTCAATCAAGAAGCAAATGACTTAGCACAAATTGCATCGAAGTATAAGATATCCCCGGAAAGGTTACAAGAAATAATTCAAATCAAAGAAAAATTACCTCAAGAAAATGAGATTCTGTACATTAATGACTTAGACGATCAAGATTGGAGAAAATCGATTATAAATTATTTGCAGAATCCCAATGGGAAAATTGACAAGAAAATTAAATATCGAGCAGTGAAATATGTTTTGTTAAATGATGAGTTATATAAAAGAGGAATCGATGGAGTATTACTTAGGTGTTTAGGAAATGATGATGTTTACTTAGCAATGGCCGAAGTACATAATGGAATATGTGGGGCCCATACGGTAGGTCAGAAAATGAAATGGACATTAACTCGACAAGGTTATTACTGGCCCTCGATTTTAAAAGATTGTATCGAATATGCCAAGTCCTGTGAAGAATGTCAAAAGTTCAGTCCGATACAACAGGTGCCCGCGAGCGAATTACACTCGATCATTAAACCTTGGCCTTTTAGAGGTTGGGCTATAGATTTAATCGGACAGATTTTCCCACAATCATTGAAAGGGCATAGATATATAATCGTTGCTGTCGATTACTTTTCAAAATGGGTAGAAGCAATACCATTAAAGGATGTTGATCAGCAGGATGTGATTGATTTTATTGAAGAATACATCGTTTATCGGTTTGGGATCCCACAGTCTATCACTACAGACAGAGGGACAGTGTTTACTGGTAGAAAGATAGTTAAATATGCTGAATCGAGAAATATTCAATTATTAACATCAACTCCATATTATGCTCAGACTAATGGGCAAGTCGAAGCAATTAACAAGGTGATTATCGGGTTAATAAAAAAACATGTTGGTAATAAACCAAAAACATGGCATGAAACGTTATTACAAATTTTATGGGCTTATCGAAATTCACCTAAAGATTCCTTACAGAATACCCCATACAAGTTGGTATATGGACACGACGTAGTTTTGCCGATCGAGATAAATATTGAGTCTAATCGAATACAAAGGCAGAATGATTTACCCAGTTGTGATTATTGGAGTTTGATGAATGATGAATTAAATGAACTCGATGAAATAAGATTACAATCGTTGAATAATATGATGTTACAAAAGATTCAAGTTGCTCGAGTGTACAACAGAAAAGTTCGAAAGAAGACGTTTAATGAAGGTGACTTAGTGTGGAAAACAATTTTGCCAATAGACAAAAAATGTAAAAATTATGGGAAATGGTCACCGAATTGGGAAGGACCTTTCGAAGTTATTAAAGTGTTATCGAGTAATGCCTATTCAATTATCGATTGGTATAACAAAGATAAAGTGCTGTCGATAAATGGAAAGTATTTAAAGATATATAAGCCTCGAATAAGAGAAATAAACATTCAACAATTAAATTGAATAATATTCTACAAAGATAAGTATCGAGTCTTAAGTTGATCAAAATCTATTAACAATTGATTCCAAGATGAAGAAATCGAATGCTCTTCGACGGTCAGATCTTGTTTACGATCTATGCTCTGCCCCAAAGATAATGCGACTTCTTTTGCAGAGGATTTGATCGTATCTATCTCTGAAGCAACAAAATCCCTCTGCAATTTAAGTTGAGCGAGTCTCTTCTCCAGCTGCTCGATCTCGCAATCAATCGAAGCTTGTGTAGACAATGCCTCCGCCAGCTTCAATTTCTGAGTTTTCAACAAATTTGATTTTTCAACCTGGAAGGAGGCAATGTCGGAGAGCTTAGTCGAAATTGATTGTCTTTTCTTCCTCGCCGCATATGCCTTGTTGAACAAATCGGCAGCCACCGCGACCTCCGCATCGAGACCCATTGGAAGATCATCATCAGGACACGTCTCGAGGGCAGTGATGATATCTTGGAACTGCCTTTTCTTGTCACGCGACTCCACCAAAATTTCGAGGGGCGAGGAATAAAAGAAAGATCGGAAGCGTTGCTTCAGCTGGTATGGTCCTTCAGTTGAAGTCATGGGCGTCTTAGAAGAGCTCGATGGTGTCGCTTCTGTAGATAATAGAATATCGAGGATAGAAAAAGGATCCTCTTCGATTGCAGCTCGATATTCTAACACAGTGCTCGGAGCAGGCACATCTATCTCTAGTAATGACGCCGAGAGCAACTCGATAGGGGGCATCGCAAAAGGAGGAGAATCCTCTTGCTCCGCAGAAACAGGGGAAGGAGAGCCTTGGACTTCGATTATTGGAATATTTACTGAAAGGAAAGAAATCGAGAAATGTAAAGTGAGAGGTTCGTAATGGAATGAAATGAAAGTGACAATGAAAAGTATAAATACCAGGGGGAGGTAGAGCAAGTGGTGCCGAGGCAGGAGGAAGAATCTGTACAGCCTCAGGTTGCTGTAAATCGAAAACCATTATCAGAATAAGAAATGCAGAAAAAGTTAAAGCAATCATACAATGGTATATAACATACCTCAATGAGGGGTGTTAATAGTTGAGATTCGACATTCGTCGATACAGTCTCCGATGGAAGGTCCTGAAAATCAAATTTTCAAACCATGTTATAAATTTTATCGAGACTTAAGAACATAAAATTTGTATAAAAAAGGGAACTTACGTGACTTGAGCAAGTGGCAGGCGTTGTTGTCGTGGGGATCGTATTAGAGTCCGTCGATAATGGATCGAGAGCAACTGGTTGAACAGATCGAGGACTCTTCGATTTTTGTTTCTAAAAATTGAAGATCGAAAAGAGATAAGTATAAGAATATGGATTGATCAGACAGAAAAATGAATAGGACAAAACAGAAGTCAAAAGGAACCTTCGATTTTTTCGAAGAAGTAGGAATGGTGGCCGAGCGTCTGCATTTTCTGACTAAGGCAGACGGGTCCGATTCATCTGAGGATTCCAAATCCTCTTGTCTTTTCTCTTGACCTTTCTCGACAGCGGTGACCTTAGTAGATTTCGAAACTGCCAATAAAAGAAGACAGATTAGCTTATAATATACAGAGTCAAAAAAGTATAAGAAAGCAGTAAAATCTCACCAAAAGGTGATGGAGTCAAAATCTTGACTCGGTTGATATGTACAAGCAAGGGAGGCAAAAGAGCCTCAGGGAGGTTAAGGTAAGGGAAATAAGACAATTTCGAGACTGAAATATCTTTGTTTTTGGGTTTTAGACGAAGTGTTTCCCTTAGGGATCTCAATTCTCGAACCCATTTAGGATGAGTTAATGATTTGGCAAGTCCAAAAGGAGCTGTGGGAAAAGTGGGAAGGCGATTTGGGCAATACATTTCAAAAGGGGTTCTACCTAAAGGATTGATTATTTTATGGTTCGATCGATTAGTGTCTGTTTTATTGGATAAGGAGATAACCGCATCATAATAGGTCGATTCTAATTTCAGTGGGGTGTAACATATTTGATAAAAGTTCTCGAATCGAGATATTTGAAGGCAGTGGAAGTGTGTACCTTTCTTTGATTTCAACTTGTCCTGCAACACAAGAGAAGGTTGAGCAGTCAATTTCGGTCGAACTTCATCAAAAGTAGCATGACTACTCGAAAACCAACCAGTCCACCATTGAGAAAAACCCACAGTAGACAAATAATTTGACTCGAAAGCATAGGGATAAAAATGCATCGGGGTTTTTGGTAAAAGCTCAACAAGCTCCCGACTAATTGTGGATTCAGTTAGTTTGGACTTTGGGGAGGTATCAAGAGAGAAGAAAGGCAAAGATTGGCTCAACCCAAATTGTCTCGAGAAGAGTTGGGGGTAATAGGTGACAAGCTTAAGATCTTTCGACTGAAAACCCGATACCAACACATCATGGGTCAAATAATTACTCCATATATCTATCAGCTCCGATTGCAACGCAGGAGTCGAGGCAGGGAATTTAGACTTAAACCAACTTGGTCCCCTAAGTTGGTCACTTATTTGTCCAAGATGTACGGTAAAGGGGGCCAAGGTTGAATCGAAGGAAAACTTTGTCAATAAAAATTTTAGGTATCTACAATAAGCCGCTTCATCAGGCTTATGGCGAGGGTGACGAGAAGATAACCGAGCACCTTCGATATTTATACTGAGGGAAATGGTGGAGGACGGGGGAAGGATGCTCTCAAAAATCGAGGTGAGCCACAACTGTACAAACCAAATAGGGCCAGAAAAATTCCCTGATGCTTTAGGAGTGCTCAAGATTTCGACAGCTTCGTCGAAGGCAGCATATACATGGGCTAGCAGAAGTTTAGCCAAACATATCCTAGGCTGGCCTATGTGCAAGAGATATGCAAGGTCAAAAAGATGGGGGGAAATTTGGATCGATCGGGGGCAGAAAACGTGGGTACATAACCAGTACACCAAAAAAGCTATGTGCTCCTCTTCAGTCACCGTTATCAAGTCATCATCAACAAAATGCCTCTCAAGGAAATGTCTGTAAGCTTTCGATTCCCAATCGATCTTTAATCTTAGAGAGTTATCCGAAGGACATGTACCCTTGAAGTATTTTTCCCCCGTAGGTTTCAAGCCAGTAATAGCCGCGATCTCAAAATGGGTGGGTGAAAGGGGGCCACAAGGCAACTCCAAAGCATGTAAATCCTTGTTCCATAAATGCACCGCAGGTAGAAACATTGCCATGTCTAAAAACGACAGATCACATCGAGACAGGTGCAAAAAGTCAAAAATCCCAACATCCTTCCAGTGGCTCCCAAACCTAGTTTTTACTCTATCAAACCACCTAATAAAGGAAGGTTTTTTGGAAGGAGGGCCTGTTCTATATACCTTAGAAGTAAGATTCAAAAAATCAACCCTAACTTCAGGATGATGTATAAGAGCCGGGCTAATCGAGAGGTTGAGAGGGGAGAAAATATCATTTACAGGACGAAGTGGACCCCCAAAAGCAAAATTAACCCCCTCAGCAGTATAAGGGATAAGTACCTGCGTTTCAGCAATTTTACGGGAAGCCTCCTCCATCAAAGGGACTGAAGCGAACCTCTGGTTGTTAATCTCCAGCAGGTTAGAAGACAATGAGGAAAGGGGTGGAACGGAAAAGTCAGAAAATTTTGACGAGGTGGCCATTTTAGTGAGTTTAGAAAAACAGAAAGAGAAGGGTTAACGAATGAGGTAGCAAGGAGGAAGACAACAACTCAAGGAAGACGGTGAAGGTGCAAGCAGAGGGTAAAAGTTCACGTAAAAACCAAAGCAAAAAACCAAGGGAGAGGTTAAGGAGAAAATCGCCTAGGGAGTTGGAACGACAGACGCGAAAGATAATAAATGTAGCGTACTGTAAAAGCAACAGACTGATATGATGGCGACGTAAAACGGAAAGGAAAACCTAAAACCCTTTTAACCCTAGAACCCCAGAAAACCTAAACCCTAAGTTCTGCAGGCTTTCAAACATTAAGGCGGGAATATTGAAAGAATATAAACTGAAATCATTTATATTCTTTCAAGGGGGCATTTTGTTAGTAGGAAATCGAGAAAAGCAATCGAAAATGAAGGAAAGGAAAGAGAACACGTGGCTGATAAAAAACCATTCGATGTCTAAAGCACGTAACACATAACATCGAAAAGTATAATTGAGGATCGAAGGAATGATAGTCAAATACCTAGTGTCGAAACCTAAGAAACTAAAATGATGAGACGTTAAGGTTGAAAAGGAATCGTAAGCAATTCGAAGTTCTCGAAAGTGTAAAATCGAAAATGAAGAAAGCTAACCTACATGGACATCGAAAACTTTGGCCAAATCGTGAAAGGAAGTAAGTCGAATGCACGTATAAAGAGCAGTTTTGAAATCATGGGAAAAAGTCGGAGATCGTGAGAACGTGGGAAACTATAGAAGATAAACTGCCATACGCACGTAGAACGTGGTAGCAGTCGTGTTAACTGCTCTTGGAAGGCTGGAAGGATGCCCTATAAATAGAACAAAGGAGGAAGGAACAGGGGGAGCAGAAATTGGCAGAGAACAGAATCAGTAGTGAAAAGTCTACCGGAGAAACGACGAACACCATGAAGCTTCTGGCAATCTGGATTTCCTTGCTCACTGAGTACATTTACCGCTTTTTGTATTTTCCTTGGTAATTTATTTTGATGCAACTTAAATTCAACAGTTTTATGTTTCTGTATTTTCGATTCCTTGTCCATTTCAATTCAATGAAAATTTAAGTTTATGCATTTAAGTTTCCATGTTATTTAATATTCTGCAAATCTCGATTTCCTGTCAGTTACTTTTCTTGCAATCTCGATTTCTTGTCATTTATATTTGCACTATTTTCGATTCCTCGTCATTTACAATTGATGCAAATTTGGATTTTCGCTCTTTACATTTTCTTGCAATTTAACATTGTTTCTTGATTCGATACTTTTACTGCTTTCGATACTTTAAATACAAAATACCAAAAATAGCATTTTCGATATCCTGTAATTTTCGACTCTCATACACGTTTTCGATTGAAAATCAAATTGCTAGCCTAAGTAAAAAGAACTTACGTGGGAGGATTTCGATTAGGACCATAACACTGTTTAGAATCGAAATCGATCGAAATTCCACCAGAAACACATACATATTATGATTCAACTTCCACCACCATCACAAAATTAACAACTTGCAGAATATAAATTAAATTGTAAAATATAATAATTTAATTTTGTTAATAAAATTAACATTAATGTAATTCATAAAATAATGGTGAGTCTTTTGTTATTTTGAAAGTAATTCTAGATAATCTTAAGATAAAGTTATTTCTCTTATAACTCCTAACATATACTAAAATTTCATAATTCAATCGTTAAATTGTTTCTTGTTTTCGAGTAGTTTAGTACTTTATTAAATGAATTAATATACAGCAAAAATTTACCTTTAAGTTAAACTTTAAAAAATACCGAGTTGGAATTATTTATTGAAAAAATACAGTAAGATTATACAATATTAATTTAGGTAATTACTGAAAAAAGTTTATTGTGTTCGATCAATTATTTCACACTCTAATTATGATATCCTACGCTCTTAAATAAAAATAATTATATTATATCAATAAACTATAACTTTTAATGTCATTCAATATACACTGAAGGAATAACTTTCTTTCTAATAATTTTTTAATATGTAAAATCAATTCTGAAAAAGATGTTATAATTACTTGTCCTTAAGAAAAATAACTACACATATAATAAAAAAAATTGATAATATATTATAATATAAAAATTGGACAATGGATGAATTAATATTTATTACCTTAAATAGACAATCACACTGGCAGTGGATAAATCATTATTGTTTCCCTGTTTTCAAGTCTCAACATTTCAACACATAGAATAAAATCCCACAAAAAAAAAACAAAGATTAAATCACCCCAATTTTGTAAATGATATTAAAGCAAATAAATAAAGCAATAAGGTATATACAACAATAGAAATCTTGCTATATAACTATTATATAGCAACGTATAAAAACAAAAATTCTTCAAGTGTAATAACATTTTTTCTCTCTATTCACCTTCAAGTAGTACTAAGGAAGAAACTATGCGTGTCCAATTATCCTTCTCCATGACTGATAAACATTTTTTGGATAACTTTCCTACAAATTTCACTGGAAAAAACAAAACCTTCATGATTTTCTTATAAATGATATCAGTCATTCAATTGCAAAATCCTACTTAATTTGGTAATACATCTCCATAAGACAATTTTTAACCTTCTCCACTAAGTAATTAATTGATGCAAATATATCATAAACAAAAGTTATTGTTATCATGGAAACATCATTTGTAGTTAATCATTATTAATTGCTTATTAAATTGATGTTAATGAATATATTAATTATTTATAGTTTAAAATAAAGGAGAAGATTTGTTTTTTTTTTCTAAATTTATTGAGATAGAGTTTTAAAATAAATAATATTAATCCTTCCACTTCTGACTATGTTATGTATAAAATATTTATTAAATAATAAAATTTGTTTAAAAGATTTTATAAGGTATGATTATTTTAGTCAAGTTTATAAGTCTCCCAAAACTAAAAAATTTGACCAACAAAATAATAATTTGAAGACTAAATAAACTGAATTAATTTTTAAAAATTATACATATTTAAAAATATCTCTTGATTAAAATAAACAATTATGATAAAAAAAAACTGTTAAATATTTAATACGGGTACGAAGGTTTAATAATAATAATAATAAATAATTGATCATTTAAGAATAAATATTTGACCAACAATGTTTATATTCAAAGAAGGGTGACTCTGGGAGCTTATAAATACTAGAAAGCATTTTCACTTTCCTTCAAGAAACCAATCTCTTGTTATTCTCTTCCATCTTTTTCTCCCGGATGGACTCAACTAAGCAACAAGCGCAAAAGCTCCTGGTCGCGGTGACGGCAGTGCTAGCGGTGCTAGCAAAGCGGGCAAGCCGTCTACCGCGGAAACTGAAGGAGGCGCCGCGGAAACTGAAGCAGACGCCAAAGGAAGAGTGGATGATCGAGTTGCGGTCGCCAAAGAAGCTTCTGAGCAACATAGGAGGGAAAACACTGCCATTTCTGCCGAAGAGGAGCAAGAAAAAGCGCGACGAGAAGGATTGGGGAAACGGCGGTGTGTGGCAGAAGACAATCCTAATGGGGGACAAGTGTGAGCCGTTGGATTTCTCAGGAGTAATCTATTACGATAATAACGGGAAGCAGGTGAACGAGATCCCTCTTAGGTCACCACGTGCCAGTCCCGTGCCCGGCTATTACTTCATCCGTCACAGAGAACAGCGCGATCACCAGCCATGAGATCCTTCTTCCGTCACGGATTTGATTGATGGCCTGCCGCACGTGCGTGTCTTTGTTTGCACGTGCCTTCTGCTTTTTATAGTGAGGTGAAAAAATTGTATAGAACATCTGAAAATTGAAGATTTGGGTGTCTACTGTTTAGATAAATAATCTAGTCTGTTTTAAAGTTTGTTTAGATTTAAATTTCTCTTCCTTGAGAAAAAAAAATACATGTTTTTTTTTTAATTATTAATGTTAATGATCTTAATTAGTTTCTGTTATTTTTTAAATTTATTGTATAATTGGGAATTATTTATCATTTTAAGATAATAAATAACATCAATAAAATCACCTTGAATGTTGACCAGATGAGTATTCTTTTCCCTCATCTTTCCAAGAGAAGTTAATCAACTTAAAGATATGTCGTAAATAATATTATTTTCATTTTTTTTATAGAAACAAATTATAATATTTTTAAATATAAATAAAAATTCAATTATTTTATTTTATTTAATGATATTTTTTTAAATATATTAATTTTTGTTAAAGCCTGATTTTGATTATATCAACATAATATATAATTATATATTTTTTATAAAAATATTATTAAAAAAATTAGTCCAATTTTATGCAATAACATAATCATGTTGAATAAAATTATTGTCATTAGGTTAAATTAATTATGTTGTTATCTTTAGTTTTCATATAAACTAATGAAATTATAAAATAGCTTGAATGCTTTATATATATATATATATATATATATATATATATATATATATATATATAATAATAATAATAATAATAATAATAATAATAATATTCTCCATTTACTTATTTTTTAAATTTATCTAAAAAAATTAAGAAAAAAATTGATTTATTGTTCAAACAGTATTTAAATATAATGAAATTAATGTTTTTACGAGGTAAAATTAATTTGTGTACAAATTGATTTATAATTTTTATTATAATTTTTAATTTTTTTTAATTAAAATTATTAAAGTATAAAAAAATTATAATATATTATGAAAACATAAACGTTAAGATATTTATATATTTATATTTTTTATAAAATATTATTTTGAATTTTATCTTGTTTTTTTAATATATATTTTTTATCTATTTTTCTTGTTTATGTTTACGATTTTTAAAAATATAAAATATAATAATTATTTTTTCTTTTAACTTGTGATATTTTTATTTTTTTCTAAAGAAAAAAGTAAAATAATATATATATATATATATATATATATATAAAATTTTAGAAATTAATTTTACAGAATTACATAAAATTTAAATCAATTATTTTTTAAAATAGACATAAATAAATTAATTATATATATGTATATATTTTTTTTCTGAGTGTTTTACAAAAATTATTTACACATACTTTTATACATAAATTAATTTTAATTTATAATTTATTTGATAGATTCATATTAAAAACAATTTCGTGCAAATATCTCTCTAACAAAATAAACTGAAGCGAAAGGAAGAATTGGTTAATCGTTGAAATAGTATTTGCACAAACTAAGAATTAGGTTCGTTGAATTGATGGGTCAATAAGTGTGAGCTAAATTTGTGTGGTAATGTCATGACTCATGGGGTGCGCATGGAAAACATTTGACTTTTGCAGGCTGTGGTGGCCACTCGAAGTCAACTTTGTATTTATTCCACTTACCATGTCCTTCATGCTTTTGCGTCCACGAAACGCACTTTCAATTTTATTTTATTTTCTCACCTTTATTTCGCAATTATCATAATATAATACCTAATTTGTGATGTCAACTTTTAAATTAATTGCAGTGATAAGAGTTTATTTAGTTATTTTACATCTATAACCTACTCGTATCCTCTACGGGAGATAATATTAATTAAGGCCATGAACTACGCTTAACTAAGCAATCTTCCTATTTTTTACATTAAAAAATTATTTATGATATAAAATTCTGTTATAAATATTATATAGTTAAATTTATAAAGTTTAGATATTAAAAAATATAATGGTATACAGTGAACTAAATTCTAATTTTAATATATTTTTACATACCATATTTATATAAATAAGATTTATTTTATTTTTTTACTCACATTTTTTAAATTTCCCTAATAATAACATAATAAAAATTATTGAAATAAATAATAAATAAAATCAGATGTTTAATAAGATTACTAACTAATCTATTTATAACTAATTTATAAAATATATTAATTTTATATTTTGAGAATATTGTATAATATTATTCATTCAATTAAATAAATTTTTAATATGAATATTTATTTTAAATATATTATTTTATTAATTCATAGAATTTTAATGTTCTGTTAATTTTTTTATATTAATCATTTTAAATAAAATTTAATTTTGTTAAATTTTTATTATCAGTAAAAGTGTCAAATAAGTTAGATAATCCCACTACCTAATGCAACTCAAACATTTTTGCTTCCATTTTTTTATTAATATAAACCTGACTTAATTTTAAAACCAATTTTATATGTTAAAATTAATTTAATCATAACTTATCATCATATATTTGAAACTAGTAATAGATATGCACACCATAATGACATACTTACAAGTTAAAATTAGTATAAGTTATATATATATTTAACTAGTAAAAATATTATTTCTTGATCTAACTTTCATTAAAATAAAAATTATATTATAATTAATAATAAAACAAAACAATAATAATAATAAGATAATATTTTTATTTTATTAACATAACTTTAATAACTATATGATATGTAAATATAAAAAGTATAAATTTTTAATAAATATTTTGATGATTAATATATTAACATAGTATTAATATAGAATCAATAAGATATTAATTATCTGAAGTTATGAAATTATAAACATATAATATATTATGAAATTATAATAACATAGTATTAACATATATTAACATAGTATTATAAACAAAATTATAAATCAATTTTCTTATAAAATATTTTGTAAAAAATATAATAAAAATTATGAAATAAAATACATATATTTTTATAATTTTTATTATATTTATAATTTTAATTTCTTTTATATTTATCAATAAATTATATAATTTTATTATTAAATAATTACAATTTAATTTTACTATTAGGATTTAATAAATATACACATATTAAAAATAAAATATAATTAAATTATAAACAAATTTTGACTGGATTTGATTTTATCCTTAATTTATGATTTTGAATTAAACAATATAATTTTAAAAAATGGAAACTAAAAAAATATTAAATTTAATCAATTTTCAAAATTTTAATTGATTTTTAATTATTTTTAGTTTATACATATACGTATTATCACTCATTTATTTTCTTTTCGATTTTATACTTTTAATATCATTGTTTTGTTGTCCGTTTTATATAAAACATCCCGTAAAAAAAGTTAGATTAAAAAGAAAATAATTACTTTTGAAGAAAATGTTTTAATTTTTATAAATTAAATTAATTAAATTAATTGATAATTTGATTTCTTTTTTATAAATATTTTTTAAAAAATATCAAAATACAGTATAAAATTGGGTGGAAACTTTTGTCATTGTTTTTTCTTATTTGACAATTTTTTTTTGTTTTATTTTATAAAACTTGATTTTGTCTGTTTAAATTTAGTAAATTATAGATTTAATTTATTTTAAAAAACTGATGTATTTATCTATATCTATATGTTTTCTAATTTTAAAAATATTATTTTGATTCTTTAAACCGATTTTTTAAAGAAAAAATATATTCTAAACAACGTAGATTGAAAGTGCAAAGATAGAACTTTTTTTAACTAAGAAACTAAATTTTACATATTTAAGTGGGAACAAAATATATTTTAAATTTTTTATTTGATTTGAAAAAAGTTTAAAGTTTTGATATTAATATTGAAAAATATAATAAATATTGTAATTTTTATAAATAAAATTTGCAATTTTTAATATATTCTTAAATATTTTTAATTAATTATTAATTTGTTATTATTATACAATATTTCTATTAAATATATTTTAAAAAAACATTTAATATATAATTAATTTTGTAATTTTGAAACTTTTTTTTCCTGTGAAATTCAAAATTGTGTCAAATCTCCTATGAAAATCTCATTGTTGGCTATAATATAAGTAATACAAAAATTTGTGCTCCTGTGTATCACTTTCTTTGTTGACATGCCAAATAATAAATACCTATCCTAATGCCATTGAAGGTCGGTTACCATAAAAGTTTAGACTCTCTCCATCATCATAATTGTAATTTATATGAAATTAATTTTCTAAACATAATGAGAAAATGGTGATCTTAACTTAATTACAATTTAAAATAAAAAATTTCCTTAGACTTAAAAATATGGTTAAGAAAGTATTTATAACTTTTATATATATAATTTTGGTCTTTATTTTTTTTATATAAATATTAAAATAAATCATTAATATAAATTAAATAAGAAAATATTTTATATTCTTAAATATTTTTACTTATTTTTTATAATATTTTATTATTTATTAATGGTATCTTATTTCACGTCTTTAAAACCAAGGTTTATTATTAAGAAAGAGACTTATGATCCTATTTTTACTATAATTATCACATTTGAGGTATTATCTATTTTAAAATTTTAGTCTATCATTTTTTTTTCTTAAACTCCTCGATTGAGAACTATGAGATACAAGTGAATTAAAATTGTACCTTCAACCCCACAATGGTGTTGAGAACTGACAAAACATATGTAAAAACTAATAAAATTGAAGGAGAAATTCTCTGTTATTCAAAAAAACGAACTTGGCTAATATATAGCCTCACATATAAATAGAAAAACTGAAAAAATAGAATAGAACAGTCCATGTTTATAGGCCACTAATTGCTAATAACATTATTGACCAATTCAAATACACAATTGCTCCTAAAAACTAAAGGGAACTATAAAATTGACCAAAATAGGGAAATTATAAAACTGACCGACAAATCTTTCCTTAAACTGAATATTATATGCAATCAATTTATATTAGACTCTGAACATACTCCTAGTAACCTACGTAGTTTCAAAAAGGCATCCAGTATAAGTGGTTTGATCATAATGTCAACTACTTATTTTTGTGTGCCAGAATGCATCATTTTGATAGTTCCAACCTTTGTAAGGTCTCGAAGAAAATAAAAATGAATATCAATATACTTGCTACAACCATAACTACTGTTGCAATGAAATCATTGTTGCCTTGTTTTGCATTACATAGTTTACCCAACACCCTTTTCTACCATATGACAGCTATAAACTTAGCCTTTGTAGTTGATAGACTCACAATTGGTTGTTTCCTTGATGACCAAAAAACAACAACTAAACACAATAAAAAAATATAATTCCAAGAAGTTATTTGTTTCCTCCTTTATAGAAAATTCCAAACTCAGTCGTTCCATTTAAATATCCTAACACCCTTTTGGCGACTTGTAAATGTAACTTAGTAGGATTCTCCATATACCTGCTAATTAAATTAACCATAAACATTATATCAGGTCAAGTAAATATTAGATACATTAGACTTTTTACAATTTGTTTATAGTAAATCTTATCCACCTTTACATCAGATTCATCTTTTGTGAGGATAACACTAGGAGTAATTTGATTGTTCACAAAATTACTTCTATCCATTCCAAATCTTTTTACCAACTTTAATGCATATTTCTTTTGACATACAAAATTGTCATTTGATCGTTACAACACTTCAAGACCAAGAAAATATCTCATTTTACCAAGATCTATCATGTCAAATTCTTGTTTCATGGAACTTTTGAAATTTGCAAACATCAACTTATCATCTCAAGTAAAAATAAGATCATCGATGTATAGACTAACAATCAATACTTTATCTTCTTGTTCTTTCTTCACAAACAAATTATGTTCGTAGTCACATTTATCAAAATCTTCCTTCATAAAGTATGCTTCTAGGAAACTATACCAAGCACGTGGTGTTTGCTTATGTCTATAAAAAACCTTCTTCAATTTATAAATTTTATGCACATTCCCTTTTTGTATGTAACCACATGTTGATTCACATACACTGTTTCATTCAACTCTCCATATAAAAATGATGACTTTACATCCAACTGATAGATTTTCTATCCTTTTTGAGTTGTAAGTGCTACCACCAAACGAATTATACCCCCTTAAAAAACAAGTTTGGCTTTGTATTTCCCCACTTCTCCATTCTATTTGAATTTAGTTTTATAAATCCACTCCAACTTTCTTTGCTTCGTTAGGTAATTTGTTAATTCTCAAGTGTCATTTCTTTTAATTGTTTCCATCTCCATATCCATGGCTTTTCTCCATTTTTCAATTTTAACAGCAACATCAAAGTGAGTAGAATCACCACCAATTGCAAACAAAGCCAGATTAACTTTTGTATTTCCTTTAGAGGTCCTTCTCCAGTTTCTTAATCTTCCATCCAAAGTGGTGTTCTTCTACACCTTCGTTTATTTGGACTAGGAATGTGTTCATCTGCAATAGAATCAAAGGAACTATTATCCTCTCTTTTGGTATCAGTATTATGATCAGATCCATGTTGTGTCTCATTGTCTTCTTCCATAACAACTTTTACATCCTTGTCACCCCAATCTAAATCACATATGATGGCTTTTTCATAATTCTTATCCCAATCCCAACCCTTATCTTCTAAAGCTTGTATTCTTTTGATACCTCACTAACCCTCAAGAGAACATAACAAAAACTTTTATCATCTAGCTTAGCTTTTTTAGCATCAGGTACATGAACATGAGAAATACATCCAAAACCTCTAAAATACTTAATTGAAGGCTTGATTATGCTCCAAGCTTCTTTTGGTATCTTATTTCTTATAACTAACATTGTACTCCAATTTAAGACATGCATTGGCCAATTAGCAAGGTTTTTGGCATTTCATTCTTTAAGAGCATGCTTCGCACCGTGTTCATAATGGTTATATTATTTCTTTCTATAATTTCTTTATGTTGTGGCGTATATGCAATTGTCAATTGCCTTCGAATACCATTGTCACAACAAAAGTTGGTGAATTATTGTGATGTGAGTTCGTCCCATAATCAAGGCGCAAGCCTTTGATTAATGAATCAACTTCCTTCTTAATATACGTCTTATAATTTTTGAAGATAAAAAAAGCTTCTAATTTTTCTGTCAAGAAATAAATTCATATTTTTCTACTTAAATCATCAATAAAAATAATCAAATACCCTTTTTTTTTTGTTGAAGATAAGTTTGGTTGGTCCACAAATTGAGAACATTGTATTAGATAGCCGCTTTTAGAATAATGTAACTACATGCCTAAAAGTTGTTGCTCCTCTTATGGTGGCCTTTTGATTGGTGGATTTAGATACAAAACCCACAATGAGTTTCATATATGAGGAGATTGATTCTGCAAAGGAGAAAATTAAGAACAACTTCAATAATATTAAGAAAAGATAAAAATTCTAAATCTTATATCATTTAGAATTTAATTACTTAATTTGTAATCAACTTCTAATATAGTATAATTGATATTTTTGTAGTTATAAACCTGTTTGGAAAATCATTTATGAAAGGTGGGATAATCAACTCCATAGGTTTTTGCATGCAACATCTTATTACCTTAATCCTCATTTGCACTATAAGCCTAGGTGAAAGGAGGATTGTATATATGCATGCAAAGATTGATTAATGATGATGTAGATCATGAGGGAGATGATTTCATTAGAGGATTAGATGAAGATATATAAACTTGATAAGACAAATGTAGTTATTTCATTGTTATCTTATCACTTTAAGAACTTATATTTGATCGGTATATTATTGTATGAATTTATTTATTTAGTAATGTGAAATTAATATTATCATACTTGTTTAAATTGGTATTTTCATATGAAGTAGGCTCTTACGAGTCTCCGAGTCGACTTTACAAGTTAAGTTTACAGACCTCCCACGAGTCTACGAAGACTCTCAAGTATGATAATCTTGGTTTGAACCTCATATATGCTATAATAACATCATTAAATTACCATATTCGAGGTGTTCTCCAATTTGAAACTCTGCCTATACGAATATGAGGTCAAGACATGAGGCCAAGACACTATGTTGTTCCTAGAAAAAACATTAATGTCCATTGTGGGTCGAGACTAGAGTTTTGATACACTCGTATCCTTTCAGTTTTCGACTAGGGAGATATGTTCTTGTATGCTCATCAGTCTCACACCACTTAGAAGTCAAGATCATGGGTAGTTTTTATATATAATCTTCTCTCAATCCATTAAGACTCCTTTTAAGGACAAAATCATAACGAATTAGAATTTCAAAGTGAAAAATACCTCAGATATGATGATAGACCATAATAATGTTATCATAGTGAACATGAGATTGCTACACTATTGTTCTCAAACAAAACATTTGGCGACGTATGTAGAGAATGTTAAAGTGTTTCTTACAACATGAAAAACAAAAGAGCAAAGAAAAATGAGAAGAACAAGAACAAATTTTCAACCCAACGAGGAAGACAATTCCTCAACAATAGAGCAAATTATGGAAATGATGGAAGAATAAAAGATACAGAACGAAGAAGCTCGACACAAGACCAGGGTAATAAGAAAGAGAACATATCGATTAGAGACTCTGAATGGAGGAACATTTCAAAGATTTGCAACGTTTCGAATCTATGTTACTTCAATTAATTGAATAATGGTATTTTTGTTCTTTGGAAATTTTTTCTTCCCAACCAGGATTTTTTCTCCAAAAGCTTTTGAAGATAATGAATTTGAGTAAGTTTATGACTCTTAATCGCTCAACCTAATTCCATAGCCAATTTGTGATCCTAAGTGATCCATTGCATGGTTGTTACTGACTCAATTTACGAACCTACAATTATGTGTTCGTTTATGACCTAATTTATGACTCTAAGTGATCCATTACGTGGTCATTTCTAATGTAATTTGAGGTCCTAAATTATATATTATGTGGGTATTACTGACCCAATTTGTGATTGTAAATTATCCATTACATGTTCGTCATTGAGTGATTCTAAATGGCCTATTACGTGGTCTTCACTTACCTAATCTACGATCCTAAATGTGATTCCTTATGAAAACCTAAGTCACCCATATTCATTTGGTAGTACTCCAAACGACATGCAAGTTACAATACTTTATGATTGTATACAAAGTTTTTCTATACATTAGTTATAATATTTAATGAGACTCTCTTAATAGTTCATAAACTTAAATCTGATTGCCATACAAGAGTATCATAAATGAGTCATACGTATTAATAACTCAAGATAAATAGCAAATTAACTAAGATATTTGAAAACCTTCAATGCATGTGATAGTAGAAATAACCGTTGTTCAAAATGCAAAATATGTAGAAAAGTTAAAAAATGTTTAATGACACGTTTTGTGATGTTTCCCTCCCAAAAGTAAAGCGCTAATTATTTTTCTGTGAGTAGTGTTTTCGAATTCAATCTACCATGTTGAATCTAATTACATTTGAGACCAAAATGTTAAGTGTCAATATTTTTTTTCTTAAAAAAAATAATATTTATATAACGTCAAAAATTTACGTCAAACACGTTTTGATGAGAATCATTAATATTCTAATGATTTTTTGACAAGAGTTTAAGTCTCAATGTTTTCTCTCGAGATTGAATGATTATACAGTATCCTTATCTACTTAAACATTTATTAACATAAGGATAATTATTGATTTGATCTAAAAAAAATTGTGAGATCAAAATAGTTGTTTCAATGATCATATCATTCTAAAAATCTAGCTATGATCAAAGGTGACTATAACAAATCTCATACAGGAGAATTAAGTCAATAAAAATGTGTAACATTAAACCAGTATGACTAAGTCCATAAAAACTAAATAAAGAATGAACTAACTAAATAAAATGAATTTTTAGAAGATTAGAAATAAGTAGTCTTTTTTAATTCTTTAATATTAGTTTCAAGTTTGCGGTTTTGAGCTAGAAAATATTTCAACCATCAAACTAATAAATTTCAAGATAAAATTTCTACTACTATACATTTTCATTCAATAAAATTTTCACAAACCTGGTTTCATATATTTAGAAGAATCTTTCAAAAATTTATATTTTGTAACGACGAAGGTAAGAAAAAAATAATGAAGAATAACCCTTTCCATTTTATCTACAATCAAGAAAAAAGACTTTGTTAAGATTCATCCTAATGCATCAAAACTATAAGCTAGTATTCTATTCTCCAATTTTTTCCCCCAGCGTTCCGTTATTAAATAACCGTACTACAAGAATTTTGAATTTTGTTTTAAGATGTATATTTATGTCGGTTAAATTGACTTTAACCATTCATGTAGAATCGGAGTGGTAATGTTTTATAAATTAAAATATAATTCTACATCGTGTAAAATATAATTGATGTTGAATTAAGTTTTTAAATATGTTAAGAGTTTAAGTAATGTAGAAAGATTAATTCTATATCAATTAAACTATACCAATAAAAAAGGTAGAAAAATGTAAAGAACGGCATAAAATCGTGATTTCACTAGAGATCGATATTGATGTATACAAATACAAGTAAGAAATGGGTGAATTGATTTTTTTTTTATTTTTTTTAAGATCGATTAAGATGTTTCTTGAATCTTGTAAACAACTAGTTCTAGGATGATACAGGTGAGTTAGATGTGAAAACAATGTTTCTAAATGATGACATTGAAGAAACGATTTATTTGGTGTCATCAAACAGTGTTAAGTGACCCGAAATATATGAATTAGATGACATGAAACTAGAAGATCAATAAGTATGTAGGTAACCTTGACAAATGAAGAGGAAAGTTGAAATAGAATATGAATTCAACAAAAATAGATACGTACCATCAAAGACAGAGGTGGCTTTTTCCATTCAATGCAACATCATTTTCATAGTTTTTTTTTCTTTCTAAATCTTAGACCTTACAAAATCTGATTGACAGACTACACTTTGAAAGATGAGTTGCAACAAAGTCATCTCTATTTCATACAATTAAGGACATTGTTATTTGATCCAGATGCATGTAGCAGAATCATTGAAAAGAACAAAAATGCCACCAAATACACCGTTATAGTTTTGATCCTGAGATCCAGTTTAGAAGAAAGCAGTTTATTCCCAGAATAGACTTCATCTGAATGACCAATTTCATTCTTGGCACCTTCATTCTCTTCAATGGAATTAATATTGGTGGAGTTCACCTCATTTGAAGTCAGCTCAACCATCTTCCCAGATCTTGTTTCTCTGTCATCTATTGCATTCTCAACTACCTCGGGAATGTCTTGATAGGTAGATAGTTTAACTGAATCACTGAAAGAGACTCTTTTCTTCTTTGGTATTATTGGGTTCTCATTAGTATCAGTATTCACATTCTGGGGTAGTTTGATGACTGGAGTATTACCACTGTTCACTGATTTGGATACATATGATCCATCATATGACATGGAAAAGGATAACCTACGTATTAGGCTAGGGCTGCTCCCAAGATTTATACCTTTTGATGAAATTTTGTTACACCAATCTCTTGTTTTTCTCCATCCCTTCATTTTCATACTACTATTACTACTTTGGCTACTAGAAGAGCTTGCAAAGGTAGTAGTTTCAATTTCATCACTCTCATCTAATGTGGCACTGGAGGAGAAGCTTTCAAGCTCAAGGTCACTAATGTCAGATGTTGATGCATGTTTTATCTCACAGAGTTCTTTGCTTGAGTTCTTGCTGCAATCTCTTATTGAGGCCTTTCTGCTTTGTCTTTGATTATCCTGAACTTCAAACCTCAACAATGTGTAAAGCCACCGTTGGTAGACAACTTCCTGGACCATATCAAATCTGTTTCTCTGCAATGTTTCAACTACCTCTGAAAGTTCTTCATGCTCACGTCGCAAATCAGCAATTTCTTGTTCTATTCTTGTCCTTGTTTCCTCCTGCACATGTAAAACACAATAATAACACATGACTAAGTGCTAAATTCGCAGAGTACAAGATGCTTGTTTATGTTCAAAACTAGTCAACAAATTTTAACAGGAAAAAACTAGTTAACTGCTATTCTAACGAAATTTAATCTCAATCAATCATATTTTAAAGAAAAGTTATTGATTATTGTTAAGTGGTAAAAAGTTAAAATAATTATGCCTTGAATTGTTATGAAACCACTTAACTTATGTTAATTCTAATATATTTTTCTCCCAATATAGGATGAATTCGAGAATACCTTGATACAAAAGGAAGGAGCATAATTGTCAGCATAATTAGAGTAAAATTGAAAGAAATAAGAGCGTTTAAGCGAATGAATGATGCAAGGCCTGACCCAAATTCTCTTATAAAAAGATAAGTTGTGTTTTGAGAAAAAGAAGCAGTCTTGAAGGAGAGGAGGCACGACTACTGTTAGGGTTTTGTCTAATCTTCATCAATTCTTCACTTCATCAATTGGAGCATTGTAATGGCCAACATGAGTGGCTAACTTCATTCTCTTAGGATTCGGTGCACTTCCTTGTGATATTTTGAGATATTAATCTATGCTTTGATGTTGTTATTCTTATCTTCTATGCTTTGGAATGATTTATTCTTGATTGTTTGAGGTATGATTGGAAAATATATCTTGAACCCTAGATCACGGTAAGAATATTTGTTACGTTAATTGCCAGGAATGGAATGAATGTATCAATTGCTTAAACACCCTAACCCTAATGCTGGAAAATCTGTTAATTGTGTGAGGAATCAACATTTATTAGGTTTTCTTATGAATTTTATGTGTGAGGAATCATCATGGATGATTTGAGTAGGTGGCATCAACATTGTTAGGTTAATTGACGTTCTTAATTGACATAGCCATTACAAAAGAGGGATAAGGAAGGAAGTCAATCCTAAGTACCTTTAATTGATATTTTCTCAACAATTTACAAGTCTTTGTCATTTAATTTCAATTCAACTCTTATTTGCAAAACCTAATCTGTTTTAATCTACTTAGTAAGCATAATTGGGAATTTCTATTGAAATTGTTCCTCGTGGGATCAACTTTTATTTAATCGAAATACTATACTGCGATTGATAATTTGATACGCTTGCCAATAATTCAACAATTATAGGTAGAGAAGAGTGAGAAAATATCAGGTTGTATTGAGCATCACAAACTAACTCCAAAGTCTTATCATGCATCACAAACTAGCAATATGAATGAATGAAATTCGCACCTTCCATATTCTATGGTTGAGTGTTACTCACCTTTCTGATTCTTGCTTGGGAAGTAGCCAACTTAGTTTTCATCTCCCTTTTCTCCAATTCAAGCTCTTTGTTTCTCCTCTTCAGTTCCAAAACTTCTAATTCAATGCCTTGAACATCTTTAATTTTCCTAGTTGTTGTAGAATTTCCACCTGAGCTATGAAACTTCTGAAATTCAGTCACTTGCTGTTGGAGCATCAGTATCTGCTCCCTCACAGGGCTTGCATTGACAATGACATCCTTTTTCCTTTGCATCTCATTTATAATTTTCTTTGCAATATCTAGCTGCTTTTTTGACATTTGATCATCTCTTATTTTTTCTCGAATAATTTTATTCTCTGACTGAAAGGAAGCAATGGCCTTTTTAAGAAAGTCCACTTTTTCTGTCTTTTCCTTTATTTGTTTTTGCATTGTAGCAATGGAAGATTGCTCTTCCCTTAAACCATTCAATTCAAGAAGCTTCCTTTCAAGCTTCACTTCTCTCCGCCTGTAACTTTTTACCAAATTCTGCAATACCTCCTTCTCTGTAAGATTATGCATTTTCTCACCATCTATTAATAGCTCCAAGCCCTTAAATTCTCCTGTTGGCAGATTTTTTGGCATTTCAAAGTTAATCTTCTTCTCTTCATTCTGCAGCAAAAGAAAATTCTATAGTCAGGTTTCTTTCAACATTCTTATTGATTTTTTTGACTAAACACATGAAGGTTACCTCACTACCTGCATCACATTATTAACCTTAACAGTGCTATTTCCCCTCTCTTCAAACTCTTGTTCCAAGAGTGACCCATCACTTCCTTAGCACTAAGCATCATACGAAAAGAGTAGAATGAATCAACACAACGAAGACACAGAAATTTAGAATTTTATACTGAAATTGGAAACTCGTTTTATACATAAATTACCAAATTTGTTTTTCATAAGAAAAAAAAGGGCATTTATAGTAATGGAGATGAAATATGATGGCACCTGAACATTTCAATGTACCTTTTCTCTGGGTAGAAGAGGTGGTTTTTGTCTGTGAAATCTTGATTGCAGCAACTGAAGCTACGACCATGAAGCTCACTCTGATAATCATCTGCTCCTTCACAAAAGTAAGAACAATTTGGCTTTCAAATGGGATTTTGGTGCATGCCACTGAACTGAACTTAGTGAAATCATTTAACGATCACAACATTCTTATCAACTTCATATTACAAATCAAAGTTAAAATATCTATGTCAGTGAAGCTCATCACTAAGCAGTGGCTGGCTTTCCTCAAGACAATTGAATTGAAGGCAATTGGAAGAAAATGAAACCCGTTTTTGTATTTATTGTACACACTTTCTGGGGCACGCACGTGCATTAAAGCAGAATAGACAAATGTTAAATCGACCCATTGGGAGATTAAAGGTGAGAATCAAAGTCATTAGTGTATTCCTTTGCATGGTTTGGTGCGACGTGCTTGAGAAATAGTATCTGAAACCTTGATTTTTTTGTTTCTTCCAATTAAAATATCTCGTTGTTTTGGCAGTAAACAATAGCTTCCAACGGGTTCAGAATGAATGGATAAGCAGCTTCCAGCTACTTCTGTGATTAAAAATATATACTCTTTACTTTAAAATTATGTTGAGATAATGAATGAAGAACTTCATGAACTTCATGGAGTTATTTCTTTTTATTCTTAATAAACTCTCCAATCATAAATCATAAAATCTCTAATGATTCGAAAATCTCATACTCTTTATACCGAGCACATCCTCAAACATATTTATTTTCATTTATTCTTAAATTTTGTCTGTGAATTTACTTCTATTTTATTTAAAAAACTATTTTAGGATCATATATTTTATAAATTAATAAAATAAGTATTATTTTAATATATTGGTAACATTTTAAAAAAAATACCAAAGGCTAATTTAATATATTGTAACATTGGTCACATTTAAAAAAATCAAATAAATTACTTTTATTGGTATGTATGAATATGTTACAAATATTATAAGTAAAAAAATTGTTAAAATAGAAATTGACTGAAAACACATTAAATCTATACATAATGTATTATTTTTTAAAATATTGTGCAATTTTTTTCTTAGTTTTAAATTTTGTATTTATTTGTTTTCAATAATATGTGTTATTTGATAAGTTTTAGAACTTATTAATATTATTGTGTGATTAGTTTTGGAAGAGTAAATGGATATTTATTCTTTGTCTTTGAACAGGCAAAGTAAACTGAAAAAAGGTATTTCCAAGGCTTCAAGTTTAAAATATATCGTATTGAAAGCCGTATTCTATAGAAAAGGAACATGTAAAACTTTGAAAAGTCTACTGTGGCATCTGCCCAAGATAAATAAGCAACATAGATCATAAAAGAAAAGGAAAAAGTTGGTGAAATACATTAAATGTTTTTCACCCAGATAAGAACGGTAGTCACACTGATTATTTTGAAAAAGATACTGGTTCACACGGTGTAAATGAGTCAACTCGGCTCATCGTGATTGAGTTGCAAACAGAGGAGCTTAATCGAGTTTACTTTTTTACGAGTAAGAGATTTTACAACTTGGTTCAATCCATCAATAGATTAGGTGGATTGACTCATTAACCCATATTTTTTTAAATTTTAAATTATATAAAAACTTCGGATGCAAAAACTTATGATTTCTTCATTTTTTTCTTAACATCAGATATCTTCGTTATTAACTAAAATTGGTTTATTGAATTTTTCATTAATAATAAAATCATCACCAATACAATTTACATTGACACTTTGATGTATTATTTTAGATTCTATACTGTAAATTAATTTAAAAGAAAGAAATCAAAAATTTATATATTAAAGAGATATACGTATAAATCAATAACAAACAACAAATAATGTATAGATGCTACAATTTTTAAATAAAGATTCATCAATCCAATAGTTTAGGTTATGAGATAAATTATTACCTTTGAAAGCAATACAATGTATATGATGTAGTGGTGCGGTGGACACATAATAAGATAAGTAACCCAAATGCAACAATGAATCAGTAGTGGTGCAGTGAACAACTGATAACAAGTTTAAGTGAGGGTTTGACTTGTGGTGACAACCAACAATGTAGGGTAGAGGTAAGACAAGATAACATCAATTAAAATTATTAAAGTATTATAATTATTTTTAAAATTAAAAAAAATGATTAATTAGGGTTAATATATTATTATAATTATTTTTAAAATTTAAAATTAATGGTGGGTTGTGGGCCAACCCATCATAACCCGGTTCGAACCCATTTAACCCGTGGATTAAGTGAGCCGGGTTCATTTTTAACCCATAATCGGTAGAAATAAAAAAAATTGAACCCAACCCGGCTCGAACCCGTGGTGAGCTGGTTTGGCTCACGGGTTAGAACTCATATTGACACCCCTACTGGTTCAAATAACGATATATATATATATATATATATATATATATATATATATAGATAAGATAAGAAAAAAATATTAAATAGTTACAAAAGTTTCCTAACCTTAAAAATGAATGTTTTCTTAGGGGTAAATATATTTTTAGTAGTTGTACTTTCATGTAAAATTGGAAATAATTATTCTGATAAAATTTACATAAAAATGATTCTTATATTTTTGAAATGATTAGAATATGTTCTTATTTTAAACAGCGTTAAATATATGGTGACCGATCTAACAGGGATAATATGATTTATTCATTATTTGACACGTGTAATTATTTAAAAAAAATTAAAATTCTTCTTTAAAAAAAATAGAAATTATTCAACATAGATTATTATTTTTAAAAAATAAAATTAAAAAGTAGAAATTTTTCTTTTCTCCTCACGTACCAAAGTTCTTCAATTCTTTTCACAACCACTCTTCATTCTCTCTTTTTTTCTCGCCACAACTACTTTTCGTTCTCTCTTCTTTTCTCGTCACACACCAAATGTCTTTTCTTTCTTCCCTTTTCTCTGTAAAGGTTGTATGAAGTCAAAGTGACTTTGAAGTTCGAGAGTTCCATCGGTTTATTATGGTTCGACTGACAGAGCGACGATGGTGCACAACGACAGTGTGTGACGGTGGTATACCATAGCTAGGGTTTTCATTTTCAAAAATTAAGGTATTTTTTTTCATTTGCGAAACTAGATGTTTATTTTGTGTTCTAATGCATGCATTTGGGGGGTTTTTGTTAAAATGATTTAGGGTTTTTTTCGTACATTGTTTAAATTAATTTTTCACATTGTAGGATTACAATGAGTTTCTATGTAACGTTTCACCACATGGGTAAATTTGTGAGGTTGAAGACAGTGGCGGATCTTGACCAGGTAAGTCCGGGAGGCCAATTATAAAAAAAAAATATATATATATATATATAATAATAAATAAAAATAATATATTTATTTAAAATTGTGCCCTTCGTTCTTTTAAATGTTTGAATTCATCAATAATGGAATCGGAACTAAAGTTTTCAACTATTTCTTTCTCAATATAAATGATCATATTATCTGCAAAAATTTCATCTTCCATTCTATTCCGCAGTCTTGTTTTGATAATCTTCATTGCAGAAAATGATCTCTCAGTTGTAGCTGTAGAAACAGGAAGAGTTAAAATAAGACGAATTAAACGATCTATTAAGTAAAATGTACCTGACTTACCTGTTTTTGTTAAAGATTGGCATAATTCAAGCATGGTAGACAAATTCTTCAAATCTGGATGGTTAGAAGCATCAAGTATAAAATGATGAAGTTGAAATTTTAAATTAATCTTCTCTTGTTCACTAAGATCCAAAGGATAAAATTTGTTCACAAGTGTGCATATATGATCAATGTTAAAATTTTTATAAACATCATTTGGAATTAAAGCATTGCTTAAAGTTAAAAGTTCCATTGTTTTCTCACTAAACCTATCATTTAATTCTTGTAATGGTTTATCCACTGTAATAAAAAATATGTTCACCCTAAAGTGATGTTCTACTGTAATACAATCTTTTTGATGTCGAGAACGACCATGACGTGTTATATAGGTAGAATTAAAATTAGGAATATCAATGTCATGTTGCTCACAAAACAATATCACATCTTTCAACAAATCTTGCCAACCCTCCTCTCTTAATTTTTGAATCAAAATTTTAGTCGAATAGACTAACTGCATAGCATTATGTATATCCTGAGATTGTTTCTGTAAAGCTTGACAAAGACAATCAGTAATTCCCATAATTTCTTTCATCATGTGTAAAATCAATACAAACTCAAACTCAGACAAAATATTATAAGCAGCATCAGCATCACCCCTTTGAGAATAAGTTGAACCATCAATTATAATTTTTTGGAGAACTAAACAAGATGCACTATACAATTTCATCATACTACAAATGGAATGAAAATGTGAACTCCAACAAGTATCACCAACTCGTTTTAAAGTGCTAATTTGATTTTTTCCTTTACCAGTTTCAAGTTCACCAAGTTCTAACAATTTTGCTATTTCATCTAATTCTGCACTTTGTAATTCATCATGACGTTTACTAGATGAACAAACAACATTTATAATAAAAGCCAAATTTGAAAAAAATTGATGAACTGGAATAACTTCTCTTGAAGCAGCAACCAAAGCAAGTTGTAATCTATGAGCAAAACAATGTACATAATAAGCATAATGATTATCATTAAGAAATAATGCTTGTAATTCATTCCATTCTCCTCTCATATTACTAGCACCATCATATCCTTGCCCACGAATATTGGAAACATCAAGATCATGTCTAGAGAGAACAACACATAATTCTCTTTTAAGAGTAGCAGCTGTAGTATCCTTAACATGCACAATATCAAAAAAGTGTTCTTTAATATTACCCATTTTATCTACAAATCTCAAAACAATAGCCATTTGTCCTCTTCTAGATTCATCACGAGCTTCATCAACAATTATACAAAATTTTGAGTCACCAATTTTTTTACGAATATAATTTCTTACTTTTCTAGACAAAATTTGCAAAATTTCCTTTTGAATATGATGAGAAGTATATTTTGAATTATAAGGAGCATTTTCTAACACAACTTGTGTTACTTTATCATTGTATGATGCTAAAAGTTTAATCATCTCAAGAAAATGTTACCTCTATTACTTGAATCTGGAGTTTCATCATGGCCTCTAAATGCACAAGCTTGAAATGCTAGCCAACGAATTGTATCAATAGAAGTTTTAAGTCGTAAACGATTTTTGCAAACTTCTTCTGAATTTTGCACATTTATAATGTTGTCAATGTGCTTAGATTGATTCAATAAGCCTGTACATACTTTTATTGCATTGTTATGTGGTGAATAAGGACTATCTCCAATATGACTAAGAAACGCACAATTCTTTCCTGAATTAACCCTTTTTCATGATCTAAATCCTTGTCTAATAAACACATATGCCCCAGGACGACTATTTGATAGTGTACTAAATAGATAACATGACAAACAATAAGCTCCATCACTAGTTGGAGAATACTCTAACCAAGAAGGAAACATTTTAAACCAACCATATTAAAATCTCCTAGGATGTTTCTCTTTAGAAAAAGGATAGTTTTTAAGTTGTATTTGATATGGACCCCAATTTAAATAAGCTCTTCTAATTTCATCTCTTTGATTCATAGGATATTCATGTATCTGAAGACGTTTTCCTGGGTCACGCTCCAAAGAATTAATATTAAATTCATTGGTTTTAATTCTATGAATCTTAGAAAGGGGTTCTTCTAATTGAATAATTGGATCATCAATATCATGCTTTGAAGCAGGAGAAGATGTTGAATTTGTTTGGTTTTCATCTCTACAAGTATCTCTTTTATCACTTTTAAAAAATGAATCTATTCTTTTATGCTTCATATCTAGAGAAAAATGAATCTATTATTAATTTTCTAATTATAGAATCATAAAAATTTAAAAAAAAACAAAAATAGTTTTCTCAAACAACAAATGTTCTTCAACAAAAATCAAAATAACAAACAATAATAGAATAAGCAGTGAAAAGATGAAGAAAAAGTACATTTATCAATCAATATAATTTCAAGTATGGAATGTGAGGAGGGAGGAAGAGAGACGAACAATGAATTTGAAAGTATAAACTGCAAAAATAACTTAATATTAATCAATCAATATTACCATTTGTGAGAGAATATGAAAAGGTGAGAGAAGATGAAGAATTACTTTTAATCTTTCTTATTTAATATATTCTTTAGAAATTAGAGACGCAATTAAATACTAATAAAATATTACCGTTAATGAGATAGTATGAAAAGGTGAGAGAAGATAGAAATGTCGAGATAATAAAATTATTTTTAATCTTTCTTATTTAATTTATTCCTTCAGTTTATTTTTATGATATATTTAATATTAGGGGGTCAAAATCATAAATATCCAAGTAAGTTACAAAACTTTGGGGGGGGCCATGCCCCCCCCCTTAATTACTATGAAGATCCGCCACTGGTTGAAGAATTTGCGTTATGAGGGTGGGGAGATACATAAGATATGTAATGTTGACTCAGATATGTGGTCTTATTTTGAAGCTGTGGACATTGTAAATGAGTTTAAATATGTTAGTCAATTTAAGTTATGGTGGAAACCGCGTACAGGAACCCTGGACAAGGATTTAAAACTCTTTAGTTTGGACAAGGATGCAATTGAGTTAGCAAATTATGCAGAGGAAAGTAAAGATGAACCTGATATTTATGTTGAACATATAGTTAATGAAATGCAAAACATTGAGCTTGTACAAAGAAATTGAGGAGGAGGGAGGCTGATGAAACTATGACCCATTCCAAAATCAGCGGAAGAAATTTGAAGATGAAGTGCACTAGGTGTGAGCAGTTTGGTCATAACATAAGAGGATGCAAAAATCAACCAAAGAAAATCACACGGGTAAGATAGATTTGTGCTAGATTTGTCCACTTACAGTTACCTGTTCCAGTTTTTTTTTTTTTTTGTCACTAATGAAGATTTCTTCTTCTTCAAATATAGGGGAAAACCAAATTTGCATCTTCCAGAAAAAGACCAGCTACATCTGCAGACACAGCTGCTGAAACAGTGGATAGGAGGCAACCCAAATCTACCACCAAAGTTCCAGCACTAAGAAGGAGAGGGAGACCACCAACATTAGGCTCCCAAGCCAACCCCATTGCCTAGTCCACATGAAATTTAATAGGTTTTGTAATGTAAATTGCTTAGGTATTGTAATATGAAGTGGTCCATACTACTTTTGTAATGTAAAGTGGTTCACTATTTTGTAGTTTTGCTTCAGTTATGATCAACAATTGTGGTCCACTTCTTTTATGTATTACTTTAAAACAATGGGGTTGTACTTTATGTGAACAAGTTCTTATATTAAATTACATATTTTCCCTTGCTTCCCTCCACTTGGTTGGATGTGGCTTGGTTGTGGCTTGGTTGAATGTGGGATAAGATTGAAACATGATTCTGGATGCTGTGGGTGGACATTAAAAAATAAAGAAACATGCATGTTTTTGAATGGTACGTGTATGTGTGCGAGGAACATGTATAATACACTCCATTTTTAAAGAATGCAAAATCTAATTCATTTAATGCAAAATCTAATTCATTTTAAAAATGAATTGTATTTAAATTCAAAAGGAATGATCCGGACATAGATTTATTCTTAAATAACTTTTAAATGCTTTAAATTTGAATTTAAATAGCTTATAAATGACATAGAAGTTTAAATTTCTTTTTAAATTACTTCTAAATGTTATAAATGCAGATTTAAATAAATTTTAAAAACTTTGACATCTTTTAATTTTATTTTTTTAAATAATTACACGTGTCAAATAATTAATTAGTCATACCATTTACTGTTAGACAAGTCAGTATATATTTAACGTCGTTTAAAATATGGACATATTTCAATCATTTTAAAAGTATAGGGATCATTTTTATGTGAACTATGATAAATGAACTATTTTTAAATTTTTTTATCTTTATAAATAACATTCTACTCATTTTCTATATTTTACTTTTAGTTCAATAATGTATATCATTAAGTATGCGTGGCTGTTCGTGTATTTTGTCCTCCAAATCAGAATGTTATGGGTATACTTGTAAAAGACAGTTAGATAGTTAAATCAATGACATGAGTAATCACATGAAAATCAATATATAAATAATGTTTATATCTTAAAAATATAGTACAAATATTAGGCCTTTTATGGGCCTTAGGTCCTTAATCTTTATGTTCTTGTAAACTTTTTTTATTGCACAATATGATAAGTGAATGAATTGGGATATGATAAAAGACAAAGAGAGACCCCATACTATAATATGAATTATATATATATATATATATATATATATATATATATATATATATTTTTTTTTTTTTTTTGAAATTTTTATTGAGCATTGATATTATATTTTTTCTATAATTTTTTAATTATAAATTCTTTTTAGACAATTAATATTCGTGTTCATAATTTTGGAAGGAGATTAGAGTTAATAGTGAAGGGTGATGATAACAAGGAGTGATGTAGTATACTCATGTAGTCAAATGTGATTTAGTATAATTTGGTTAGACAACCCTTTAAGTGTTCTCATAGAAGAGTAAATATAATTCGTAATTAGGATAAATAAATATAAAGAGTTTTATATTTATCTATTATTTTTTTATCTATTTAGTATCTTATTTACTACATATATGTTTTTAAAAGAACTTTATTAAATTATTGTGAAATCATTGTAAAAAAATTTATTAGGTTTAAACAATATGTAAATTGTCTTTTGAAAACGTACTATTAGACAATATATCATCTTCTAATCTTTTAATATTATTAAATGACACATTAGTATGCTGATTTATTTATGATTAGATAAATTTTTGAAAGCAACTAATATTCATTGCAAAAACTCTTTTGAAAGCTTTATTCAACACCCTTTTACAGATATAATCTATATTTTCATCTTTTATCTGTTTTTAAAAAAATATAATACTATATTTGTAGAATATATTTTTGTAATGTTTTTTTTCATGTAAATAACTTTTTTTTCCTTCTCATTCTTTTTTTGATGAGGTTATATTTCTATTTATAATCTTTGTGCACTATTATTTGTTATGAGATGTGATGTTAAACTAGTACAACTTCTAAAATGTTTTTATAGGTTTTAAAAAGTGTATGAATTTTATAATATAAGATAACGATCAAGGTCAAAGTTCACTAAAAATGTCTCTGAGTTAGTTTACTTTAATATAATTTTATCTTAGTTTATTAAAAAAAATATCTTAAATATTAATACTATTGTTGAATTCAAAAGTGTGTATTAACATCGATGAGAATGAGAAGGTGACCTAGTAATTATATACATATTATAGTTTATGATACATTTTGAGTCCAATAACCATAAAGTGATCTAATGAATTTGTAAGATGTTGTTGTTTAATTTGACCTAAGTCTATAATCAAGATGGTCTATTGAGATCATCATATGACATGTTGTATGAGGTCATTTTAGCAAGCAACTATAGTGATTATAACTAGTTTGTTAGGTTATTGTGTGAGGTCACTTGAGTTTCATTAGTTGATTATAATAACTATAATAAATTTCTTAGGTTTATTAGATGATATATTATTGAGTTGACATATACAATTTCGTAAGTTTTACTTGAGTGCAATAATCATATGTAGTCCAATGAATTTATTAGATGATGTGTTGTATAATTAATATATAACTTTTATAAGTATTAATTGAGTTTAATGATATTAGATGACATACATATAATTGATAACTTAGTATAAGTTTAAGTGAAATTTTTGCATTTATTCTAAATACACATGTTAAATATTTAAAATTTAATTATATTTATTATCAATAAATTTAATATTTACAAATTTCTTGTGTTAACTCCAAGTATATTATTTAGTTTCTTGTTTTCTTTCAAACTATTTTTATCTTTGTGAATTTTGTAGTTTTGTTACACAAAATTTGGTCTATCTTTTAGATGTTGTATTCTCTTAATTGTTGTTGCTTTTAATTATCTTAACCTCTAAAATCTTTAAATTATCGATACATAATATCTTAGTAAATTTAAATTACGAATGAAAATATTTATCAATAATTACGACCGTCACAGAGAACATAGTGGACGAGAAAATTTGTTGAACAATCAGGAAAAAAATTCATATTTTTAATAGGAAAACTATTTATAGATAATATATTAATATTTTAAAATTAAATAAATATTAATATATTAACTATCTAATTAATCAACATTAGTCTATACATTATTTAATAAATAAAAACTAATTATGAGTTATTTAATTAAAACAAATCAACTAATGATTTAACTAGTATATTTTATTGTAATAGTTATTGAATATATAAATATTAATATATTAATTATTTATCTAATTAATACTAATATATTAATTATTTAATTAAATATTATTGAATTAATAAAAATTGAAATAAATAAATATTAAATTATTAACTATTTAATTAATTAAAATTAATCTATTAGTTATATAATTAGTAAATATTAATTTAATAATTAATTAATAAGTATTAATCTATTGTTTTATAATTCATAAATATTATATAATAAGTTGTTTACTAAATAAATATTAATTTATTAATTATTTAGATGATAAAAATTAATTATTAATTATTTAATTAGTAACTATAATATATTATATATTTAACTATAAATATGAATTAATTAATTACTTAATTAATAAATTAATAATTTAGTGAATTAATATTTCTCTATTTTTTTAATTATTAGTAAAATATATTAATCATTTAATTTAAAATATTAATATATTAGTTATTTAATTATTAAAATGAATATATTTATTATTTAATTGATAAATATTTAGGATTAGTTATTAATTACAAAAGTATTGATCTATTTGTTATTTAATTAATAAATCTTAATCTATTAATTTTTCAATTAATAATATTAATATATTAAAGTTTTTATCTTATAAATATAAATTCACTAATTATTTAATTGAAAATTATTATCTATTTATTATTTAATCAGGAAATATTCATATATTAGTTATCTAACTAACAAATATTAATCTAATAACTTTTCATTAATAAACGTTAATAAATTAATAAACACTAATATATCAATCATTTAATTAAATATTATTAATTTATTAATTATAAATTCAGTAAATTTAAACTTCAAACTTCAATTATATATATTCTTTTAAAAATGTTGTAAAGATTAGTTTTCCTCTCTTTTTTCTCATCTCTTTTTTATATTATAAATTCAATAAATTTAAACTTCAAACTTCGATCACATATATTCTATTTAAACAAAAGTTATATTATTATATTGATAATTCTTTGAAATTTACAAGATATTATTTTATGTTAAATTAATCTTTTAAAATTTGAATATTGATACGTCATTAATAGTTTAAAAATGATATATACACATATACTAATATATTATCCTAGAATTTTAAAAGAGATAAAAATAAAAGTGATGTACTCTTATTCTTAGTCCTAAATTATTCATAAATGAAATAAATATATTATTAAAAATAAAAAAATATTTAATTATAATTTATATATTTGAAAAACAATAAATATACATACAAGAAGAAAGAGTGAAAATGACAAATATATTTAAAAAATAAAATAAAATTTAAAACAATATTCTAAAATATTAATTATATAAAAATTTGTGTTTCCACTAGTATCTATAATAATATATATAATATGTTTTTATAATCGCTCATCTAGTATTATAAAGAAAGAAAAATAAAAATATTATAATTTGAAAAAAATCGTTATGATTTATATATTTAAAAAAAGTAATAAAATATAGAAGAGAAAAAAAAATAATGCATTCAAAGAATGAATAGAAAAATAAAATAAAACTTAACATAATATATAAAAAAAAGTGTATACATACACATTAAAGAATATAAAATAATAAAATGAGAAAATAGAGAATAAAATACTTAAAAAACTATTTATACGAAAAGAAAAAAGATGAAATAAAATAATTAAAAAAAAACTATTTATGCATTTGAAGGAAAAGAAAAAGAATGAAAGATGTGAAAATAACCAAAAAAAAATTACATGGATAAAAGTAAAAATAAAAAATGTGACACATTAAAAAAACAAAATAAAATTAGATTTTTTTTTAAATTAATAATATTAAAAATGTTGTGTTTTCAATAATATATATGAAAAAGATTTTTTTTAACTGTTTTAGATATAAAAAATAAAATTCATTATTTAAAGAAAAAAATTATTATGATATATATTTAAGAAATAATAAAAATATGATATGAAATTTATTATATATATTTTAAAAAATAAAATAAAATTAAAAAAAAGGAAAGATATACACGTATTTTATTTAACATTTTTTTAGTATATCTATTCGGAAACTTAACACGAACTTCTGCTGGTGAAATGAGAAAAATTAAACTGTCAGATTCTGTCTCAGCATCTTGGGCGTCATCAAGCACTAGCAGGGGCAAGATTCCAGATATATGCAATAAACAAATCGGTAATCTAACTCTAATACACTATCTATTATTATAAAAAAAAATTCTTTTATACAATCACAAAAAAATGTAACCATAAAACAACCAAACTATACTTAATCAATTGCATAATTTTGTGTGTATGTGTGGCTGATGAACATAAATTATAGAAAAATCAGAAAGTGTAAAAGAAAGAAGCCAAAGTGCTTTTGAAGACGACTTTAATTAATAGATTTTGTCTGCGACATTGTGTCCTTCACCATCTCCGACACTTCCTTGATCTCCAAATAATTGCTGAAGGGTTAGGACAGATTCTGTATGGAATCTTTGGTGGAGGGGTACCAGCGACTCTGCAATGCAATTTTAAATATGTCACTAAAAACTGTATTAACAACCTTAATTAATCTCTCATTTATGACTATTACAAATATTATGCTTGTAATTTGATACAATTTTCCTGTTCTAAAAAGCTAATTACTTATTTAGTCATTTAGTTTTTAAAATTAAATTATTTTTTGTCAATTCAATTGTAAATAAGAAATATTATATGTCCATTGATAATAATTGAATTGTTTATGTGTGTAAGGAATTGAAGATGTTGTGAAATTAATGATGGTAATCACGAAACTTACTGGGATCTAGAAACATCAATTAGTGAAAAATCCAGGTTGGTGGAAGTGTCTAGCACTGATACTGCAGAAATCATGGGCCTCACTGCCCAAGCACGAGGCTGTTTGATGGCAAGTACTCTGCAGTTGAAAATGCTGGCTATGCTGTTGTGGGAATCACTCATTCTCAATCTATCACAAGTCAATAAAAACACTCTTTTGAGTTCTCCTCATCTAATAATACTACAACGTTCCAGAAATCAATCAATGCATTTTGTATGTGCTTAAGAAAATACAATCAATACTGTGGTTAGGTGTGACATGCAATTCAGTGCTCCTTCTCATAATTATTAGATTATAATTTAAGACTAAATTTCAAACTAATAATAAGTGAATTGTATATATAACAGTTTTTAAGGGAAAGACTCAGAAGCATCTAAAATATAACATCAACATGGGCACTACTTTTTAAGGGCGATAGCAGATTAAAATAGTGGATCCCAAAAGTGAACCCATTAAACAAGGCACGTGCATTCCTAGCAAAGGGTTTTTACTGACCAATTTTTTAAGCTCGCTGGCATAAACTTCTTCACAGAACCACCAGAAAGAAATAACACACAACACAAGTTTGACAATTAATGAAGTTCAAGATCTTGCTGCATCAGATAGAGAAAATGAAATTCCCAGAACCTATCTAGTTGAAGTTGACCTCCAGTCAGAACCTAACTTTTTTCTCTTTCCCCAAATGCTATTTTCTAAGAACATTCAACTTCAGATGTTAATTGATCACCCCAAGATGACAATGACAGTATAGATAGATGCACAACTAGAATTAATGTTGTCTGAAATAGTCATAAATTCTAGGGAAAAGAAGGACCCAAATATCATTATTATCCACCTTTCACATCTATGTAAGCAAAATTAATGATTCCAATGTGCTTTTATCTGAACAAGTTGAACTCAGAAACTAGGGAATGTTTTCAAATTGGACTTACTTGTATAGAAAACTGCAATCATGGAGTCCAACCACAAGCAGGGAAGCACCAATCTCTCGCACCATGGCAGCGATCTTGCTTCCTTGCTGGTCTCCTTCCGTGACAATAATTTCCACCTTTGTCTGTAACACAACCCTATTATTATGACACATACCCGTTAATTTGAACACATCAAATGAAATCAACAACTGAAAGAGAACAAAATGACCCTTAAAGGGTACCTACGTTGGGATAATTATTGCACATATCTTGAAAGGAAAGGGCCAATTTGAAGCCATGGAGGCGAAGAACACGAGCTTTGCTTCTGCTTCTTGATCTTGTGGAGTGGTAGACATGGAGAAGGGTGATTATGTCACCATAGCGAATGATGTTTCTAAGAGCCCATTGTAGAGCAGTTCTTGCTGCATCCACATCTTCTACAACAACCACAATTTTCTTCACATCCATCTCTCTCCTTAATTCTCTCTATTATGTTCTTTGTTTATATATACCTTAAACTAAGCCAAAGTTGTCTTCTTTCTCTCTCAATATTTGTATCCATTCTTTCAATCTTGATTGACCTTGAATTTAATAGTCCACAAGCAAACTCTTCCTTGCTCTGTTTGTGCCTCTCTCTGGCTGATATTTTAGGAAGATATAAGAAAAGTAATTGCAATTATAATTACTACAGTTTCACAAGGTAATTCATAACAATTCCTGTAAAAATAAATATTTTCATGTAGTTACAATGAAAACCTTCTTCACCATTTACTTTGATATTTTTTTTTTTTTTAATCCATGTTGTTGTAATGTTCAACTATTCTTAATATCATCGATTTAGAAATTAGTGGAGATGTGATGGATATAGAAAATTAGAAATTTTTATATCAATTAATAAATTATGTAAATGTGATACTCCATATTAATCATAAAGACATTCCCCATCAATGTTATTTATAACCGATAAAGTTTTATATATGAATTTTTTTATTAAATATTCTAAACAACTTTTGATTCAAACAAAGTAACACAATTTCTTCTTAAAAATGGTATAATGCTGGATTGTGGACGGGAAATTAAGATAATGTTTCATAAACTTTGTAAGAGATGTAGAGCGTATGATCAATAAAACATTTTTGTTATTTCTATTTTTTTTCTATTAAGGAGTTATTTCTTGTTTTCTATCAAGTATATTTTAGAGAATAAAATATAATTAAACCATTATTTAAAAATGAATAATACAGTTATAATGAAAATGAAATATATAATCATTAAATTTTCAATTGTTAAATTTTAAATTTACGTTTCTAACTCGATGACCAAGTAAAATTCTATCAAAATCAAAGAAAAAACCTTTGAAGTACAATCCTCTGATTAGTATTATTTAACAATTCTTACATAAATTTAACGAGGACGGGACAAGAAGTAGTAGGTGTGGGTTTTGTTCTGTTTTAAATAGAAATAAGATAAAAAAAAAAAAAAAAAAAAAACACACACACACACACAGTATTTGGGATCAGGTATGCACTCAAAATTATAATATGTTAAGGTTTATGTACGTGAGACACATTGTTGCTTGCTTCGCACATGTCAATGGGTCGCGTGGTGGTTCAACTGGCTCCTTTTAAAAATAATAATAATAATAATAATAATAATAATAATAATAATAATAATAATAATAATAATAATAATAATAATAATAAGTTTAATGATGTCACAATCAATATTCTTGTAACTAGGTACAATATTTATAATTTTTTTAAAATATTATTTTTTCTTTCTACTTTTTAAATATAGTTATTTTTTTATATTTTATCATTTTTAAATATATAAATCATATAATAATATTTTTTTCTTTAAAAACATCTTTATTTTATCTTAAAATAATTTAAGAAGTTATTTTTATAATATCACAATATATTTAATTAATATATCAAATATGTTTTTTCCTGTAATAAAAAATCAGATAAAATAATAAGAAATGTCATTAAGTGTTTAATATTAATTATAAATATATTATTTAGTAAAATGAATAATTATATATTCAGTTATTTACAAATAAATTTTTTATAATAATATTATTTATTATTAAAAATAAATAATATTATTTATTATTGAAAATAAATAATGATAAGAGTTATATAAATAAAACAATTTATCATATATATACATTTTTATTAAAATAAATTATTATTTAAATATATTCATTGAGAAAATTAATCTTCTTATTTCTTTTGACCATCTTATATCTTATCTGGATGTACATACTCATGACTCTCAATTGTTATTTTTGCTGTAAGATGTGATTGAATGATATATTTCTTTAATGTACATGTCATTCAGTCTATATTATTAATTTTTCATTAGACATGCAAAATATGAAATTTATTAAAAAAATATTTTATTCTTTCATTAAAATAATTGTTGACATAAAAATATATATTTTTTAATTCTCTGATTATACAATATTATAATTATATTATTATTTAATATTTAATATTTTCTTTTCAAAATGTCATTACATGTAAAAATCATAAATTGTTAGAAAGTTTATAAAACTTATAAATTATGTTACAAATGAAACTACCTTTCTTAAAGAGAAAATTCGCATTTATGTTGACATAATTATTGTAATATTATATGATATTCAATATTTGATCTTGGAAATTTTATTACATATGACATTCATAAATTGTCGTGAATGCCAAGATAATTTGTCATGTGGTAAACTCCCTTGAAGTTTAGAATTAGTTTTAAATTTTATTAAATATACATTTTGTTGCATAAAGATTTTACACCATTAATTTTCTATTTATTGATTATGCATACACTTTATTCATCATAATATATTTACTCACTTTATAAGAATTAAATTTTACTTTTTACACTAAATAATCATGAAATGTTTTTCATACAAAATTTACTTTTGTTACAATTACTTTAAAAATGATGTCAAAGATATTTATAATTTGATTGACAACGGACCAAAATTCAACGGTAATAATTTACTAAAATTAAAATCGTTCGAAGCAGCTATACCATTTTAAACGAACTCTCTAACTTACTGAAAATAAAAATCTCATTACAATAAAATTTGATAGATAATAATATTTCAGTATTACTTTTTTATAAAATAATATTAGGCAATGATTAAAAGCCTTTAGAATAGGTTTAATACCATAGGTAGATTGAAAAATTCCAGAGATAAATTAGGTAATTTTAATCAAAATTTCATAAGGTCAATTTTGACCTAAATTAAATAAAATTAATTTGACTTAATCATTTAAGCCTTGTGGATTAAATAAATTTTGTGATCTATTTTATAAAATAATAATTTATATTTTTAAATTAATTGTTATTTTACATCATAAAATTATTAAAATAATAAATTATAAAAATTAAAATTAAATTTTTTAAATAAGTTGTTTTTTATATAATTTATATCTTAAATTATTATATTTAAAATAAAAATTATTTTTATTAATATAATATAAATTTTAAAAATAAATTTTATCTAAATTATATTTTTATTTTTAAAATTAATTATTTTTATATAAATATATTATAATTTAATTTATTTAATTTTTAATTAAATCAAAATTAATCGATTGATCAATAATCAAATTAAAAAAAATTACAAATAAAATTAAATGATGAGTTTTTTAATTGACTAATAGATAGATGTCATTATCCATTTTCCTGTACAACGACAATAATCTCTGGTCGAATAAAACAACGTTAGTGATATATTTTTTTAAATTAACAATTAAAGATTACTACTTGTAGTTAAAAATTAACGTCGTCACATAGACATGAGAGTTTGGTTTCTTTTTTGTCGCTTATTGCGTCTTTGCTTAGTGTTTGAATGCGCTTCGTTTGGCCAGCTTTCATTGTCATTTTCCTTAACTTGTTATACGGGTGATTTTGTGTGAAAATATTCGTTATTGATTTTTGGGTTAATAAAATATAAAAAATTAAAAATTACATATAAATATATAAGTAAGTATATTTAATAAATTTAAAACCAAATTATATATATATATATATATATATATATATATATATATATATATATATATATATATATATATATATAAAAGTTATAAAACTTGTAGGGATAATGTGGAATGAGTTTCCAAAAACACTTTTATTTATAGTATTGTTTTATATTATTTCTCTTCTTACTGCATCATTTTTTTTATTTTATTTTTTTATAAATCTATTGCTTATTGTTATTTATGTATTTTTTTCATCTTCTAATTATAAATTAGAATTTGAAGAGGAGATAACGCATCTCGTACTTAAGACAAGCAAAAAGAAGGTGGGGGAAGGCAATAGAAGATGAAGTATGAAAAAGAATAAGTAGAAGAAGAACTGTTTGAGCAAGAAGAAAATGAAAGAGTGGAGAGGAAGAAAAGAAATTGAATGTTGTGAGAACGTGAAATTCTTTTAAATGATTTATTCTATAAAATATTTTGTATACCCGTTTAAATTTAAAATTAACGTAAAGTTAAAATTTAAATCAATATAAAAAATAACTTGTAAATTAAAATTTATTTGATAAGTCAGTTAAAATAAAATCTCCTATTTTATTTTGCATTCAAAATGTAAACCACAATTTTTTTATTATAAAATTATTATTTTTCTCATTATCGTTAAAAATCGTTGTTATAAAATATTATTTTTATATAAGGGTTTATTTACAAAGTTTATATTTCAAAAATATTTTTTATTTTTTAAATTCTTTTTTTTTAAGATTTTTTTAATCAGACGTAAGACAAGAGTAAAATTTTTTTTTTAATAAAATCAGATCAATCTTATTTTTTACATCAACTATTTGAATCAAATTAGACAGAATAAAATAAAATTTTAAATATCTTATAAATTATCCATACAATTATTTATTTATCCATAATTAAGAGTGTGGAAGAAATTTCACAATAAATAATTTTATGAAGATTTTGTTTGTAATAAGTAAAAGTAAACAAATTATAAAATAAAAGTAAGTTATGCATAAACTAAAATTTATATTTCTTAAAAATTATGTTGGATGCATGATTATGTAGATCATAGACAAAGAGTAGTTGTATTTGTGGAAAGTTAATAAATAAAAATACACTTCTTCTATCATAGAGTGCGACAATGCCAATGTACGTCTATATTTAGAATATTCCTTTTTCTCACCTAAAGTACACTTCTTCTCCTAATGAATAAAAAAAAGTAACTTACATTAGTGGTGGGGTTAGGATAGTTAATGAGGTTTTAGATTTGAACCCCGTTATTAAAAATGAGTATATATTTGAAATTGCATTGCAGGTGTACATATATATTATATTTGTTGATAAAATTTTGTAGCCGATGCAAAAGAAGTTAGTTGAACGTTTAATGTGAAGCAGGCAAATGAAATGAGTTACCAAAACAAAAGCATTTTGGTAAATTCAACAAGTAAACTATTTTGCATTTAGAAGATAGCCGAAATGGATACCATTTGACATATTTCAATTTATACGATAACATGAGGTAACTTTATACTAATACACACTAATGGTCATCTTAACATTCAACACGTGTTCTGTCTTCTGGGATTATACTTCCTACAATTATTACCTAACACAACATAAAAGCTTTCATTCAGTTTATCGTGGCAGACATAGAATATATATATATATATATATATATATATATATATATATATATATATATATATATATATATATAGTTTATAAATTAATCTATTAAATACAATAATCTACGAAAATTCAAAGTATGTTATTATTTATAGTTATATATGCAAACGAATTCTTCTCAAACATAAAATAGTTATATTAAAAGAAAATTATTTTTTATAATTAATCATGTTAAAACTTGAAAAAAAAATAGAATAAAAATTTGTTTGTTTTATGATTTTATAATATGATAAAACTATCAAAATAAAATAAACAAATATGTTAACAAAATATGTTTCGATCTTATATTTTTTTCTTTAAAAAAATTAAATTGAATTTTGAATAAAACATGAGATTTAATTCGAATCTAAACTCAAATTATATTTTAAAATATAATTTTTTTTAACTACTCATTTTAACAGTTTTATTCCTTTTTTTTCAAATAATAATTCATTAGTAAGAAAAATATAACGAAGATAAAATATGATAACATGTTTTATATCAATTGTAATTAATTGTTGTTGTTAGATCAATCTATGTCTCTAGATAATATTTTTCACACATAAATTGACAAATTAAACTTATATTTTTATAATCAATTTGGTCCCCAGGACAAATGTTTACAAGAAGATGGTTTGGATTTAATAAATAATTTCTTAGATTTTTTTTCATAGTTTCTCTATCCTTATCCCAAAAATCATATTTATTACAAGAAATATAATAAAAGATTGACATCCTTATTATTAAAACATTTATTGTTACATTTAATCCTGAGTTAAACCTGAAAGAGATAATAAAACTCGTTAAGTATTATTTTAACCCTTAACTAGAGGTAATGAAACTCATTAATTATAAATTTAGTTCCAAGCTAAACATGACAGAGGTAATAAAATTCATCAAATATTGTTTTAGCCTCGAGTTAAATATGACCGAGATAATGAAACTCGTCAAATATTATTTTAGTCTGTTAAACATAATTACCAAAGCATGTCATTACTAAATTTAGATAGTGCAATATGTCATTATTGAACGTATCCATCATAATACGACAATATTTTCACCTAACATTATCTAATGTGAATAACACATCAAATTTATAGACAAAAGCTAATAGCATAGAACCTCGGTAGTTCATCTTAAATAAATAAAGAGTTAACTCAACTCTATCTCAAATGATTTTAGTTATACATTAAAATCAAATTAGGTTTTATTCGAATTATATTCATCCTAATTATTTATTCAAATCATACGAGTTGGATTTTATCCGAGATATATTCATTAAAGTTATAAAATTATTTAAATATATCATTATGTCATAACAATTATTCAAGAACATCATTTGAACATGTTATAACAATAATACGTCATAACACTTGTCAAAAAGTCATAAATCTATATGAATTTTACCGTCTTCATATAGTTCAAAGATATGTTTGTCTTCATATAGTTCAAAGATATATTTTGTTTCAAACTGATTGGTAATAATCCTAAATTGAGCATATCTCCCTCACAGAATTAAACATTTACATTCTAAATTAAACTCAGACTTCAATGATACTTTATAAATTATCATTAAGTTGCACAATTGTCAATAAAATCTTGTAGTCGTTGAATTGACTTAGTCACACATGTAACAGAGATTGAAATAAATTACTTGCTTGGAAAATTCTTATAAAATTTTGAGTGTCAAATTTTCCAAATTCATGACATTTATTACGTAACGAAATTATTTCCTGTATCAATGCATGTTATGATAATTATATACTGTTAATCTACCTGATTACTTGGTTATAATCATCATTAAATATATATAATTTACTATTTAAAATATATTCGTAAGTGGCTTATAAATAGAATCATTCTATTGTTTACAAATAATATAATTCTCATTCAAAGACTTCTCTATTCTCTTTTTTTCTTGTATTAACTTAAATAGTAATATATTTAAAGGTGGACCTCTTCTTTTTCCAATATTCAAAGTTCGACCCAATATATATTAAAGTGACAATCATCTGGATCAACTTATTATTTATTATTATAATTCTTTAGTAAAAACACTAACTATTTATTATCATATAATATTCTATATTAAATGAGGTGAGCAAGAAACAGAGACAAAGACTAATTTTAATTAAGCATCAGTAAATATATATATTTTGGTGAATTAGAAGGTTAGATAGCGTGATTTTAATAATGTTCGATAATTACAATAAAATAATTGAATATTAAAAAAATTATACTATATCCTTATATATTATAATTAACCAAAATAAACAGAGAATTTGAAAAAAAAACACTAATTAATCAAATATATAACTAATTACTTTATTATCTATATTCTAGTAGCTCTAAATAATCCAATAAAAGAAATAGAAATTAAATCTAACACGATTCTAAATAAAAAAAATTACTTAAACATTAATTATTGATCACGAATCTCAATGATAAAAATTTAAATTGACAAAATAAGAAATTTTAGAATGTTTTATTCCAAAATTTATTATTTTTTCAAAGTTATAAATCATATTTTACTAATACCAAGTTATAATTAAAACGGCTAGTAAAAATTTAAAATAACTAGTTGTAACGAACATAGAAACTAAAAGAAAAATGTTATTTTTTAAAGATACGAGTATAAATGACTTCCTTAAATTTGTCGACAAACGAAGATAAAAAAGCCCTACAAATAAAAGTAAATATAGTAACAAAATTTAAAAGAAATTCGTCCCCTTTTGCAAATGGTGTGTTGAGATAAGAGATAGTTAGAATAGATGGTAAGTATTCAAAGAAATATGAGGGATATAGAAGATCCTAACAAGCTCTATCCAACCATTGAATTTTACTTTGAAAATGGTAATATTGCTCGTGACCTTCACATTCAACAACAACCAATTACTCATCACGCCAAAAAAGGGAATAGTTTTGTTAACGTATATGATTTGGTTACTGAGATGCTTGTCTTCTCTACTTATAACTCTCAGAGGAAAAAGACAATGGCTATTCTATATATTTTTATTTTTCTCGTTATTAATGTATAAAATTACAAGCAGAATATACAAAAGTCAACCTATAATTTAGGAATTTAGAATTATATTCTACAGTCTAACTGAGTTCATCAGCTCTATAAATTTATATAAACCAACTTATTATCAGTAGTATGTTTTTTTCTCTGATGCAACATGAAAACATAAATAGATGAAAAATACAGAAAGAAATTTATCAGAAATATATTATTTTAATTTTTTTCTTATTTTTCTAATTATATAAATCATCCAAATATTTTGATTAGAACATTTACAAGTTGTTTATATATTATCATAATTTATTGTATTTGATCAGGCTTTTTAGGAAATAGAACAACTTTACTAGGAAAAGAAAATAAAAAGTCAGATTTACAATACAATTCTGAATTTCTCATAATTTGCTTGACTTAAGTCTGCAAGTTTTTCTCGTGGGTTTCCGAAGGATTTAAAAGATTTGTTATTATTTATTACATATTTCTTTTTCTTTCTTTTTTTCCCTTTGCTATCACACAAAGTCTAAGATATTTTGAGAAACATTATATATTATATGTTGTTTAACTGGGTAAGACTTCATTTTCATTCTTATTTTCTAAAATTTTTTCGTTCAAATCTAAGTCATTTCATATATATATATATATATATATATATATACCTCAAATAAAAATAGTTTTTCATCCATCAATAAATGTTTAAAGACCACATTTTGTAACGACTCTATAAATCGCTACTATAATGATGTCTTCGCAAAATAACGACATCTATCTTACATTATATTAATTGTAATATAGATTGAAATTTCGGTTCACTAACGGAATCTCAAAATATACTAACATAATTTATTTATATATTATACATGTAAAACTAGCTCCATTGAAGCTATCCCACTAAACTATCCCTGTTGTCCAGTAGTCATATCTTCATCTCTCAACTCCTGATCTGCTCCCACATAAAAATGATCATCGCAGTCCCATCCACATGAAAAAATAGGGGTAAGTATTAAATCTTTCGATATAATAAAATAGATATATAAGTAATAATTATATATTATGATCAGTTACGAAATCATCAACACACTAAGATACCTTCCGGAAGTATACCCTAACTATGCCCGAACTCAGAGGCTATCATCTGTGGGCACATTGTGATCAACACCGCAATACCATTCTGACCACCCTCCACACAGAGTAGGATTACTGGTGCCCTTCATCACTCATACTGGAGTACCCCTCCGAGCGCGCCACCAGTCATCCCCCTATCGACTTCTCACCACCTGATCTCGTAGTCTACCTGACCCGACCAATCAGTGAAGTTTGGGTCCTCATTCAGAATCCTCTGACATAGTTATTACACTAAAGTACTCTGTACCACCCCGGATACCATTCAAACACAACAAAAATCATTTACATTTGTCGGATTCTGGACCACCTGTCCTCACGGCTCATTCAAGTCAATAAATAATAGTACTTGACTGATTTTGGGCACCAACCCTCCGACTCAGTCTAGCCAATACATAACATCTCAGGACTAATTATGCGCATCAGCCCTTAGACTTCGTCTGACTCACATGTTACAACACACTACAAAATCTTTAAAACTACATTCATTCTATATTTTAAATATACAAATATATATATATATATATATATATATATATATATATATATATATCTTCTTCTTCTTCTTCTTCTTTTCTTTTTTGAAATCATTTCCGAAATCACTTCCAAAATTATTTTCAAAATATTTTCCGAAATCATTTCAGAAATCTTTTTCGAAATCATTAAATTACTATTTTGCCCTTAATATTTTCTGAAAATTCCATGTATGCCTCTAAATGACTATTTTACCCTTGGATATTTTCGAAAATTCCTTCCATGTCCCGAAAATGACTATTTTGCCCTTGGACATTTTCAAAAATTCCATTTATGTCCCTAGGATGTAAAATGACTATTTTACCCTTGAATATTTTCAAAAATTCCATTTATGTCCCTAGGATGTAAAATGACTATTTTACCCTTGAATATTTTCAAAATTTCCATTTATGTCCCTAGGATGTAAAATAACTATTTTACCCTTGAACATTTTCAAAAATTCCTTCAATATCCCCAAAATGACTATTTTACCCTTGAACATTTTCAAAAATACCTTACATGTCCCTTTCTTCTTCCTTACGCCAGTAACAGTATCAAATTTTGCAGATTTTGACAGATTTCAAATTACTCAGTTTTAAACAACCAAACTAGTCCCAAATTCAAATTAAACATGAATTATATCTAATTTAAGTTGAAAACAACAATTTTAGCATATAATTCATCCTTAATTGTAAGAATTTCAAAAACTTTCAAACAGTGAACAGTTCATCAGAATAAAAAATTCTTCAAAATCAGACATTCAAATAACTCATATCTCTACTCCTATTCCTTATTCACAGAGTACCCATCAATTCAATTTCATATATTGAATAAATTAAACTTCCTCTTACCTTGTATGGTATTTCTACCGAAACTTTCTCACTTAATTCAAACTTTCTCCTGATTCACCAGATCCTGCAGGAGTAGAGTATCGTTGCTTGAAATTTAGACAAAAGATGAAGAAGGATGAGAGGAAAATTTTGATTCTCCTCCTCCCCCGCTTCAATATGCATATTGTTTCTGGCGAAAATTTGATCGATTTCGATTTCTTAGGTTCTGATCAAATTTCGACCACGTAGATTCTTTTTACTTAGACTAGCGACAATTTTCAATCAAAACACGTATGAGAATCGAAATCCCATACTATCAAGAAACGCTAATGACTCAATCTAGCGTGCTGATTGACAATCGAAAGTACTATTTTTTGATATTTTGTATTAAGAAAACTCGAAGTAAAGACAACAATAAAGAAGAAAATATCGAATCGAAGAAATAGTGCAGAATGTCAAATTGCAGAAAAAAATATAAAAATGTGGAAACCTCAAATTGCTTTAAATGTAAATGGCAAAGAATTGAAATTGCAGAAATGTAAATGACAGGAAATCGAAATTGCAAAAACAGTAAATGCAGGAGAATTTGAGTACAAAATCTTATATTGCATCGAAGGTAAATGACAAAATTTAGAGTACAAGAACTTAGATTGATGAATGTAAATAAGTTACTAGGGAAAGGAAAGTAAAGAAAACGGTAAAAATAATCAATGAGAATGGAAATCCAGATCGCCAGAAACTTCATGATTCGTCGTTCTCCGGTAGACTTTTCACTTGTGCTTCTGTTGTCTCTGCCAATTTCTCTTTTTTCTTCAAGCTTCGTTCTATTTATAGGCATCCTTCAATATAACCTCCTAAGAGCAGTTAAAAAACTATCATCACGTTCCATGTGCACGTTCCTCGATTTTTACCTTAGTTTACTGTTTAGAAAACCGCTTCCACGTTCCATGTGCATTATAACCGTTTCTCGATTTCTAACCTTAGCCGCGATGTGAAAAGCCACTCCTCATGTTCCATATGCATGATAACTGTTTCCCTCGATCTCGATTCCAATTATCGAGTCCGATTTCCCTTAACCTTGACTTTACACTATACTTTATCATTACTTTCATCGATTTGTTTCTCTCTTTTCTGATTCTCGATTTCCATTCTCGATTTATATGTTCATACTATCTCGTGGTCACCGGGTGTCTTCCAACCATCTTTCCGATTTATCAACTTTTTAACCAATCATATGATCTTCGATTTTCTCTCTTCTATTTTTCAATCCTTATATCGATTTTTCACTAACAAATGCCCCCTTGAAAGAATATAAATATTTGTATCAATTTTATATTCTTTCAAAAATAACTTCCGCCCTTAAACGTTCTTGAAGCTCGAAATAACTTTTTAGGGTTTAGGGTTTTTTTTTTCTGTTTTATGTCAAATATCAAATCACATCACCTCTATTGTCACAACGCGCACACCACGTATTAATTACCCTCTTCACATTCGTCGTTTCAAATACCCTAGTCGGTCTCTTTAAATACTCTTATCAGTTTTTACCATTGTTTTTTACCACGAACCTCACCTACTTCTTCTTCGTTGCACCTCTTCTTCGTCTTCAACCTTTCCACAAATTGTAATGGCGACTTCCAAATCCTCTGACTTCTCCACCTCACCACTTTCCTCGGTAACTTCAACTCTGATAGAGATTAATGGAAAAAAGTTTGCTCCAGTCCCTTTGATGGAAGAGGCTTCGCAGAAGATTGCCGAAACTCAGGTACTTATTCCTTACGCCGTTGATAATATAGATTATGCGCTTGGTGGTCCCATCCACTACTGTGGAGGGTCGTTTTCTTCTTCCCTCAGCCTTCCCTCAGAAAGTAAAACCCTTATTCACAAATCTGAGGTCCAAATTGATTTCCTAAATGTTGTTTCAAAAGTATATCGAACGGGTCCTCCCCACAAAAAACCTTTGTACATTAGATGGTTCGATCGAGTAAAGACCAAATTTGGGAATCACTGGAGAGATGTAGGGATCTTCGATTTGCTACATTTATCTTGATGTGATCTATCGTTCTTGGATATGTCCATGTTTCTGTCTGCGGTCCATTTGTGGAATAAAGATCTACATGCAATGGAGCTTCCCTGCGGTCCCCTTTCTCCCACTCTTTTTGAAGTTGTTGCAATCACCGGACTAAAACCCACAGGGGAGAAATATTTTAAGGGTGTTTTCCCCTCAGATGACTCTCTAAGATAAAAAAATCGATTGGGAATCGAAAGCTTATGGACATTTCATCGAAAAACATTTTGTCGATGATCAATCAGTAACTATTTCTGACGAGGAGCATGTGGCTTTTCTGGTATATTGGCTCTGTACCCACGTATTTTGCCCCCGATCCATCCAAATCTCGTCCCACTTCTATAATCTTGCTTATCTCCTCCATACTGGTCAGCCCAGAGTTTGTTTGGCAAAGTTTTTATTGGCACATGTTTATACTACTTTCGATGAGGCCGTCGACATCTTGAATACCCCAAGACCCTCAGGGAATTTCTCGGGTCCCATCTGGTTTGTTCAATTATGGCTTACTTCGATCTTTGAAAGCATCCTTCCCCCAACATCCAAAATTTCCCCAAGTTTAAATTTAGAAGGCGCTCGATTATCATCTCGACATCCTCACCAAAAATCCTCCGACGAGGCTAGTTATCGAGCTTACCTGAAATTTTTGTTGACCTGATTTCATTTTGAGTCAAATTTGGCCCCTTTTACCGTATATCATGGAAAAGTTAGTGACAGACTTCGAGGGCCAACTTGGTTTAAATCAAAATTCTCCGCTCTTACTCCAGGGTTGCAATCGGAATTAGTAGATGTGTGGAGTAATTACTTGACCCAGGATGTTCTTGTATCGGGTTTTCAATCGAAGGATATCCAGCTCATCATCTATTATCCCCATCTTTTTTCGCGGTAGTTTGGATTAAGTCATGCTTTACCTTTTTTCTCTCTCGATACTTACCCAAGGTCAAAATTAAATGAATCGAATGTTGGACGGGAACTTGTCAAACTGTTACCACAAAGCCTGATGCATTTCTATCCTTATGCTTTTGAGTCTAATTATTTGTCTACTCTTGTTTTTCTCAATGGTGGAACGATTGGTTTTCACGCATTCATTCTAATTTTGATATCGTCCAATCGAAATTGACTGCACATCCTTCTCTCGTGTTGCAGGATAAATCGAAGGCAAAGAAAGGTACATACTCTCATTATCTCCAAATATCTCGATTCGAAATTTTTTATCGAGAATGCTACAACCCCCTCAAATTAGAAGAAACCTTTTACAATGTTGTTATCTCCCTAGTTAATAAAACAGACACCAACCAATCAAACCACAAAATAATCAATCATCGAGGAAAAACTCCGTTTGAAATGTATTGTCCCAACCATCTTCCTACTTTCCCTACAACTCCCTTTGGAATTGCCAAACCTTTAACTCATCCTAAGTGGGTTCAAGAGTTGAGATCCTTGAAAGAAACTATTTCACCCAAACCCAAGAACAAGGAAATTTCGATATCGAAACTGTCCTACTTCTCTTACCTAAACCTTCCTCAAAATCTTCTTCCTCCCTGGCTTATCCATATCGACCGAGTCAAGATTTTAACTCCATCACCTTTTGGTGAGATTTTACTGCCTCTTTTAGGAGTATTTTTAATTTTCTTCAAATTGTAATCTAACTATTGTCCTTTCTCGACAGTTTCGAAGCCTCATAAAGTCGCCACCTCTGAGAAAGACTGGGAGTCTTCGGATGAATCAGATCCATCTGCCCCCATTCAAAAGCGAAAGCATTCTGCCACAATTTCCTCATCTTCGAGAAAATTGAAGGTTTCTTTTCGATTCCCTATCATCTTATTTATTCGACTTCTTTTTCTATAGCTGATTCACTTCTCATTCAGAAACAAAAATAAAAAAAGAGTCCTCAAGCCACTCGACCTGTCATAAATCCGTTATCGACGGACTCTAATACGATCAGCAAAGCAGGTCAAACGACACAGACCACTCATTCGAGTCACGTAAGAAATTTCTTTTTTCATATAAATTGTGTATCTAGAATTCGACAAGGCCTATAACATGATTCCAAATTTTGATGTTTTCAGGGCCATCCATCAGCTACGGTATCGACAAATGTCGAGTCTTTGGTTCAATCAATAGTACCCATTTTTGAGGTATAGTTTAAAAAATTTTATTTTATTTTATTTTATTTTATTTTTCGACTCGTTTCACATATTTCACTTCTTAACCTATGTTTCGATCCACAACAACCCGAGGCTGTACAAAATCCTTCTCCCGCACCAACGCACCTCGACCTACCTTCCCCTGGTAATAATTTCTTTCTTTGCCCAATTTTACTTTATTTCTATTAAGATTTTTCGATTCATTTTCTCAAATTCATTTTCTTTCCAGATAATGTTGTAAATATCCCCACAGTCCAAGTTCAAGATTCCCCTCCACCATTTTTTGCAGAGCAACCAGCTTCCTCACCTTTTGACGTGCCATCTGTCGAGTTGATTTCGTCGACACTGCCTGAAATAAGCGATCCTACTCTAGAGGATTTGCCAGAATATCGAACTGCTATTGAAGAAAATCCTTTTTCAATCCTCGATATTCTATTGTTTAAAGATGTCACTCCTTCGAGCCATTCATCCAAGCCGCTCGCGACATCGACTGAAGAAGCGCACCAACTGATACAACGATTTATGTCTTTCTTCTATTCTTCACCCCTGGAAGTCTTGGTGGAATCGCGCAAAAAAAAATAATTTTTCCAAGAAATTCTCACTTTTATAGAAGCATTCCCTGATGACGCTCTTCCGAAGAGTTTCGACACTGAAGTCGCAGCGACCACCAATTTATTCAACAAAGCTTATGCTGCAAGGAAGAAAAAGCAATCTATAGCGACCGAGTTAGCTAGCATTTCTTCCTTCCAGACTGAGAAATCAAATTTGCTGAAAACTTAAAAGCTCAATCTTGAAGAGGCGTTGAATGCACAATCTTCGGTTAGGGGTGAGATCGAAGAATTAGAGAAAAGACTTCAGCAACTTAGATCACAAGATGAGTTCCTCACAGCAGAAGTAAATTCGATCAAATCCTCTGCAAAAGAAGTGTCACTTTCTTTGGGGCAAAGTATGGAGCGCAAACGAAAAGTGATCGTCGAAGAAAATTCAACTTTCTCTTCTTGGATGCAATTGTTAATAGACTTCGATCAACTTAAATCTCAATATTTAACTTTGTAGAATATATTATTTGAATTAATATTGAATATTTATTTCCCTTATTCGAGGTTTATAGTCTTTCGAGTATTTACCATTTATCGACAAGACTTTCTCTTTATTATACCAATTGACAATTGAATAAGCATTACTCGATAATACTTTAACAACTTCAAAAGGTCCTTCCCAATTTGGCGATCATTTACCATAACTTTTACATTTCTTATCCATCGGCAAAATCGTTTTCCAAACTAAGTCACCTTCACTAAATGTTTTCTGTCGAACTCTCTTATTATAGACTCGAGCGATTTGATTCTTTTGTAGAATAATACTATTCAACGCTTGCAATCTTATTTCATCGAGTTCATTTAATTCATCGTACATCAAGTTCCAATAATCATAGCTGGGTAAATCATTTTGTTTTTGTATTCGAGTTGACTCAATATTTATTTTAATGGGTAAGACGACATCATGCCCATAGACTAACTTATATGGAGTATTCTGCAAAGAATCTTTCGGCGAATTTCGATAGGTCCACAGAATTCGTAATAATGTTTCGTGCCAAGTTTTTGGATTATTACCGACATATTTCTTGATTAAACCAATAATCACTTTATTAATTGCTTCGACCTGCCCATTAGCCTGAGCATAATATGGGGTTGATGCTAATAACTGGATATTTCTTGATTCGACATATCTAACCATCTTTTTTCCAGTAAAAATTGTCCCTCTATCAGTGGTAATAGACTGTGGGATCCCGAATCGATAAACGATGTATTCTTCAATAAAATCAATTACATCTTGTTGATCTACATCTTTTAATGGAATTGCTTCTACCCATTTTAAAAAATAATCGACAGCTACGATTATATATCTATGTCCCTTCGATGACTGTCGAAAAATCTGTCCGATTAAATCGATGGTCCAACCTCTGAAAGGCCATGGTTTGATAATCGAGTGTAGTTCGCTAGCAGGAACTTGTTGTATAGGACTAAATTTCTAACATTCTTCGCAGGACTGAGCATACTCGATACAATCTTTTAAAATCGAATGCCAGTAATATCATTGTCGAGTTAACATTCATCTCATCTTCTGACTTGCCATATGGGCACCACATATTCCATTATGTACTTCAGCCATTGCTAAATAAGCATCATCATTCCCTAAACATCTAAGTAATACTCCATCGATACCTCTTTTATATAATTCATCATTCATCACAACATATTTTACTGCTCGATATTTAATTTTCTTATCGATTCTCCCATTTGGATTTTGCAAATAGCCTATAATTAATTTTCTCCAGTCTTGATCATCTAAATCGCCAATCTGTAAAATTTCACTTTCTTAGAGTAATTTTTCTTTTACTTGAATAATTTTTTGTAAATTTTTCAGAGATATCTTATACTTAGATGCGATTTGCGCCAACTCATTAGCTTCCCGATTGAACTCTTGGGGGACATCGAACATTCTGCTTAAAGTCATTACTCTTTCTAGATATCTGACCAAATTGGTATTGATATACTTATACTCTTTTCGTACTTGTTTGATCACTAGTTGTGAATCACCTCTTATAATTACATGTCGGGCTTTTAACTTAATCAAAGTCTCGAGACTTGTAATCAAAGCTTCGTACTCAGCTTCATTATTCGAACAAGTGGGCTTAATTCAAATAATAACTTAGTCGGGATATTACTTGGTGAAATGATAAGAATTCTCACTCCTGATTTGTCTGATGTACTCGATCCATCAAAATACATTATCCATTTACTTATTTCAATAAATAAATTATCAATTGAGTCAACTGTATGGTCTGCCATGAAATCGGCGATAATTTGACCTTTTACTGATTTCAAAGATTCGAACGACAATGAAAATTTTGTCAAAGCTAGCACCCATTTTCCTATTCGATTATGCATAATAGGTTTCGACAAAAGAAATTTCAAAATATTATTTCTGAAATAAACTATCACATCGTGAGGCTTCATTACATACTTGAGTTTCGTACAAGAGAAATACAAGCACAATCCTAACTTTTCGATATCATTGTATCGAGTTTCAGCATCATTTAAGATTCTACTTAGAATATAAACAGCACATTCCACACCATTCTTATCCTCCTGTGCTAGTAGACTGGCTATAGTTCGATCTGATGCTGATACATATAGTTTCAATGGTTGTTCCTCATTACTGGTATCAAAATCGGAGGATTTTTCAACATCAATTTGATCTGCTCAAAGGCTTCCTGATATTCTTCCTTCCATTTGAAATCTGCTTCCTTTTTCAATTTTAACAAAGACGAAAAAACATAAGTCTTACCAGCCAAGTTAGAAATAAATCGTCTTAAATAATTTATTTTTCCCAAAAATGATTGTAACTGTTTTTTAGTCTTTGGAGCAGAAGTATCTAATATAGCTTTTGCTTTATTCTTATCGATCTCGATCCCTTTTCCGTGTACTATGAATCCTAAAAATTCACCAACAGACACACCAAAAGCACATTTCAAGGGATTTATTTTTAATCGATATTTCCTCATTCTTTCAAAAGATTTTTTCAAATTACCCAAATGTTTATGCTTTTCTTTCGATACAACAACAATATCATCTATGTAAAATTGCATAAAATCATTGATCAAATCATGAAAAATTAAATTAATTGCACTTTGATATGTTGCCCCAGCGTTTTTCAATCCAAATGGCATTACTATCCATTCATAAGTACCCAATGCCCTCGGGCATCGAAAAGCTATTTTAGCTATATCATTCTGGGAAACAAAAATTTGATTATATCCTGAATAACCATCTAAAAGACTTAACATTTCATTACCCGCTACTGCATCTATTAGCATATCGGCTATTGGCATAGGATATTCATCTTTAGGAGTTGCTAAATTTAGATCTCGATAATCAATGCATACTCTCATTTTACCATTCTTTTTAATAACTGGAACAATATTAGAAATCCACTCGACATACCTGGCAGTCCTGATGAACTTTGCTTTCAGAAGTCTCTCGATCTCTTCTTTAATCTTACCCATCACCTCAGGTGCAAATCTCCTCGGGGCTTGTTTTACTGGCTTCCTGCCTTCTATGATAGGTAATCTATGTTCGACTAGACTTCGATCCAAACCAGGCATTTCTTCATAATCCCAAGCGAAGCAGTCTTTATACTCTTCCAATAATGAAATCATATCTTTTTTCATTTCTTTCTCAAGATACCTGCTAACATAAGTAGGTTTTCGGTCGTCGACACTTCCCAAGTTGATCTCTTCTAATGGATCTTGGGCTTCGACTTTTTTGTGATTCGATGTGATGGATCTTTCAAAACCTAAAGGAGAATTATCATAAATGCAATCAAGTAATACTTGATCACTATTATTTGCTACTACTGTCGAGTGAATCGACTTATTTATTTCTATCTTAGTACTACTACTTTCTTGGCCCTCATTCTTTTCATCTTCATATCTTCTTAATCGAGCCAAGAATTCCTCATAATCTTTATTCATTTTCATCGGCCACTTCAAGGCTAACCCCCTCTTTAATCATGACAAACCCTTTTTTCTCATTCATTTCCAAGAAACACTCCTCGTGCAATTTTAAATTAAAGTCTTCGACAGTCTCGAAGGTGAATGGTTGAGTGAGTGCCAAATTCTGCAATGACCGATCAGCCTGAGATACAAATGTCACAAACTCGTGTTGGTCCCCTGAAATTATTTCGAGATGTCCATCTTGATTCCACATAAACAACTTCTGATGAGCCGTAGAAGGTACGACTCCAACTCCATGAATCCACTCCCTGCCAAGCAACGCATTAAAGTTGGCATGTGATTGGACCACTACAAACACAGTGGGCCTCGAATAAGTACCCACTTTCACATCTAAGGCAATCATGCCTTCTGAGCTCGATGATTTCCCACTGAAATCAGAAATCATGATATTATGCCTGACTAAGTCTTTTAATTCGATACCAAACCTCTTCAGCATAGTGATTGACAATATGTTTACCGCTGCACCACCGTCAACAAGGACCTTATTCACCTTTTGTCCTTGAATTTCGATGTTCAGTAATAAGGGTTTCAAATGAAACCTCATCTCCTCGGATGGGGGATCGATAAAAGCAGCATCTCTATGGGGTACTTCGCATGATGCTTGTGTTACCCATGTGACTTTCGGTCTCATGTCTTCGGAATAAAAATCGTCCTCTCGATCGACATTATTTTGCCCTTGATACTCCTCATACTCGGTAACATATTCCGCGGACAGTATTGATATTACTCCAATTTGATGTCCATCCCAACTACCTTCATTTTTGTCATCGACAAAGTCTCTTACATATTGACCCCCAATTGGGATATTACTTTCTTCAAAGTTCCTATAATTATTGATCCTTCCCCAGTAAGGGATCCTTCCTCCTCTCCTCCAAGGTCTTCCTCGAAATCTCCTTTGGAATGTAGGGAATCCAGTATTTGATCCTTTATCATATGAAAGTTTGTCGAAAACATCATTATTTTGAAGTCTGCCCCTTCCTTCCCGAGGAGAATACATTTCTTTCCTAACCCATTGTTTCTGATTTCTACTAGCGCCAGAACCAACAGATTTCTGCTGACTCTCCCCCACCGTGGCTTGGATGGTTTGATCTACTTTATCATTGCAACTTTTATGTTGATCCTCTATTTTCTTGATCTGTCCTGCCCTGAAGGCTTTAGCAGTTGATCTGTCGAACACCGCACTGCATCGTGGACATAATGTCACACCTTCGTCCTTCTCTTTCTTTCTGTTTAAAAATTCGACGAGGGAATCTTCTGATCAAGGATAGATCTCTATCTCAAATTCTTTCTCGAACTCGCTTAGATCGAACTCTATGTCTTCTTCTGACATGTCCATTCTGACATGTCTGGGATCAATGTCTTCAGTAACATCGACCATACCTATAAAGGTCGAATTTATCAATCGGACCTCTTCATTCATGCCCATCTGGGATTCGACATACCCTACTTGAACTTTGAATGGACTCGTATCCACTTTCATTGACATCTCCTCAAACTTCAATCTTTCTTGGTCGATCGCATCTTGGATCGTGTTCCTGAAATGTATACAATTATTAGTCCAGTGTCCATAGATATTATGAAATTTACAATATTTTCGACCATTTCTTTGTTCTGCAGAAGGTAATTTATGATCATCACTCAACTTAATCTGTTTATCTTTCAATAAAATATCGAAGATTTTATCTGCCTTTGTTACATCAAAAGTATATGTGCGATTTGTCATTTTGTCTTTCACTTCATTTTTCTGTAGCAGTTTACAAATATATGGAGCTCCTACTTTGAGCTCTGCTATATTTACTTTCTCATCGACAAATTCTTTAATATCTCCTTCTATCCTGAGATTTTCCTCATATATGTCATTTATATACGCTACCCTATCTTTCTTCATAGGTTTCTCAAATTTCTTGTATATTTGTTTCTCGTATTCGATTTGTTCCACTCTTCTCACTTTATCAGCTAACTGAGCCATGTCATTCAATGGTAAATTAACTAAATTTTTCCTAATCGAGAATTCTAAGCCTGCAGAGGCCATTATGACTAACTCAAATTCGGGAATTTGAGTAAAACATCTCGACTTTATTTGTCTAAATCTATTCAAATAATCATCTACGCTTTCATGATTATATCTCTTTATATTCATTAAGTCGATAAGACTTACTTGAGTCTCCCCCCTAAAGAATTGCTCATGAAAATTTCTTTCCAGCTGCAACCAATTATATATTGAATTAGGTGGCAACGACGTAAACCAAGTGAAAGCATTCTTTGTTAATGAACTAGGAAAGTATTTCATTTTTAATTCCTCACTCAATGTTAGGTCCCCACATTCGATTTGATATCGCGCCACATGCTCGATAGTGGATTCACCAATTTCTCCAGCAAATTTGGTGAATTTGGGTATTTTGTATCCTCGAGGTAATTCTGTCTCGAGAATCGTATTTGGAAAAGGAGAAACAAAGTACGGTTGATTGAGTGGTCTTAATTCCACTCCTTGAGGATTCATCCTTTGTCCTAGCATGTGATTGTACTGCATGTTATTTTGATTATACATATTTTGAAATCCCTCATTTAAATTTCCATAAGTATCATTCCTCACATGCTATATTCATTCCCCACATGCTGATGTTAATCATTGTTTCGATTTCTCCTTAATAAATAAAGGGGATTGATATTAGCGTTTTGGTTAATATTCTGATTGGCATTATTTTCGACCCTTGTTTGTCGAGGTATCGCCAATGCATCCCCGATATGTGTCATTTGGTCTGCTAATATCTCAAAACTAGTGGTAGTGTTTTGAACTAATGGGTTTATTACTGGAAATTCCAGTACTAGCGTTTTCGATAGTCTCAAAATTGGATCGATGATAATCTCTATCGAATGTATATCTCCCGTGATCCAGGTTTGCTCTGTGATCTAGGTTTGATATTGGATGCGTCTATTGTGTTCCTAAATTTTGCGCATTCCCTGAATTCTGGGCCGTTACTAAATTTTGAGACACCCCTAAATTTGGGGATACTCCAAAATTTTGAGGCATACCTAAGGTTTGAAATGTTCCTAAGTTTTGGGGCATTCCTAGGTTAAATCTCGTACTTCGTTGTATTGAAGAAGTACCAACCCCATTCATATTATTAAACGAAAAACCAGGCGACCTTACACTCATATGCGGACCTGCATATGTTGTTACGGGGTTCCCCGTAGTTTTATATTGTTTGACATTACAGTACTAGACCCTAACTGAGTGTTTGCTAATGTGCCTAAGCTTTGTTCAGTACTCACAGGTATCGACGTACTCACAGTTGTCGATATTACGGGCATATTCCCATTGTGAACTTGCCCCCCAGTGTTTGGTGAATGTGAACTATTTAGAATCTCACTGTTATTCTGATTATTTGGTGGATTTTGACTCATTCTTATTACTCGCACACTCCTTAATCTCATATACTTTCGAACTAGCCAATTGTTTGTGTTTTTCGACACAACCCCCTACCTGGCGCGCCAATTTGTTTCTAGCGAAAATTTGATCGATTTCGATTTCTTAGGTTCTGATCAAATTTCGACCATGTAGATTCTTTTTACTTAGACTAGCGACAATTTTCAATCAAAACGCGTATGAGAATCGAAAATCCCATACTATCAAGAAACGCTAACGATGAAACCTAGCGTGCTGATTGACAATCGAAAGTACTATTTTTTTATATTTTGTATTAAGAAAACTCAAAGTAAAGACAACCATAAAGAAGAAAATATCGAATCGAAGAAACAGTGCAGAATGTCAAATTGCAGAAAAAATATAAAAATTTGGAAACCTCAAATTGCTTTAAATGTAAATGGCAAAGAATTGAAATTGCAGAAATGTAAATGACAGGAAATCGAAATTGCAAAAACAGTAAATCCAGGAGAATTTGAGTACAGAATATTATATTGCATCGAAGGTAAATGACAAAATTTAGAGTACAGGAACTTAGATTGATGAATGTAAATAAGTTACCAAGGAAAGTAAAGAAAACGGTAAAAACAATCAATGAGAATGAAAATCCATATCGCCAGAAACTTCATGATTCGTCGTTCTCCGGTAGACTTTTCACTTGTGCTTCTGTTGTCTCTGCCAATTTTTCTTTTTTCTTCAAGCTTCGTTCTATTTATATGCATCCTTAAATATAACCTCCTAAGAGCAGTTAAAAAACTGTCACCACGTTCCATGTGCACGTTCCTCGATTTTTATCTTAGTTTACGGTTTAGAAAACCGCTTCCACGTTCCATGTGCATTATAACCGTTTCTCGATTTCTAACCTTAGCCGCGATGTGAAAAGCCACTCCTCATGTTCCATATGCATGATAATCGTTTTCCTCGATCTCGATTCCAATTATCGAGTCCGATTTCCCTTAACCTTGACTTTACACTATACTTTATCATTACTTTCATCAATTTGTTTCTCTCTTTTTTGATTCTCGATTTCCATTCTCGATTTATATGTTCATACTATCTCGTGGTCACCGGGTGTCTTCCAACCATCTTTCCGATTTATCAACTTTTTAACCAATCATATGATCTTCGATTTTATCTTTTCTGTTTTTCGATCCTTGTATCGATTTTTCACTAACACATATATAAGAAAAAAATTACTATGCATGAGGAAAACTTCGTTACGAAGTTTTCTTGCACAGTAATATTAATATAATATTAAAATAAAAAGTATACCTCACACACTTTAAATCTTATGCTCATTGAACTAATTCATTTCTCAACCTATTCTATATATTTGAATATTATAAATTATTTACAAGAATTATCTAGAAATAATAATATATATATATATATATATATGGATATATATATATATATATATATATATATATATAAGTAATATTTCATTTTAAAATAAGAAAATATCAATTTTATGTTTATCCTGATAACAATTGTAGAGTTAATTATTACGTTTAAAGTATTTTTTATTTTACAATTTTAATATATTAAAATTTTATCTTTAAAAAAATATCAATAGATTGAAAAAATAATTTATATAAATTATATTTTACATCCACTCTTAAATAATATAAAACTCATAAACATAATAAAATAAATAATTTTTTTCTAATTTTAATCAACTTTCTCTAATTTAAGCTATAATTTACAATAAAACATATTTTTTATTCTTAAACAACTTTTTACTAATAATTCCCTTTAAACACACTTTCATATCAACCATACATCACTTAACATCTATTAATCATATATCACTTAACATGTAAATGAAGAAAAAATTAAACACAAAAATATCCTGGATCTATTACAAATCCCATTATGATTTAGTATTTATTTAAACTATTAATCAAGTCAAATTATCAATTTTAATATTTGTTGTGAATATAAGGAGATTTCACTAAATAAGTACTGAAATTAGGGATTAAATTCGTGCAATTAGCAACTAGCAACTCAATGGTAATTTAGTCTTTTTATTCTTTAGTGACCGAAATAGAGACTAAATTGTTTTAGGGAATCACTAGTGGAAAAATAGCATTCTATGACGAGTTTTTATCACGGTCGTAGTCCACCCGTCATAGTATGTAGCGCGGTGGCAATTTTGTAATAAAATCATAAACTTTCTATGTCGGGTAAATTTTAACCGACATAGTAAGTGGAAAGTTCACTTTCTATGTCGGTTAAATTTTACCCGACATAGAAAGTGTATTTGATGACGGGTGTTAGGGCAACCGACATAGTATCCTCTGTTTTACGCCTGCCGCGACACTCCATTTCTCACTTCACCCATAGCAGAGCTCCCCGTTCTCTCTGTCTCTTCTACAAACGTCTTCGCCTTTGTACGTTTCTCCCCACCCAGCTCTGCTCGTCACGCCACCTGCCAACTCTGTACGTCGTGCCGCCTACTGCTACTGTCGTTGGTGCCCATCGCCTGTGTACGTTTCTCCCCACCCAGCTCTGCACGTCACGCCACCTGCCACCTCTGTAGGTCTTCAAGAGGTAAGTTTTCGTTCTTGCTTTAGCCATTGTAGGTTTACATTTTTGAATCTGGTATGCAATAATGCTGTCAAGAGATGGAAGTTAACGGGTGCCTTTAGCTAATTTAGAGACGTATTGTAAGTAGTTTAGTCATTTGAATGTGTTTCTGTAGGCATTCTTTCGTGATTTTGATTTTGAAAATTAGATTTGTATTATAATGTAGTTATTTCATTTTAAGTGAAAACTATCATCGCTTATGCTCACCCTAATGTGAGACAATACGGTTAGCCTTGATTGGAGTCAGTCATGAAATGATCAATTGTAGGACAGAACTTCCTATTGAAAGATTAAAATATCCAATCACGTTACATCGCAATTTCAGCAGAACATGTTGGATGTTATCATCCTCAAACTATACTTATATGTTGTGTTATGTGACAGAAGGTAACAATGGATCGGAGTTGGATCAATTATAGACGAACAACAAATGAATATGAGAGTGGAGTAGAACAATTCCTTGAATTTGCTAAGATGAATGTTCCGGATAATGATGGAAGATTCTATTGCCCTTGTGTTAACTGCTTGAATGAGCGAAGATTACCGACTGAAGTTATTCGAGAACATGTTCTTTGTGATGGTTTCCTAAAGAGTTACATAAAGTGGACATGGCATGGTGAATTATTAAACATGTCAAGTGTAGAAGACAAAGAAGAAGTTGATCTAGAGATGGATGATCGAGCTGGAGGAAATGATTCGTGAGCTTGGACAAGATGCCTTCCAACATACACATGTGTACGAGAAGTTGTCCAATGATGCAAAAAAGCCTTTGTATACAAATTGTACTAAGTTCACACGATTGTCGGCGGTACTAAAATTGTTCAATGTGAAGGCAAAGAATGGGTGGATCGATAAAAGTTTCACGAGAATTGCTTGAGTTGTTGAGTGACATGCTCCCTGAAGGTAACACATTGCCAACCCGCAATTATGATGCTAAGAAGATATTGTGTCCAATGGGTATGGAGTACCAAAAAATTCATGCATGTCCGAATGATTGTGTGTTGTACAGGAAAGAATTTGAGAACTTTCACGAATATCCATAATGCGGGGAATCACGATACAAGAAGAAGGATGGTGATTCGACAATGATGTAATGAAGGGTACCCGAGCAAAAGTGTTATGGTATCTTCCCATTGTTCCAAGGTTGAAACAATTATTCACTAATGGAAATGATGCAAAGCTCACTAGATGGCATGCAAATAGTCGTATTAAAGATGGTCGGTTGAGGCATCCGTGAGATGGATTGCAATGGAAAAAAATTGATTCCATCTTCCAGAATTTTGGTAATGATCCAAGAAACATTAGTTTTGGACTTGCTACGAGATGGAATGAATCCATATGGAAATTTAAGCGAGTAAACATAGTTCATGGCCTGTGGTGTTAGTTATTTACAACTTACCTCCATGGTTGTGTATGAAACGTAAGTACTTGATGCTATCTTTGATGATCTCGGGTCCCAGACAACCTAGAAATGACATTGATGTTTTTTTAAGCCCATTGGTTGAAGAGTTGAAGATGTTGTGGGAGGAAGGTGTTGATGTGTTTGATGGGTACACAGGTGACTTATTCAAGTTGCGTGCAATGTTATTTTGTACAATTAATGACTTTCCAGCATATGGTAATTTGAGTGGCTACAGCACAAAGGGACATAAAGCTTGCCCGATATGTGAAGAAGATAGATGTCACTATCAACTACAACATGGAAGAAAAACAGTGTACCTTGGACACCGAAGATTTCTTCCTTCAAACCATTCATATCGTAAATTAAAAAAATCATTTAACGGGTGTCAAGAAAATGATGCAGCCCCAACACCTTTAAGTGGGGAAGAAGTATATCAACGAGCAAGTGCAATTTCGTGTGAGTTTGGAAAGGCGCAAAAGAAAGCCACAGGTATATGGAAGAAAATGTCAATCCTTTTTGTTCTTCCATATTGGAGGGTTCTTGATGTGAGGCATTGTATAGATGTCATGCATGTAGAGAAAAATGTGTGACAGTATCATCGGAACGCTCCTTAACATTCAAGGAAAAACAAAAGATGGTGTCAATGCTCGTTTGGACATGGTTGAAATGGGTATAAGAGAACAATTAGCTCATCAACCTCATGGTAACCGAACATACTTGCCTCCAGCATGTCACACACTGTCTAAAAAAGAGAAAAGAAGTTTTTGTGAGTTTTTACGAGGTGTGAATGTTCCATTTGGTTACTCTTCCAATGTGAAGAGACTTGTATCTATGAAAGATCTCAAATTGCTTGGGTTAAAATCTCATGATTGTCATGTATTGATGCAACAACTTCTACCTGTGGCTATTCGAGGTATCTTACCAGAGAATGTTAGATATTCCTTAACTTGATTATGTTTTTTTTTTAATGCCATATGTAGTAAAGTTATGGACCCGGATGTTTTGGATCAGTTAGAGAATGAGGCTGCAGTCATATTATGTCAATTTGAGATGTACTTTCCTCCATCATTTTTTGATATTATGGTTCACTTGATTGTTCATCTAGCCAGGGAAGTTAGAATTTGTGGTCCAGTTTTCTTACGATGAATGTACCACTATTGAGCGATACATGAAGATATTAAAAGGGTATGTGAAGAACCAATATCGTCTCGAAGCATCAATTGTTTAAAGATATATTGCGAGAGGAAGCTATTGAGTTTTGCACAAAATACTTATCGAAGTTGAAGCTATAGGGTTACCTAAGACTCGTTACCATGGAATAGGTCTTGGTAGGGGAACTCGAGGTGCAAAAGTTGTGACAATGTGTCGAGATGAAGTACTTCAAGCGCATTTGTACATATTGAATAACGGTGAAGAAGTCATCCCCTACTTAAGTGCTCATAAAGACATTGTGAAGCGAAATAATCCACGTATGCCTAAAAAGTGGGTGATCATTGAACACAACAAAAGCTTTTTGAAGTGGTTTAAACAACAAGTTGAAGGTGACAATACAACTTCGATACACTAAAGTGGCTAGCATGTGAGCCAAACTTTGATGTGATATGTTGGGGTGGGTATGATATAAATAACTATTCATTTTATACAAAGGGAGAAGATGAAATAAGCACAATGCAAAATAGTGGAGTCATGGTGGTGGCTGAATCAATGCATTTCTCGAGTTCAAAGGATAAATATCCGATAACTGGCGTCAATGGGCTACTTTGGTGTAATTGAAGAGATTTGGGTAATAGATTACACGATATTCGAGTACCTATTTTTAAATGTAAGTGGGTTGATTTTAATTCTGGCATCTTCACCAGACGATCTTGGATTTACCTTGGTTAACCTTGAAAATACTCGTTATACTCAGAAGAACCATTTATCATGGCATCTCGGGCAAAACAAGTGTTTTATGTCATCGATCCCGCTAACAAAGGATGGTCGGTGGTTCTACAAGGAAAACCCATGTATACTTCTCATGAGAATGATGAATTAGTACTTGATATACCAGGAGACACCATGTTTCTCTTCAAATATGCCAAACTTGAGTGTTAATGTAGAAATAGATGATGTGCATGCCACACGTTATGACCATATGGAAGGATTTTGAGAGAATGTTCCAACTTGATAATGTATGCACTTTTTTTAATGTATTATTTTTTAATGTATGTACTTTTTTGTTTATCTTCGAGTCATATTGTCTAAATTAATAACTATTATTTTTTTCTTTGAACACGAGATATGGCAGATTCATCCGGTACCCCTCCTCCTACACGGTCCCCCCTCCTACACAAGGTGGTGATCGAGTCGGCCGTCTACCGGGAAAAAGGGTAGGCGTGCTACACGGTTGAGGGACTTGAATATCGATCGTAGCTCCGATCAGAAATTGCCTATCCGAGTTTGACATGCAAACAGTGTAGAGCCACGGGAGAGCACGGTGCTAGATTCACTAGCTATGTGGCCTTGCTTGGGAGAAGCAAGGTTAGTATTCTTATTGAGGATTGGGACCATGTTCCGGAGACACCGAAGACGCAGATTTGGCGAGTATCCTGGTACCTACTCTTATTGAACATTTAACATGTATATATATTTAACTTTTTGGGAACTTCATGTTATTTTTATTGGGTAGGTCACATATGATGTCCCTAACACCACTTTGTTGAGGACAAAGTGGATCTCATATCTTTGAGGAACGTTGGAGAGGTTTTAAGAGTGATTCGACTAGTCGATACATATATGGGGCATTGAGCAACAAGAACCCATGTGACCGGTATCGGTTTTTGGATGAGGAGACATGGCGGGCATTTCGGACTCGGCGTTTAGACGCTAAGTTTCGGGTTAGCACATTTGTCATTTGTTTGCAGTCATTTTTTTTAAATAGAGGTTTTAAATCTGGTATTTAACATGGAATGCAACAGGCCAAGCGGCAGAAGGCACGGGATATTCGAGAGAAAGAATATCCACCCCCACGGGTTGTCTCGTGGGGGTTATGAGAAATTGGAGGAGAAGATGATGAAGGAGACATCTTCAAGTCATCCTTCGAGATGAGTCGGTTGTGAGTGCTTGTCACTTGCCCTTCACGCCATGATAAATGGAAGAGAGCTCGCCGGAACTCATCGGGGAATTACTTATCCGAGCAAACTAATGTTGTAGCTCAACGTATTGTAAGTAGCATATCCTAAACTAATTATATATGTTATACTACAATAGGCATATGTATTTGCTAAAAAATCCTTCCTTTGTGTTGTAGGATGAGTTGGTTGAGCAGAGCACTCGGGGATCATTCCACCCACATGGCCGTCGGGATATATTGGCAGTGGCCATTGGTACCCCGAGCATCCCGGACATGTTCGTGCTTGCTTGGACGAGGGGTGGGCATCGAGACGGTACTTTGGTGCCCCATCCGTGGCAACTCCTACTTTGAGGCATCCGAATGAGTTGGAGTTTGAGTCCCTCAAACAACAAATTAGGAAGGAGATTCGAGATGAGGTGTACTCGACTTGAAGGCGAGTTATTGAGCTCAATGCGAGCGAGTTGGCATCTTTATCCTCTCAACCTTCCGTCCCCGCACGAGAGGCATCCCCGATTCATGTCGGCACAAAGGAGAGTTGTGATGCTCCCGATAGAGGGCGAGAGGTTGCTCCTACCGACACTGCTGATCGTGAGTTGTATGTTGCGGGTCCTCCCGAGCATTTGGTGGCATACGGTACGTATTATATCTTTGACATGTATTTGATACACTGTTAAGCATTATATAGTCTAAAATATTTTATCATTTGTTTACCTTAGGGAAAATGTATGCATTGGGGTCAACCATCCACCACCAGAGTATTGGACATGATATGATAAGAGTGGTGGTTGTAGATGTTCGGGATGTTGTTGCCCCAATCCCTATTCCCACTGAAGAGGTTCAAACAGTGGGACAGACACTGGAAATTTCATCTTATGGCCAGTTTCATTAACAAGACCCATCCCAACACATGCACAGGTTGTGTCATGCATTTATCCCTTTTACTTATTATTTTTTGATAGGTTGATGTATATTAATGTTATTTATTTTTGGTACTTGTATAGAAAGAGGTTGAAAAAGCAAAGGAAGTTGTGCATGAATCACCACCACCACCGATCGCTTTACGGCGACTCGGTGCACTAGCGGCGACTATCGGGACCACTCCCATACGGTTAGATATGCCACCCGAAGTCGTATGCGGGACCCGGACGATCCCTTTTTCTTACTCCAAAAGGATATTTTTGATATTCTCGCTGGTACTGATATGCTATGTGTATCAGTGTTGCAGCTTTGGGAATTGTAAGTATATTTACATATTTTTTATATTCTCACTGGTACATTATTTTATAACTTTATTTATTTTCAATGTTGAAGGTATTTACATCGTTTGTGTGTTGAGAGGAAGATTGTCTTTATCTATGGATTTGTTGACCCTATTGCCATTCAGTCCGTTGGGAATAAAGCTGAAGAGCTGCAGACGTACTTAATAGTGACATTTCAAAATGGGGGCAAAGAAGTCTACTTAGCACCTTACTTGCATCAGTAAGTATACATCTTATAAATTAATGCACATTTATGTAAAACTGAAATTTTACTAATATTATTTCAACGTGCAGGGGTCATTGGCAGCTCATAATCATTGTTCCTCGGCAATTTGTTGTGATTCTCTTGTGTTCATTACACAATAAACCAAATGATTTGGATATTAGAAAACACATAGACGCGTAAGTTTGTTTTTTTTAATTGTTGTATCATATGTGCACTTACACCAAAATTATTTGTCCTTTTGTAGAGCTTTGGAAGCTCACCTAAGGTTGCAAGACCTTCCATCTCATGCTAGAAAGAAGTTGACGTATATTGCACCAAAGGTGACCAAACACCTCTTACTGTTATTCAATTTGTCATTTAAAGTTAATCTGACATGTATTTAACTTGTAGTGTCCACGCCAACCGGAAAGCCATGAGTGCGGGTATTATGTGATGAAGCACATGCACACCACCGTAGCCAAAAATATTATTGACTCATGGAGGGAGGTAAATATACTATAATTAAGTCAAATATGTCAATTATGTAAATGGTTTCTAAATCTGAAATGTTTCAATATGTAGGAATTTACAGACTCATCTCCAATGAAGATTGAAGTGTTAGACGATATTAGAGAGCAGTGGGCTTCTTTCCTTTTAAGTATTCAATCTTCATAGCAAATTTGACTTGTAACAATTTTGATTGAATTGATTTAAGTTAGCAAATTTACATTCGTTTAAGTAAATGAACTATGCTGGAACTGGTACATATATTGATTTCAATATGTTTCATATGTACATATCTCGTGCGGAACTATATATGAGCTGTGCATATCTGTCTGTACAAGTGTTTGGATCTGTGAATATTTGTCTGGAACTGTGATGAATAGGCAGGTCTACTCGAAGAAAGGTAGCATCTGTGAAGAAAATGCAGTTACTGTAAAAAAAAATAACATTTTCTACGTCGGTTATGTCATTACCCGACGTAGAAAGTACTTTCTACGTCGGTTAATGACATAACCGACGTAGAAAGTGTAACATTTTATGTCGGTTATAGGCATAACCGACATTGATAACACATACAATGATAACACATACAATACTTTCCTTTTAAGTATTCAATCTTCATAGCAAATTTGACTTGTAACAATTTTGATTGAATTGATTTAAGTTAGCAAATTTACATTCGTTTAAGTAAATGAACTGTCTGGAACTGGTACATATATTGATTTCAATATGTTTCATATGTACATATCTGTCTGGAACTATATATGAACTGTGCATATCTGTCTGTACAAGTGTTTGGATCTGTGAATATTTGTCTGGAACTGTGATGAATAGGCAGATCTACTCGAAGAAAGGTAGCATCTGTGAAGAAAATGCAGTTACTGTAAAAAAAAATAACATTTTCTACGTCGGTTATGTCATTACCCGACGTAGAAAGTGTAACATTTTATGTCGGTTATAGGCATAACCGACATTGATAACACATACAATCACGATTACTGTTAACCGATATAGATACTGGGGTTATAGAAAGTTAGAAAGTAAGACTTTCTATGTCGGTTATCAGTATTAACCGACATAGAAAGTAAGACTTTCTATGTCGGTTATCAGTGTTAACCGACATAGAAAGTAATATGACAGGTCAGAATCAGTTATGATCGATCAGAATAGCTCTATGACCGATCAGAACCAGTTGTGACCGATCAGAATAGCTCATAGAAAGTAAGTCTTTCTATGTCGGTTCCCTAACTAACTGACGTAGAAAGTCTTACTTTCTACGTCGGTTATTAGGAACCGACGTAGAAAGACTTACTTTCTATGACCCCGTATCTATGTCGCCGCTTTAACCGACGTAGAAAGCTCATTTTAACCGACGTAAAAAGTCTTTTCTGCAGTAGGGAATAAATCACCATGTCACTAAAGCGCAATTATTATTTTACTGACCAATTCGGTACCAAAAATGCTGCCACTAAGTATGATAGATTTGATATTGTAACCGAACTATAATATATATCAATTTTATTATTATTAATGCCATTTTTTGTTTTCTTTTATATTCCTTTAAACTCAATCTCATATTTGTTAAGTTTGACAATTAAAATTTCTTATGATTTAAAATTCCTGTAGATGAATTGATTTTGAATTAGAAAATAAATTTTACTATGGAAACAGATAAAAATATATTTACGAAAATTGAAGTAAAAACCAAAGTCAAACAACGTATGAAAAGAATTTATGTATTTATGTAAAGCATGGTTTTGAGATAAGTTGTATGTGCTCGTGTTAGTTTGAAGGAATTTTCGTTAATGACACAGAAAAGAAATTGGTCAATTTTTTGGCCTCCTTCTCTACTATTATTTTATTATCTCAATTTCCTTACACACCCTTCGGCCTTTTTCCTTGTGTCATATAATATTTTATTATTTTGACAAATTTTTTTCACTCGAACTTTCATGGGGTAATATTCTTCCATATCATAAGCCACATTCAACCAGTTTAAATGTAATTTCAATGGAAATGGGTAACAGTATTTGCTAGCCCTCCCATTCCCTATTTGTTGATAAAACTTTTTTTTTTCATTTTTAGTTTATCATAATTGGAAGTATCCTTTTAAATATAGTTGCCTGTGAGAGACAGATCTTGATTATTTATATTATAAGATTAAATAATATATTATCAATACATAATAATAATAATATATATATATATATATATATATATATATATATATATATATATATATATGAAATTGTGAGTTAAGTTGAGGACTAAAATTATAAAATATTAAGAATAATTATTAAATTTGAGAGAGTAAAATCATAAATATTAATATAAATTACAAAAGTTTAATAACCCATTCATCCAAAAAAGTTTCATTATTATAGAAGATAATGGAATTACAGGCATTATTTTGAAAATCACTTTGAATAAGTAAAAATTAGTTTAAAAATTGATTTATTATTTTTAAATAATTAAATTAATATAAAATCAGAAAAATCGGTTAAATATTTTATTCGAATCAATTTTAGTAAAAAAAAAAATTAAAGAACAAAATTTTTAAATTTTGTTTAAAAGACAATTTTTCTATGCCAATGTGCAGCATGTTCAACATGCTATAGATTTTATTTGCATCACTTTTTATGATTGGGTCTTGAACATTGATATAAGATGTATTAACAGTCTCTACTAACAGTTAAGTGGACATATTTGAATGGTAGAATTCTGATTTTGAAGAACTAAGGAGGATCATGATAGAAACTTAGATTGCTTGTTATTTTAGTAGCAATTGTAAAACTTTTGAAATGGAATCACGAATGGAGGTTCATTATGTATATGTTGTAAATTTAGGTTTGTATTTGAAACCAAACAATTTGAGGAAGATTTATATTGAAATAGAGGTATTCGTAAAAGTTGTAAACTTAAATCATAGTGTTCCATGATACTAGTAAATTTTGATTAATAAGAAATTTGGCTCTAGTTAATATTATTATTGTTTACAAATTTATGATTATATAGTGATAAATTGTGTATGATTCATTGAGCAATGGTTATACTTAAAAAGTATAACACTTTGTTAATTTATATTAAGTATCTAACTACTTGCATGTATTCGTTCAAGTATTTATTTTCTACCTGTAATGTGTTTTACCCAGGAATATCTATACGAATTTTTCTATCATCCATAAGAGGGTCTCCCACCTATAGATCACCTGCCACACATTTTTAGACTAATTTTCTAATTAAAGCACCATAGCAGACCACGTTTCATAATTAAACAGGTATGGACGATATAGTAGGTGTCTAAATAAAGCAATCATTGCTAAATGCAGAAAAATGGGTCATGGCTTCAGACCACAAAACTACAAACAATATTATGGAACAAAAAATCAGACCACACATTAAACACAGAATCGAACATAGCATCTACACTGAAACCTCAAGTTTTAAGCAATATAATTATAATTATATAATTTTTTTACTAAAACATTTTGAAATTATTCTCATTAATCTAGTTAAATACTTAAAACTCATTCACCTGTCCTATGAAGTTTTTTAGAAAAGTTTAGTTAGTCAACCACAAATAAAAAATAAACATTTCAAAAGTTTATTAAATTATTACAGAAGCTCTTTGTTTTAAAAAAGTTTATTTCAACGCACGTACGCTAAAAATTAATTTCTTATTGGTAGTATGTCAGCTGTTGTATTTGATGTCAAAGCGTGATGACGCATATCTAAACTTGATTGCGGTGAGTAATTCATGGATGACTTTAATGAAATCATCAGTCTCTTGAATGATGATTTGACAGGATTGCATAATTTATCCTTGATATAAAAGAGTTCATGATCAGAAAACATTATTTCAAAATTAAAATAGTCTTTCATCGAAGTTGGGCATTATAACTATTAGACCAATAAAATTGACATTGACCTGAAAGAGTTGGATAGCTCAGTCCAGTTTACAACAAATTACTGAAAATTGATTGTATAATTCTCAACAAAAAATTAGCTTACAAATTGGAACAGAGGAGATGGAGGCACTGATAGTCGTGCGGAATATCACAGTCAAATGTGCAGAATATAGTACAGTTCAAAAATGCGCATATAACACTCATTCTAGTTTAAATATTCCGCTGCCTCTAATATCTAAAAGATTGTTTGATGAAGTTATCAAATAAAAGTGGGGTTCCTACCAAAACTTGATAAGGTGGTGTGGGAGAAAAAATGTGGAGATCACACCACTGCACAGCTGAGACATGTCTGCTGCGATTGCTTCATAAATAGCCTTATATCATCTTCTCTTCCCTTCCACTTTGCTTATTTTCTTCCTATGCTTCGAAGCACTGCTATCTATGTTCAGATTCACCTTCGGTGGGTTGGAAAAACAAAATGAAGCAGCAACAGCCTGCAAAGTACGTAAGTTGTACAATTTAGCCTATATTATACATGATGTACTGTCCAACAATTTGGTTACGAAGTTTACCAGCAATTCCTCAAAGGCAACATGGTATAACATGATTAACATAGACAATTATTACATAAAAATCAGACTGTCACTGAACGCACAATAACTTCTTCATAAAATCCCCGAATGGGAAGAATTTAACTATTGCTCCTACTAAATTAAGAAAGCCAATACTATTTGCTACTAACAAAATCCTTAGAAAAATTTCTTCAATGCCACTGAGCCGAGCTCTACTCCTCTTGCAGCTAACACAATGTCAAATAGAGAGTAGTAGTTAGCACCTACCAAGGATAGAAAAGAGAGGAGAGAAACACTAATTTAGTCAAGGAAAGAAAGGAGGTTGACAATTGCCATTAACACCAGATGTTAGGTAACGAGGGGATGAAGGACTGGGTTTATGTGAAAAGAAAGAAAATTCAAGAATAATGGAGTTGCGGGTGGCAAAGGAACTAGTATCAATAACTTGTCACCAACCTCTCTCTATCTTCATTTCTATATCCTAGAATCATCTGCCAAAATCTAAAAAATGATGAACCCCACCAAATAACCATTTTTTTTTTCGTTGCCTAATGTAATTACTTTTGTTTCAGTCATTCATTCTTATAATCTTATTACTCACCTAACCAATACAATCTAAATTAATTTCGAGGTTGGAGGTTAACATGAAATAAAATAGCTGAACATCCAGAGGCAGTTGAAACAATGTTAGGTAATATATGCAGGTTCCGCATGCAGACACAACTTAAGACCTAGATCAGTTCATACATTGTACGTTTCAGCTCAGAAATGAAGTCATCGGAAAGCTTTACCAGTAAATCTAGCCGATGAACATTGAATATTTCTTTCATAGAATGTGCATTATATGCTAATATATATGACCGATATGCATCTTTAGCCATATTGTTCAAATGATAAATGCCAGCCACCAACTTCTCCTGCACAATCCAGATGGCTCTGCTTAAGATAAACTGCAGTTGGTTACCATATAAAATAAATTCGCACATCAGGAAACAGGAATATACCAGATGAGATTGTACATTCGCCAGCTTCTTATTATCAAATGCATACTCTTTCACAGGAACCTTTGCTGCCTGAAATCAAGCATATGTTTAAACTTTAACACTTCAGCATAATAATCCGAGAATAACTTTCAAGTCAATATTATATATTATACTTTCATTTCATAGCCTTATTTTATAATTTCCCCTGGGATAAAAACTGCCTTCCCCCTATCTTAAAATGGCATCAGGCATAACAAACTCTAGGGTTCCTCAAGTGTAAGATATCAGATTGAGAGTTTCCATAAATTCGTGAAAACTCTTTAAAATCAACTGGTAGACTCATATCAGTCTAGTTCATATAAAAAATAACATATCAATTTCATAATTGAACACTATAATTAAGCAAAATAGTAAACAATAATTTAATCATGATTATCAAACTCTAGGGTTAACCCGTAAACCCTTCCGAGTTTATAAGTTTTTTATTGGACTATGAGTGAACTCATATGTAAACTTGTTCTAAGATAAAGAAAGGTCACGCATACATTAAAAGCCTCTTTGTTGTTATTACCTACTGTTGGGTCATCAGTCCCAAACCAACCCAGGCCCAAACATGGCTCTTTGAAGCCTCTGTAATAAAGATTACTTTGGGCTGTAGACCACACGAAAGAGAAAGAAACTGACCTTCAAATAGTGAAGAAATTGCAATTCTTCAGGTATTAGGAAAAGTAAAGCATTTCCTTTTCCACCTTCCCCACGAGCTGTTCTACCAACCCTATGGATATATTCCTGGAAGCAATATTATCACATGTTATACTATGTATTGATGCATAAGGCTACGAAGACACAAATCGGAAAAGAAAGTAAACATAACAGGAAGCACCTTTGGTTCATCAGGTGGATCATACTGCACAATCCAGTCCTACAAGAAAAGGAAGAAATGTGATTAAATATTTACATCTTTTTATTGATTTCCAATTCAGATAAATTATTTCCAGGCTTATTCTATTGTTAAGTATTCAAGTTGAACATTGCCAGTAAATAACAAAAATACTAGAAATTCGCAAACCAAACAAAAGTTTCCCTCCTAATGTTTCTAGTCCTGCCACTGCTAGCTACTTTAGTATTTTTGGGAAATGTTGGAAGTTGGACACATCTTGAGTGTTATGAGCACTCTCACAAACATCAGTTCAAGTTTGAGAGGTGTAAAGGGGGCAAGAGTCAAGATCTTTGAAGACGTTTATTTTGTTTATACTAAGGGTTTTGTAATTGTCTATAACATGAAATAATGAGGTTTTCTTAACATTGTTTATAAGTTAAATGCTATTTAAGAAGTTTTGTCATTAAGCATGTTCATAATTTAGTACTTATTGGTTTCTCTTAAGTTGGAATTTTCTTAGGTACCAGATTAATATGGCACCCGAGTCCACCATTGAATTCTATAACAAATTCATTGACAGTCACCCAACAACAATGAACACTACCAGTAAGGCAGGGCGACCTAGATTCTAGTGTACTACAGAATCTTCTTTACTGAAATTCTTCTAAACAATGATTACATTGTTCTCTTTTAACATTTCTGTACAGGCAGTTGTGAGTAATTGGTTGCAAAGTGCAACTGAAGAGTCTAGAGTGAAAACGTTAGCAGTATGAAGCGTCCTAAGCACGTTTACAAGCCAAAAATATTCATGTAACCTGATAAGAAAAAAAATAGCATACCACATCAGGTATGTCAAGTCCTCGAGCAGCAACATCAGTACAGAGCAAGATTCCTTTTTCAGCTTTGCAGAAGTTGAAGAATGTAGAAGTACGGGCATGTTGCTTTTGTTTTCCATGAATATTTAAGCAGTCCAAACCAGCACTTTTGAGAAGTTCTGCGTGGAATTTGACAGAGTTGCATGAAGAGAAAAAAACCATCACTTTTTTTGTTTGATATCTCCTCAATAATGAGTAGAGAACAACAAAACGCTTAGCACAGGGAACAACAACATAACCCTGTTGCAATCCTTCATTAGTAACCTACATTAATAAGAATAATGTCAGTTAATCTAATAATGATGAAAACAAATTCCAAAGCTTAAGTAAACATAAAGGTATCACCTTTTTTCTCCCATCATCTACATCAATATAGATAGGAGTTGTTTGAAAAGATAAGCGGGCCAGATCCTTAACCTGCAATTAAACACAAAAACTTTAAATCTAAAGCAGAGACAACAAGTAACAAATATGCTTGCATACCCCAGACTCTCACTTTCAAACATAAAATGCATTATCGTCAAGCATTCAGTCCAAGTGTATCAAGTGGGAAAATAGAGTAAGTAAACAATTAGATTAAGATTTGCTTTAGAAAAAGAGTGTGTTTAATGGTGACAATGAAGAACAAACCTTCTTTGTTTGTGTGGCTGAAAACAAAGCCGTTTGCCTTTGCTGTTAAAGGGAAAGCAAAATAATTAGTCATACTTTTGGGTATTAGGTAGAAACAAAGACTAGAGATACACTTAAAAATACATTGAATTTACAAGAGGAAAATTATATAGAAGATACAGCAGCTACATCTCGGTATTCAAAAGATTGGCCCCAAACCTAAAACATGCTAGTCATATTGGTTACTCAAACCATATACCTACTAGAAGAAATGCAGTGCTACTTTGTCAAGAAAAAGAAAAGATTACAAAACGGGGTTTTTTCACTTTGTTACAAGCTTAGATGCAAACAGCCACTGCCATGCAGCAAACCCAACAAACATGGTGGAAAGAATTATGGCTAGATAAAACTAGCTAATCTCAGGTAGTGTAGCAAAGAGCCAAACACCAAAAAAAAGTCATAGCACCAGAAATAGACCATTGCTGAAACAGAAAGTGGGAAACATTTCACAACTGTACATTTTGTTGTCCAAGATAACAAAATATCCCTATATTGGTTAAAATGATGTTAAATGGAATTAGAACCTTCCTTCCTAATCAAGGTCACCTATTGTCTTTACTTTTCCCTTCTAGACCTTTGAAAACATCCTTTTGTAGGTTGCATCATAAACTTCAATATCATTAAATGCTCAAAAGTAACGAGAAATATTCACTGAGAAAGCAATTTATATTTAATTATTTTGTCCAATTTAGTTTTCTCTTAAATGATATTGTAATATCTATTCTTAAGTATTTTTTTGTTTGGGTTCCCCAGTTAAATAATACCAATCATAAAGCAATAACGTGGTTGGAGTGCTTAAACATGGCACAACTTCATGACAGCATTAAAATTTCATAGTCTTTTTGCAAGACAAAATGGGGGGAATGAAAGGAGAAATCAGCTACACAAGGCAAGAGCTATGATACCTTTGGAAGTATGTTAATAATCTGCTTCATCTCCTCCTCAAAGTTTGCTTCCAATATCCTGTCGGCTTCATCAATCATGAGGCACTGTCAAATCAAGCAAAGGCTCAGGCCTCAGTGTAAGAAGGATAACCAGGTTATAGACTTACATATGCATGCATCCACTATATTCCAAATATGAGATATTTAAATGCAATAAAATCAGGAGTCACAACTCAAACCCCAAATTGAGAAAAACAAAAAGGCCTATAATACCAGCATTTTATAATACTTCAGCATTAAATGCCAACCTGGCTTTTGAATAACAACCAGCTTCCTCCCTAATATGTAGTATCTCTAAGGGCAACAAGTCTAAGCAGGTATAGTAAGAACATCTGAATGATGTTAGCAAATTCAAGTTAACAACAATGATGCAGTCCTTGGTCCTGTGATCCCATCACCAAACAAATTTTCAATCCAACAATTCAGTGTAAGATTTTTTTTAATGTTTTAATTTCATAAAATATTCTCAATATTTATCTATGACTTCTGATCAGAAAGCACATTCCATTTTATCTTCTTTTCTAACATAATCATATCAACTTCGGAAAGCTTCAGTCATCTTCTCAACATATACTACTTCTATTACACAAATATACATCAAGTAAACAGATTATATGAACAACAACGAACTAAACAAAACTTTGCTCTCCAGAACTAAATTGCTGACCAAAAGATAGCACATACTAAGAATTAATATTAATAATATACTGGGATGAACGTTTCCATAAACACTTCTAAGAGAAAAAATGAAGTAAACTTCTCCGTAAGCAGAAATTAGTTTAGGCATAAGCCAATCTAAAAAATTTCTCCAATAGTAACTTCTCCAAATTAGATTTCTAACTTATACACAAGATATTTTTAGTTTAGGAAGAAACTTATCTCACTTCTTTCTTATTATTGCCCTCTTTTAAGTTATTAGAGAGAAGTTTAAACAAGTCCTATATCACTAAAATCTAAACACAAATGCTAATGCTACTTGTCAAATAAAACATAAGTGGAGTTCTCCAATCAGAAAATAGAGTTTCGTAGACAAAACTTACATGCGGTTCCTAAGGTGCTGATACACACTCTAATACATTCTACCTTGTTAACTTAAATTGATTAGAGTAAGGCAGCATCAACAGCTAATTATGTCAAAGTTTTGTCTACCAAATGCATGCATATTTACAATTACAATGAAGCAAAATAGGGAAAGAATTCTACGAAAGATCCACAACTCAATACCTTCAAGTTTTTATATATGAACCCGTTCGTGTTTTGAAGGTGATCGAGAAGCCTACCCGGCGTCGCCACCAATAGGTTCACCCCTTTCACAATGCGCTCAGCCTCTCCCCTTCGCCCTGAACCCCCAATCACCAAGCCGAGCGTTTGCGAATGGTACTTCAGCAGCTCCTTGGCCACGGCATGCGTCTGAATCGCGAGTTCCCTCGTCGGACATATCACAACAACACCCGTACCGTTCCGCGGAGTGAACTGAGCGTTGTACAGCAACTCCACCGCCGGAACCAAAAACGCTAGGGTTTTCCCAGCACCCGTTCTCGCAGCACCCAGCACGTCCTTTCCGATCAGCAGCGGCGGAATCGCCCTCGCTTGAATCTAAATTGAGCAAGTACAACTTTACTTATATGAAAAAAATCTATCAATTAATTAAACCAAAAAAAAAAGGAAATGTAGAAACGGCGTTACCTGAGTCATACGGTGGAAGCCCATGTCCGCAATGGCTTTGGAAGTAGGTTCGGACAAGCTAAGGGAGGAGAAAGACTCGGAACTCATGATTCCCGACGAATCGTTATTGCTCACCTTTATCTCTTCATCTTTTCGTTCATCTTCTTCTTCTTCTTCATCTTCGGTTTGTGTCAGCGCGCTATCAATTTTATCATCGTTCTTCTCCTCTTGTTTTTGCGTGGTCTTGTTTGGTCTTTTTCTCTTGCGATTCTTCTTCTTGTTAGCTTTGGTTTGGTCCTCGCGCTCGGACGAGGTGGGCTCGTTGTCTTCTGCTTCGGCCATGACTGCTTCTGGTGCTTTTTTGCTCCTTCTAGTGTCTGCGACAGCCGAAGGAACAAACTCTCCTCTCTATCGTTAAACCCTAGTACCGGTGGTTTTCTTGTGGGTTTTTCTTTTTCTTTTTCAGTTAAGTTTAATATATAAATATATTTTAGTTATTGAGTTTGGGTATTTTTTCAGTCCTTTAAATTGAATTTTTTAATTCTTAATTTCAGAAAATAATTTTATTTTCCTTCTTACAGTGGTTAATATGATTAAATACATTTATATTAATAATATATTTGACTAAAACAATGACGTTTAACCATATTTTAAAGTTGTTTACTAAAATATTTCTTATTTTTTAAATATAAAATAAACTTTGTTTTAATTCCTCCAATTTAAAAACCATTTTTTAGCCTTTAAATTTAAAATTGATTATTGTGCTGACTCTCAAATTGAAAAAAATATTAAATTTTTAATTCAAAATTAAATATGATATTTTTTATTTTATTTTAGTCTTTTTTTTGAGAAAAAAGAAAAGAAAAATGAAATAGATATATAACATCTATCAGAACTTTTTTATTTATATGAATAAATTTAATGAACTAACAATATATTTTAAACCATTTATGCATTAGACACAAAGTTGTTGCCATTACAAAATAACCAAAACAGATTGAGATTGTTGTTTCACCAAAAAATCAGTCATTAAAAATGTGGTGAGATCACTGATTATTCAATCAACACCAAGGTAGATAATTCCTAAAAGAAACACCAAAGAAGTGGTATAACTTCAATGAACAAGTTAATGAAAAAAAATAGTAAAATAAATAACTAATAAAAAGTATAAGTTAAAATTATTATTCTCTTTAATAGAGATACTATTATATAAACTTATATAGACATTAACATAACAAGATAAATATTATTAAGTTGAAAATAATAGTAAAAAAAGATAATCAAATTATTAAACTTTATATTTATACAAGTTCACAACAATAGTTAAGATATTTTTTAATTTTTTTAATATGGACGTGTATATATATAGGCTTTAAAATCCTAAAATTCAAAAAACACGAAAAATTTAAAATTTAATGTTCATATACACTCAAATATAATTAATTAGTACATGAGAAAGAATCTATATGAAAAAAAAATAAAAAAAATTGTTGCAAAGATATAAGTTTTCTGATTTTTCTATATATATTATTATTATTATTATATATATATATATATATATATATATATATTAATAACATACCTTTATTTATAGGAATAATATTTAAGTTTTTATTTATTAATTAATATTTTAATTAAATAAATTAAAATAATTATTATATTTATTAATTAAAATAATTAATTATAATAAAAAATTAAATTAAATTAAATTAATTAATTATTATAATTTAAATTATAATATATTTATTTATTTTAATAATATAATAAAAATATAATATTTTTAATTATAAATTTTTTAATTATAATTTTAATATGTAAATATTCTTTTAAAATTGATTTACCATTTAATAATTTTTGTCTTTAATCTGTCGATTTATTCCCAATTTTTAAGCAGGGATCGGCTAGTCGGATTCAACTTATATTTATGTATTCGTAGAGCAAGCGAAAGAAAAATTTTGTCATAAGAAAAATGATTTTGTTTCTTAAGTAGGAGGAACCAAATTAATTTTAGATTGACACATTAGTATTATTTATCTATTTTGTTTAATTTTATCCGCCAGTTAATAAATGGTTTGGTCCCTTTTTTTTTTTTTTTTTAAATTGATCCAGTTTATTCTCTTTTGTCCAATTTCTTTTATCTGCCTCATGCTAAAAATTCGAACCTATGTAAAGAAAACCATGTCTATTCTTAGAAAAATATAATTTGAAATTATTATTGAATACAAATTATTATGTAAAGCCATATAACTTAAAAGATATGAATTAAAACAGCAAATTCTTACATTACATACTAAAATAGGAGTATAAAAAAATAGTAGAAGAAATATTAATTAAATTTACTTGATATCCAAAAATATCATTCAACAGACATTAAAATTTTTTTTACTAAAAACAATATTTTGTTGAAAAAAAAATTAAATGATTCCTGAGTTGTCCAAATTAACTTAAAATGTTACATTGTACAGACCCAAAATATATCTCGTATATGTGTTGAAACCTGCTTGAAACTTCAACTGGGTGACACAAAGAACCATAAAATGTGGGGCCAAGGATTAACTGTTTCAGCTACATTTGACCGTTACATACAAAGAGAGCAATTCAAAATTAGTACTGCAAAATTCAAAACTATCTACTCTCTACTGTTCTACCTTCTCCTACGACACTCCCATTTAGTTTTTTTCACCTACATTTTTTCAGTAAAAAAAAGGATAGAATTTCAATTTCAACGATGAAGAAGGCTTTTGAGATTAGGTGGCGTAATTAGTTGAAAATGGAGCTTCAACATCAGATTCCCTCCGCTTAAAGCTCATCCTCGCCGATCCATCGTTTCCTTCCGAAGCCAAACCATCTGATTCCAACCGAAGCTTAACAAACTGACCAAACAAATCTCACAATGCCCGTGTCGACTCGGTCCCAGACACCGAACGAGTCAAACTCGCCGCACGATGACTTGAAGGGGAAGATGAAAGCGCTTCTGGCATTATACGAGGAGCATAAGCAGAAGCATATCGCTGCAGCTCCCAAGATCCCTTCTTTGGGGTCCTCAAGGGAGAAAAACGGGAGGCGCATTCTGGTGTTCGTGAGGGCGAGGCCATTGACGAAAAAGGAAACGGAAACGGGTGCGCGCTGCTGCGTCAGAATCATGGATCGCCGTGACGTTTACCTAACGGAGTTCGCCGCCGAGAAGGATTATCTCAGGTTGAAGAGGCTCAGGGGTCGCCATTTCACCTTCGACGCTTCGTTTCCACACTCTGCCACTCAGCAGGAAGTTTATTCCGCCACGTGAGTTTCGTTTTCCATTTATAAAATTATTACTGGCAATTTAGGTATTCTTTTAGGGAAAGAAAATCATGGATACAATGATTTAGATATTTCTTTTTATGACGTACATAAGTATTATTGTTGATCTACTTTTCCATTAAATTGAGAATTTAATTTTGGTTATTTATATTTTTTTTAAATACATTGTATATTATCTAAATATAGTTATAGGATTAGAGTTTCTTAGCATGTTAGTTATAGAAATCTAATTTTGATTAACTAAGAAGCACCCAAGTTATTGCATGTTATTACTAGTATATGCTCTCAGTTTAGCTAACTTCTCAGGAAACCCTTGCAATGGAATAAAAAAAAATGTCATGAATATATTGAAAAGTTAAAATTAATCTCTATAAGAAGATATTTTAAAAGTTCTCACCTATTTGTTTAAACTAGTTTGAATTTGCAGAGAAGCTTATTTTATTATCTTTTTAAACGTGTTACACTGTAAAAAAGGAAATTATCAGATGAATTCCCATTTCAATAGTTACTTGATTAATTTAACATTTTGAAAACTTAAGGAACGCGGATGTATTTGATTGAGCTTATTTAGAACCTTTTCCTTCATTTTCTTAAGAGTTGAAAAAAGATTACATATTTAAAAAATATATATACCAACATGCTATGTGGTCATTTTTATGTTCAAGAGACTAGGCTCCATTTGTCTACCTTATTGCATTTTTTTGTCCTTTGATAAAACTGGGTATCACTAATGATAGAAGCAATGTTTTCTATAGACTAATTTTGATTTCTCAATTCGTCTTCAAACTGTAAAAAAGAATCATGTTGTTTTGATGTTAGTATCAATAATTGTTGTGGGTGTTATTCATATGCTATATCATTTTCTAGAGATAAATATGTTACAATAAATTGCAATTTTGCTTGTTTTGACATCACTGATGTGTTGCTTTTTATCTTCTCTTCTATAGTGTAAGTGGGGCTTGTTATTTTCTGACAACTTCTGTATGCGCATTTTATTACATGCTTAGTTGTTTTGCTTGATAGGGGTTCGGCGGGAAAAAATAGAAGGTCTTGTGGGGGGAGGATTGAATTGTTATGTCAATATTATTACTAATTGATTGAGCTTCAAGCTCAATGGCGTTTGGGGTTATGCCACTTTTTTTATATTGTACTTGGAAATTAAACCCTTAAGAGAAAAGGGTTTGGTCGCAGTATAGAATCTTTCTGTGCTTAATTTTCAGCGTGCATTTAAAATGTTATTGCTCAGGCAGTTATTTATGTTTCATGGAAAGGTACATTGACTTTACACTTTCAGAACCTCAGAACTTGTGGAAGCCGTTCTGCAAGGGAGGAATGGGTCAGTTTTCTGCTATGGTGCCACTGGAGCTGGAAAGACTTACACAATGCTTGGAACAGTAGAGAATCCTGGTGTGATGGTGTTGGCTATCAAGCATCTGTTTAGTAAAATCAGGATGAGAAGTTGTGATGGAAACCATGCGATTCATTTATCCTATCTTGAGGTTTATAATGAAACTGTCAGGGATCTGCTTTCACCTGGAAAACCTCTGGTTCTAAGAGAAGATAAACAGGTCTACTTTCTTATCTGTAAATAATGTTAAATCTTCCGAAATATTCAAGAGAGCATTGTTTATTATCTGCAGAGCATGATTATCCAACTCTTGGGTCAACTTGCAAACTTGGCCGAGTTTACGAGTTTACTTATTGGTTATGAGTCAACTCTTTTATAAACTAATTTTTGTGATGGACTTAAAGTAAACTTGGCTAATTAGGGGTCCACCCGAAGTAGACTCGGAGCAGATATTTTTTTTTCATATGAAGTATTTCTTGTGAGTCTGAGTCATGTCCATGGAGTTTTCACGATTCTACATAAAGACTTTGGAGTTTGATCATCATGCTGCTTAGTTACATACATATTATAGTGCATCTGATTTTAGAAGAAAATGCTTGTTCTGGAGATAAATCTGAGAGGTTTATTTATGATATTGCTTGATGCTAGTGTTTGGTCATATATTATTTGCAAACATAAGCCAAAGTTTTGACAAAGGCATCAAACGTTAATTTCTCAATAGACTCTACTTTTCAATTGTATCCTTTACATTGTCTAATTATGTTGTAGGGGATTGTTGCAGCGGGTCTTACACAATACCGAGCTTATTCTACTGATGAAGTAATTTTCTGACCAAGTTTGTTAGATTTAGAAGTTTAGACAGCTGTTCGAACTCCCAGAGAAATTTCTTTCTTTTCGTTATTGCTTCAGGTCATGGCATTGCTTCAACAAGGAAATCAGAACAGAACCACAGAACCAACTCGTGCAAACGAAACATCTTCACGCTCTCATGCTATTTTGCAGGTAAAGAGTGAAAGTTTTTGAGGGAAAAAATGAGCAATCCCTTAAATGTTGTGATTGTGACGTGCTTAATTTTTTATATCTAGGTTTTGGTTGAGTACCGAGTTAGAGATGGTGCAATGAATATTAACAAAATGGGCAAGCTCTCATTGATTGATCTTGCAGGGTCAGAGAGAGCTCTTGCCACAGATCAAAGAACAATTAGATCTCTTGAGGGTGCCAACATAAACCGGTCTCTTCTAGCACTAAGCAGTTGCATTAATGCTCTCGTAGAAGGCAAGAAACACATACCATACCGAAATTCAAAACTCACTCAACTTCTCAAGGACTCATTAGGAGGATCTTGCAACACTGTCATGATTGCAAACATAAGCCCGAGTAATCTTTCATTTGGAGAAACCCAGAACACTCTTCATTGGGCTGATAGAGCCAAGGAGATTCGAACAAAGGTCAAATTCTCTTTTACCTGTTAGTGTATATAGATTTATATTTTACAATTCTGTTTTGACTCAGATTCTGTTTTGGTCTTATTTCCTTTATTTTGTTATACGGTTGTAACCACTCTAACAGCTCAGCCCTAGGGACTGTAATCCTTTTCTCTTCTAGGTTCTCTCTATATAAAGAGAACATTCTAATCAATCAAGTAGAAAAGAAAGTTGAGAATAACTTTCTTCATTTATCACTTGTTTCCTTTCTCTGTTAGAGTAAATTTAATTCTAATATGGTATCCAGAGCATGAAGCCTAATTTATGGGCACTGGTCCTGAGCTCACAACTCGTCCTTCTCCAATGGCTTCTTCGACTCCAGTCATCTTCTCATATGCTATATCCGAAAAATGATCAGATACTAACTTTTTTACTCTAGAAGCAGCAAGTTGAGCCTGTGATCAAAGTGCATCGTCTTCATCAATATCTCGTCAATCCTTCCATCCCCTCCCAATTTTTATCTCTCTTTGATCGTGATTTAGGGATTGAAAATCCAGAATACACCACTTGGGAGACCCAAGATCAACTATTACTTTCATGGTTGTAGTCCTCCTTATTTGCCTCATTCTTAGCGTGTATCCTTGGTTGTAACCATGCATTTCAAGTTTGGGATAAAATTCATACCCACTTCAACTCTCAAACAAAGGCTAGGGCTCGTCAGTTGCGTACTGAGTTTCGCACCATCAAGAAAGGTGATAGCTCTATCAATGAATTTCTTATGCGTATCAAGGTTCTTGTTCATTCTCTTAATTCAATTGGTGATCCTGTTTCTGAGCACTAACAATTAGAAGTTCTCCTTGAAGGCCTTCCCGTTGAGTATGAAGCCCTTCTTTCTCTCATGCATAGCAAACCTGAACTCTTCTCATTCTCTGAAATAGAGTCCTTGCTTGTTGCTCAAGAAGTACGCCTGGAAAGATTCAAACATGATAATGACAGTGTCTCTCTCAATCTCACTGACGCAAATTCACAAACAACTTCAACCCCAATTGTTCAAGTCACTCAGATGAGCTCGCAGTCTAATCCGCATTTTTCCCATCCTTCCTCTACAAGGGGTGGTTATTATTAGCGTGGCAGATCTAGTCGAGGTCACAGGGGTGGACGCTCTGATCGTGGCACAGTTCAATGCCAAGTTTGTAGCAAGTATGGTCATATTGCTTCGGTTTGTTATTTTCGCTTTGACCCCAACTATGTGGCTCAATCATATACTTTTTCCCCTGCGCCGCCTCAACAATTTTATTCCTCCTATCCACCTTAGTTTCATGGAAATCAGGTTACAGGGTCTTCTTTCTCACCACGTCCTCATCAACCACATCCTATGTCATCTGTTCCACCACCTCAACCACATGCATGTTACTCATGCCACACCTGTCCCAGTTCCTGCATAGCAGTCTCAGAACTGGTTTGTTGATTCTGGAGTTTCGCATCATATAACCTCTGATGGCACCAATATCATTGACCTTATGCCCTCTTCCAAGGATGACCATGTCTTCCTTGGTAATGGACAAGGTTTGCCCATACATCTTTCTGGTTCTGTAATTTTTTCCTCTTCTCACAATCCACACATTTCTTTACAGCTTAAAAATCTGTTACATGTGTTTGTCCTTAATAAAAACCTTGTCAGTGTTAGTCGGTTTGCCAAAGATAGCAATGTGTATTTCGAATTTCATTCTTCTGTTTGTTTTATCAAGTCTCAGGTTTATCACTCTATCTTGCTTCGTGGCTACCTTGTTCGTGATGGTATGTATCAGTTTCCTCTGCCTCCGCTGCATTCTTCGCTCATGCCTCCTCTTCATGCTCCATTTGTTTCTATTGTTCACAAATCACTCTCTGTTTCCACTATACCCACACACAAGTTCACTATGTTTTCCCTTTGGCATAATAGGCTAGGTCATCCTTCTGTTACAGTTTTACAAAATGTTATTGAATGTTGTAATCTTCCTCCATTAAATAAAACAACTTCTGATTTCTATGTAGCATGCTGTATGGGAAAGTCTCTCCAACTTCCTTCACAATCCTCTTTAACTTTTTATACTCAACCGTTACAACTTGTTTATTGCGATTTATGGGGTCCTTCGCACATTAAGTCTTCCATGGAATATACCTATTATGTTTCCTTTGTTGATGCATACAACCGATACACTTGGATCTATTTTCTAAAGCAAAAATTTGAAACCATCCATGTTTTTAAACAGTTTAAAGTCTCTGCTAAACTTCAATTGAATTCCAAAATAAAAGAAATTCAAACAGATTGGGGTGGTGAATTCAAACCTTTCACTCATTTTCTCACTTCTCTTGGTATTCATCATTGTCTTATATGCCCTCATACTCACCATCAAAATGGTGTAGTAGAGCGCAAACACCGTCACATTGTTGAAATGGGTCTTACCCTTCTCTCCCAAGCCTCTTTTCCCATGTCCTTTTGGGACCATGCTTTCCACACTATCGTTTACATCATTAATCACCTTCCCTCGTCTACTGCACCTCATCGTATTCCCTATTCCACTCTTTTTCAAAAAGACATCAACTACAACTTCTTCAAAACCTTTGGTTGTGCCTATTTTCCTCACACACGTCCTTCCAATACCAATAAATTGCAGTTTCGGTCCACTGCTTGTACCTTCTTAGGATATTCCCCTTGTCACAAAGGATACAAGTGTTTTGATACTAATGGCAAAATCTTTGTCTCTAAGGATGTTGTTTTTAATGAACATCATTTTCCCTTTGCCAATCATGTTCAGTCTCCTTTGTTAGCACCTTCATCCTCTCGGGTTCTTCCTCTGGGCATCATTCCTTCTGTGACTAATTCTCCCACACAACATGCTCTACTTCTGAAACATCTCTTGTTCTGTCTCCTACTGTGTCTTCCTCCTCTCATGACCACTCTTTAGATCAGCCTGTTGTTCCTCCTTTTCACGTGTCTCCTACACCTCAATCATTGCCTCCTATTTTGCCTTTACCATCCCAACCAACTCATCCTATGCAAACCCGCTCCAAATTTGGGATTGTTAAACCCCGTCGCTTTCCCACCTTATTTCTCAGTGTTGCAGAACCTTCTACTGTTAAACAAGCCTTGTCTTCTCCTCCTTTGTGCCAGGCTATGCAGTGTGAATATGATGCGTTGATGGCAAATCAAACCTGGACTCTCGCTGCTCTTCCTTCTGGACATACTGCCATTAGTTGTAAATGGGTCTTTCACATTAAAGAAAACCCAGTTGGTTCTATTCAAAAGTATAAAGTACTGTTGCAATCTCTCATATCAAAACTGCACGTTGTCTTCGCTCTTAAACAACTTGGTGATCTTGAGTATTGAGGTAAAACGTCTTCCTAATGGATCTTTTCTCCTTTGTCAAACAAAATATATTCGTAATCTGCTTGAAAAGGCTGGCATGACAGAAGCTAAAGGCATTTCCACTCCTTTTCAAGGTGGACTCAAATTCTCCAAATACGGCTTTGACTATATAGATAATCTTGCTCTTTACCGGTCCATTGTGGGTGCCTTGCAATATATCACTATAACCAGGCCTGAGATTGGTTTTAGTGTCAATAAAGTTTGCCAATTCATGTCTCAACCGTTATCTGATCATTGAAAAATTGTCAAGCACATCTTACGTATCTCAAGGGTACTCTTTCTTATGGATTACATCTTCAACCTTCTCCTAGTCCTACCAAGTATACTCTCACTGCTTTTTGTGATCCCGACCGACTCGTCTCCGCCCCGAGTTTGACGGGGAAAACCCGAGTTGACCGGGGGCGGGATGGGTAATGCAATCCCCACCCCTACCCCGGCCCCGTCCCCGCCCCGTCCCCGTCCCGCCCGCCCGACTTTATATTTAAATTTAAATTTTAAAATATTAATATTTTAAAAGTATTTTCTTTTCTTTTTTATTACATAAAAGGTTATTTTTTTTATATTTCACCAATTTTTATTTTTCTTCTACCTATTTTTTAATTTTTTTGTCTTTTTTAATCTTTTATATCAATTAATTTATTACATTATTCTCTCTTTTACCTTTCAGTTTTTCATATTTCCTTAATCTCTCCCATCAATTTGTTTTTTTTTCAATCTTTTCAATCAATTTGATGAATACAAAGTTAATTTTTTTTTATTCTTTATCTTTTTCTAAATATTTTACATAAATCTTAGTAGTAACTAATATGATTTTATTTATAATTTATATTTATTAGGTTTTATTATGTCATTTTTTATCTTATTATTTTTATTTATCATATATCAAATTTTATCTTAATAAAATAATTGTATTTTAAAGGATTAAAGGAATTGATAATTTAAACTTTTATTATTTTGAACTAATTGAATAATAATTAACTTATTAAATATTTCCTTATAAACTATATATTTTATATTTTTAAATGACAACTTAAAAATGAATTAACTTATATATATAATCAAATGTTTGAATACAATATTATAATAATAATAATGTTATAAGTATTCAAATATTTGAATACAGATATTATAATAATAATAATAATGTTATAAATAAAAAATGATTATATATTTCATTTACATACATATTTTAATATAAATATAATAAATTAAAATGTATATTTAATTATAATAATTATAAATTATAAAATTATAAATATTTATTTATATATAAAAAATAGATAGTAAAATTAATTTATTATATAAATATAATTATCTTTTTAAAAATAATATAGATCGGAGACGGGCGGTGCGTGAACCCAAAACCCAGCGGGAGCAGAGAACCACGGGGATGAGAACTTAATTTCTAATCCCCGCGGGGATCGGGGAGGCCAAACCTGCCCCGCCCCGTTCTATGCCTACCTCAGATGTTGATGACCGAAGATCCACTTCAGGGGCTTGCATATATTTCGGTAAAAATCTGGTTTCTTGGTGGTCTAAGAAACAAACGTTGGTTGCTCGGTCAAGTGCAGAGGCGGAATATCTCAGTCTTGTTATCACTGCTTCTGAAATCTTATGGTTACAATCTCTTCTTAAAGAGTTAAGAATTTCTTGTGACACACCGGTCATCTATTGTGATAATCAGAGTACAGTTGCTTTGAGTCATAATCTAGTTTTACACTCCCATACAAAGCACATGGAATTAGACATATTTTTCGTTCGAGAAAAGGTTTTGGATCGATCTTTAATTGTCTCTCATATTCCAGCCAGTGATCAAGTTACTGACATCCTCACCAAATCCCTCTCTCAAGCTCGGTTTAGTATCTTACGTCACAAACTCAATGTTATTGATTCTTTTCAATAACTTTGTGTTCGAGGGGGAATGTCAGTGGATATATAGATTTATATCTTCTAATTTTGTTTTGACTCAGATTCTGTTTTGCCTTTATATCCTTTATTTTGTACGGTTGTAACCACTCTGACTGTAATCCTTTTCTCTTCTAGGTTCTCTCTATATAAAGAGAACATTCTAATCAATCAAGTAGAAAAGAAAGATGAGAATAACTCTCTTCATTCATCACTTATTTCCTTTCTCTGTTAGAGTAGATTTAATTCTAATATTACCATTTCTAGCGTGTTCATATACATACTAGTATCTTCCAAATGTTTTCATAAATCAATATACATTCACGTTGACATTTAGGTCATCAAAAGATACAGCAAGCAATTTTATGTTCTTCAGTTTATCACTTCTGCAAGTACAGTGTTGAAAACTTTTAAACCTGTTTTTATGTTTTTTGCAGGCATATAATGCAAATGAGGATGTATTGCGAGTGCCTGAGACAGAAACAGACCAGGTCAAGTTAGTACTTGAGCTGCAAAAGGAGAATCGTGAATTGCGAATGCAGCTAGCGCAACAGCATCAGAAACTTGTGACACTTCAAGCACAATCCTTAGTTCCCCCAACACCGCCTTCAGCTACATCTCTTCTTTCCACTCCTCCAACTTCTGCCCCGCCAAAAGAAAAACGAAGGACCAGACCCTCTTTCATAGCTGCAACTCATATCACTCCAGAGACTAAGGACAAGGGAGATGAGGTAGCTGTCAGAATCAGAACACTTCAACAAAGAGTAAAAGCCTTGGAGGCAGAGCTAGATAGAGTGAAAAAGGATAACAGTTCGCAGCTAAAGCTGAAAGATGATGTCATTCGGGAACTTTCGAGAAAGGGTGGGAAAAAAGTGGCAGTAGCAGGGACTAGTCTACGGCCAAAGGAGGCCAACACCGGAGAATTGAAGAGTCCAAGCCATCGTTTCCGGTCCCCTGTACCAACTGCAAGGAAACGAAGCTTTTGGGACATAACCACCGCCAACAGCCCATCAGTTACCACATTGAATGGGAGAAAAACTAGAAGTTATGTCATTTCTGAACCTACTGCACATCCATCTATGCTTCTTCAGGTCCAGTGTGTTACTTTTCACCTTATTTTTCACCTGCATGTTTCAGCAGCATCAGCATATAACAAAATTAAATCTATATAGATTTGCAATAATATCTACTCTTTTAACAGTTAGTTCTGAACACTCACGACATGACTCTTTTTTCTTATGTTTATCTCAAAGAAAAGAAGTTAATTATAAAGAAAAAAAAAACTTATATGTCATGTTTCTAGTTGAAGTACATACTCCCTATGATTCCATTACACTGAAACTTTTTTCCCGATAGAGAGATGATGATTCTTAGTAAAGTAAACGACGTTTTCTTTTTCTTTGCGGTGTTACTGATCCATCTTGTGGATTACATTATTCAGCCCGGATTTGCTCGAACAAAAGGTTATATTACGTGATCTTCTAGGAGGAGTTACAAAAGGAAGTTTAAGGACAGAAGGCCAAGTACAGAAGGTCTGCTATTTTTTTATTTTTTTTTCAAGACCCTGATACGACCAAAATTTCTCTCCGGTCAAGTGGTGGCTCAATATGAAAGAGATCAATGCAGGTCGGTGTGCTCCTCCTCCTTCCATCTTTATCTCTTCTTGTGTAATTCAATCATAGGAATTAGGATGATACTTTCTCTAGCCTAGGTGTAGACCAATGTGATGCATTACATGCTCACATCACATGCTTCATTGAAGCTTTTGGATAAAAGTCCAAAATCATTATACATTTGTACATTATTTTGTTCGTTTACTAGTTTGATTTGGAAAATTAACTCCCCAGCTCACCAATTTTCAAACTAGGTTCATGAATATTTAAAGATAAAAGATGTTAATGTTATGAAATAAACAAGTCCAGGTCAATATTAAATTATTAAAGGAAAGCTTAACTACTGACAATAATAAACTAGCGTTCTTAGTTAATACGAAATAACTTTTGAAATAAAAATAGGAGAGACCCTAGAATGGAATTTTTTCCTGAAATAAAATTATAAAAATAAAATGATAATAATATAATTAATTTATTATATTTCAAATTATTATGTTAAATTTTGTACATTGGTTATTAAAAAAAATTATATTATAAAAATAATAATATAAGTAACTAAATAGAAATTTAAATGATTTTTAAAAAAATATTATTATTAAAATTAATTTAGTATATTTGTATTAATTTGATTGATATGAATATGAGACGGTAAATAATAATAATAAAGATAACATGTTTTAAAATTGTATTTATTAGAGGGAGGTAACACCTATGGTGAAGTCAAATAGTAATACAAGAGTATAAGTGTACAAGAATGAGAGAGTGAATATGTCTAGAATGATATTGTTATATTTATAGGTCTAATGATTAACTAAGGGTATCATGATTTTCTTGTAATCAAGTCTATTTTAATTTATGTATTGATGTTAAATAACTATTAAATTAATAATAATAAAATTTAAGAATTCTTATTGTGTATCATATACAAATTTCGAAATATGAAGATATTGAAGATGAATGTGCTCTATCTAAACTCAGGAGTCAAATTTTAGATTTCAATAAAGAAAGGAATTAATCAATGAGACAAATATCAAATATTTTTAAGCAATTGAACAATTTGTTTAAATTAACTCATTCATCTATTTATGATAAACGAATTTTAATTATTTAAATTTTCAGAAGAGTTAATATGATTCACAATATTGACTTAAGCTTTTGAAAGTGTTAATATATTGTTATCTAATCAATATGATGTATAGAAGACTCACACTCTTTATGATACTCAAATGTTTAATTGAAGTGTTTAAATAAAGTCGTGTTTTTAAAATATTGGTATTTCTATCCAAATTTATAATAATGAGTTGACTTATTCTCATTAATAAGTAATTATGTACAAATGAGTTAATGTGTATGTTTATTGATTATTTCTTCTTCTTATTTTTCTTGTCTGTTATTACTCATCACTACTTTGTGTGGCATAGTTAATTGATGATGTTATTAATTGTAGCTCAATATTATTGTGCAACGTTGATTACTCATTCTTTTTAAACCTAGCTTTTATGTTTTTTCAAGACATAACATCTAATATCATGCTTTATAAATTAATGCATAACTAGTTACTTACACTTTTTGAGATTGAACATTCTATATTATGCTCATAGATATAATTTAATGCATAATTGGTGGTGTTTATGCTTTTATGAATTGTAACGTTTTATGTTGGTTATTTATGTTATTACGAGTTAGAACATTTTATGTTATGGTGAAAGTGATAACTTGATGCATACTTCATTGCATATGTTATTCCAAGTTTAAACATTTTATGTTATGTTAAAAAAAATAACTTTTACATAATTTATTGTTTATATTATTCTAAACTAAGGCCTTTTATGTCGTGCTCAAAGAGATAACTTAGTGCATAGTATAACTCATTTATTCGAGTAAAATGCACTTGTTTTTATTTTAAGGAAGATGTGCAACTTGTTTATCGTGAGAAAGATGTATAATTCCTTTATCTTAAAAAGTTATGTCTTGAATGCAATAATAAAGAGTTAAATACATAATAACTTGAAATCAAATATTAAAAACTTAAAAACTTGTATTTTAATTGGGTGTGGTATACTGTGATAATATTATTGTATGTCAAATAAGGAAAAATATTAATTTAAAGACGAATTTTGCATTTTATTAATTATTTTAATAAAATAGAGATATATTCTTTTAATAAATATATTTTTAAATATAATAATAATAACTTATAAATTTAATATCATGTAATGGAATATATAATAATTTTTAAAAGAATAATAATTCTATTTAATATAATTTTGTAATAAATTTAAATTAAAAAACAAAGGAATTGTGCCTAATATTGGATTGAGAATTTTATAATATATTTGTGAATATGTTATAAACAAATAAATATCAATATATTTATATAATATTTAAAAAGATAAAATAATAGTAAAAATATACAAATATCCTGTTTGAATGAATAAACTAATTTTGAAAAATATTAAAAAATAAAAATATTACAATATTTGTTATTATCAAATTTTTAATAATTATATACATTTATCGAAGTTATTTTTAGATTATTTACATATAACAACATAAAAAAACTATACTATTATATACTAACAATAAAATGAACAATATATATATATATATATATATATATATATATATATATATACAAATAAAAATAATTATAATATTATATATGGTATTTTTTTCAACAAAATATTGTCTTGTATAAAAGAATAAAATAATATTATATATATAAAAATAAAGAAATATATTGTTTCATCAACGATATTTTCATATATAATAGATTAAAATAAATATAAAACTCTATGTCAACAAAAGTAAAGAGATATATTCTCTCACCAAAAACATGTTAATAAATAATAGGTTTATCAATAACCGTAAATTACATAATACAATGTCAGTCTAATATAAATTATATATAGACTAGTTAAAATATATTATATAATAATAAAAATGTTCCTACTAAAAGTAGTATATTGTAATAAAATGATAATATCATACAACATTTTGTGAAATTTTTCTATGCATATCTCATTAGATTTAGATTTTGTAGTATATGATTTGAATGATTAATGATTGAAAAGTATTATAATTCTTGTACATATTAATGAATTGAAACAATCAGGAGTATAGAAAATATAATCTTAGTAGATCTTAACACCTTTACATAATATGGTGATATGTAATTCAAAACAAATTTAATGAATAAAGCATGTGAGGTCTATTTTATATTTTTTTAATAAATAAAAATGACTTCTTTATAAAACTACAAATTAAATTTTTCATTTTTGGATTCTTTAAATTAAAATACTTTTAAAAAAAAGATAGAACTTAGATAAATTATTTAAAAGAAAGTCAAAGTTGTATAACAGGAAATTATACAAGATGAACGTTGAATATCCCACTATGAACGTTGAATATTCTTAAAAAAATTGTAAATTTTTAACATGATAATATAAGATGAAGAGTGAATTATGAAATGATAAGATATAAAAAAAATCATTTACAAAGATTATTCCAAGATGAAGTCCATAATAATACATATAAAAGAAAAAAAGAAATACAAGTTTATAAAAATGAAAAGTTAATAATATGTATAGAAATTATCCTATAAAAAAGTGGATACATCAACGTGATAAGACATTCTTATACTCAACATTAACCATTTAGATGAAGACAGAAGCATATGTTGATCCTAAAGGCATAACAAACTCATCCAAGAAAATATTATCATTCCCTTGGTCTAGAGGACCTACCAAAAATTTCTTCTCAAGGCCTACCTGAAATTTTCTGACCCTGCATTGCATTCCATCTGATTTTGGAATCTTTTAATGAAATCAATTATCTGATCCTATCATTCAAGTGGGACCCAAGACAGCACATATCCCAGAGAAGGGACAAGTGGTAGTGGTGCCTTGAAGTCCTTATATGGGGTAGCCGTCTTATGAAATATACACAAAACTGTCCTAAATCAAACAACAACCTGATGTGCTTCTTCAATTATAACATTACTCATAATGACATGTAGCCCACCTGGGTGGTCACTACTTCCATTGTTTTCATCTTTTTTCTTCATCCATGAAGCTAGTAGCAGGATGGAGGCTGCAACACCAAATAGACCCTACAATTAAAATTTTGTAAGCGGAAACAAATGAACTTTGTAATTGCTTGTGAACAACCTTAATATACTCTCTTCTTCTATCTCTTTTCTCAGTGGTGGGTTAGGGAATTTTGGTGCACTAATTGGAGCCATAATGGTTATAAAGCATTGGCCAGACTTTATGTGCAGCAATTGGCTTTTGTTTAGAAGAATGATGACTAGATGATGAACAACTTCGGTTTTGGTGAAAGAAATCTTAGGAATTTGGTTTTGACCTTGCTGTATGCCATATGTATTCCCACCTTCACTCTGTTCTCTCAAGTTGCAAGGAAATTGTAGAAAATTGAAAGCCTGAAAACAAGGAAATGGGAAAAGCAAAAGAGTTTGACACTTTCACTGCTGTGAGCCAGCTAGCCACATAAAAGATCTCGTTTTGGGAATTACTTATTGCATCATTCTTTTGGGTCAGTTGCACTACCATTGATTTTCAATTTTGGAAGAGTATTTAATAATTTTATCTTGCAATTACAATAAAGAAATGGTACCAAAATCCCATCTTCTTTCATCCTTGTTAAGGGTGGTGGGAACTGGTGTAGTCCACAAGTTTCAACTCATGCTGCACAAACTACTATGAACCATATAAACTGATGAAAATGTCGCACACATTTGAATTAGACAAACTAAAGAAAAGCAGTCAACAAGAGGGAAAGCTAATGGCCAATGTATGAAGAAAGGCAAAAGGAGGAGAAGATGGGGTCTGCTGTCAGTAATCAGATATAAATCTTCTTTAGCATATGTACATATTTCTTTTATGACTTCTATGATTGGGGTTCTATAGAATTTATTGGGATCATTTCACAAACAGAAAACAGTTCATAAAAATAAATGATTGGAACAATCGTAGCTTTAGACCAAATACTGAATTTCTGTGGCATTGGGAGGATACCGATAAAGTATCCTAACTAAACAGGGAAAGAAGGAATTAGAATAGAATACAAAATAAGGGCATTCAAAACTTATTAAACCAATGATAGGGACATGAGATGTGAACACAAAGTTTATTCACCATTTGGAATTGAACAAAATGGCATGTTGAATTTATCAAAAGTTATTCAACCAACTAAAAGTGCCAAGATAATGATGATTAGCATTAACCTCTGTCTCTCATCATTAATTAAAGGATTGGAAAGGAAAAATTACACATATACACCTTTCATGACCCACCTCACACCAATATGCTGTAAAGTATTGGTTACCCACTATTCCCCACCTTCCTGACTTAGCCTACTCTCCTATTCTAACAAGAAAGAAAAAAGTAAACCCACATCTTATACCACAGGAAAAAAGAAAAGTGAAAAAAATAAAAAACATAAGAAAAAAACCTGGAGAGGACTAGATCACCATTTTCATGATTATAGAGCTAAGCAAGTAGAATACCAATGACCAAAACAAAGAGGAAAAGAAAAGGAAAATTAAGTATAATAAACAGATCTAGCATGGTTGCTACTAGACTCTAAGCAAGTAGACACTGAGCTCAGGAGCTCCATTGCTGTCAGGATTCATCATGTAGAAGGCTTCAGAGTCTCTGGACCCAACAATTCTCTCAAACTTGGCCCTCATGTACATGATTTCACCCTCTGACCCTGCTTCAGCTCCACTGCTATTATTTCCTGGCAAAACACCTGCACCCATTGAAATTGGTTCCACTGCTTTGAGGATATCCCAATCCTTTGGCCCACACTCTCTTCTGGTGGCAAATCCACACTTCTTGCCGTTGCAATAAGTCCTCCACACTGGCTCTTCCAGCAACCTCACGGACTTCTTCTCTGCTGCTTTCTCCTTGTCACATTCCAGGGCAATTCTGACCAACCCAGATGCCATTTCACGAACCAACCCACTGATTGGTGTTGCAAGCTCGATCAAGAAGGCTGGCTGGGAAGTGGGGTCCTTCTGGAATGAAAAATGTACATGGCCACGTCTATAGCCAAAGAGGGTGCCTACAACACGAGAACCAAGGCCAAAAGATGAGTTCAAGCGATTCTTGTTGAACACAGTGAGAACAGAGCGAATCCTGGAGACTGCCACTGCCTGCAATTTCTTCCTTGTTGCATGTGCTGTGGCTGCTGCAGGTGCTGAAGCCTCAGGAGCAACAACAACCTTGGCATCCTCTTTTTTATCCTCCTGGATGAATGATTCTGAAGTGGGATCTTCACCATCTTCAGTCCCAACCTTGTTTGTCCAGTGAAAATGCCTCTTGGAGGACATTTCTTGAGAGCTTCTAGCCATGACTGTATTCATCTGAGAAAGAAAAACCAGAATAGATGGGAAAGACAGAGAGAGAATCTAGCTGCCTCTTTTTTATTCCTGGTGATGGATTTCTGAGGCTTTAAATTTAATTAATTGTTCTTTGTAATTCCAGGCCTCTCCTTTGGTATATAGTGGTGTAAGAGAATCCTGACAAAAGAAACATGGGCAGTCCCCACCAGTTGATGTAGGAAATCGAACAGGGATGGGATAGTGTGCATTACAAGTGGAAAAAGAAAGGAATCTAAGGAGACATCGTGTTTGTAATTTCACTTTCTTGTGGGGCAGGGAGAGGGGATTGTGCTTGACCAACTCTTTTGACTTGAGGACCCAAAACGGTAGAAAAGGATAAAAAATAAAGCCAAAACAAACAAACCCCAAAGCTATCACTGTTCAATCTCGACATGCTACTCCCCTTCTCCATCCACCACGTCTTCTAGTGCAACGCTTCACGGTGGCCGTGACATCATCACTCATCAGTTGAGAGTTACTGAATTCTCGTGCCTCATGTTGCCTCCAGTGACTACAACACCTACCTACGAACTGACACCTCCCCATTTGGCCCCACAAAAACTCCTCTATATACTCTTTCCTATTACTCTTAATTTGTTCACAACATTTTTGTGATTCAACCCAAAATCATCACCCGAGTTCCTTATAATAATAGAAAGAGGCATCATGAATTAAAAAGAATATAAATGCTCACCTCACTTTGTTGAATAACAAAACAGACTTGTTTTTGGTAACTAGTACGAGTCGGTCTTGAAATTTGAAACAGATATCAGCATTTCATCTTCGGTGAGTATCTGTATTCAACATTCATTCTTCGATTCTCACTTGTTAAGATGTCTCTACAGAAATTACAATGTTACAAACAAATCAACCATTGAACTGAATAAATATATTTTGAGTTGTTTTCAACATTTCCGATATTTGTGGATGCATCATAATTAAACTAGTCACTCTTACAAATGTTTAATGAAAAGAAAAGCGTTATAAACTCGTTCAATTATTTGTGCACATACATTAGTTTAGATGAATACGTGTATCATATGCAATTGACCAAAGTTTGAGATTTTCATGGGCAATTTAGGCACGAAAGACATTCAATAAGTTACAAGGATGTGTTTTGGGTTTTTCTAATCTTTTAATGTATTTTTACTTAATCAAAATACTAAGCTTGTATATAGACCCTCACTATAATTTCACAATCATGTAAATACATAGTAAACTGACACATCATTCATAAACATACAACTTGATTTTTACAGAAAGGATGTTTTCAACTATCTTAGATTTAGACTATTCAAGATTATTGATATAAAATATGTTCTATATCTCAATTTCAATACTTAAATTTCTTATAATAGATCTCTTTCATATAGTTATTTCGATGTAATTATACTTGCAAACTTTATAATTTCAATAACCACTTTCTGATATTTAGGATTCTGTTTTGAAAATAATTTTCGATGACTTTCACTTTTATGACATCGAGAAAAAAGAATTCAAATTTGTCAAGAAGATAAAGATTTACTCGAACTTTAAATTTCTATAAACTAAAGATGAATTTGAAAGTATGATATAAAATTGAAGAACAAATCCAAAAACTATAAAATGTTGAAATATAATCCAAAAATCTTAAACGGTTCCAAAATTTTTTAAAATTTAGACTAAAATTACTTCCCCTGATAAGAAAGTAAAAAGTGATAACCAGATACACAAACATCATTCACATAATAGTCATATTTCTCCTATGTTAGGTCGTGTCGCTACTCATTCTTTCACTTTGTCTTGCAATGTGATTTCGAATAGATTCAACTATTTGGTACATGCCTTCCTTCAATCATAGTAACTTTTTCAATTCTTTAGCGATATCAACATTGACCTATTCCACTTCAATGTCATCTTTTGTCTATATCTTTTATTCTTGATCATTTCTTCATAATAAATCGATCAAGTCCTGATCAATCCTTTCTTGTGGGCATAATTCCATCATCAATAATAGACTAACTCTTCTCTAAATCACCTTGATCATTTTTCTTCTATATAACTGCTATTATCTATCGACTTAATTTTTCATCAAACCTTTCATGGCTTTTATATATTGACTATATATATAATTATAACAGATTATAATAGATTGTTACAATCTAATATAGCCACTATCGTCAAAATTAAGCCAAGAGCTGCTAGTTTAGGAGATACAACAGGTAAATGAAGTAATTTACATGTAATTCTAAATAGACCAAGGTTTGGATGAACTCCAATAATTACATTAACTTACAAATATGGATTACTAAAAGAACACAAATGGCGAGCACATTCACGTAGGCCAGCAAACTAGTGAATGGGGATTTGTGCAAAATCGAGCTAATTAACGCATACAGCAGAGACAGAGATGCTTGCCTATGCTTCAAGAAAATAAAGGTCCTAAGTTAGCTCTCTAAACTTTGGTCAGCGTCTGGCTGCTTGGAAGTAATGGCTCCTCCATTCATTCTGGCACGTGCCTCTGCAAACATCCTTTGCTGCTCAGCCAATGCTTCTTCCTCAGTCATTTCAGCCCTGTTGCTGCTCCACTTGGCACCTTTCAAAGAATCTTGCTGGAAGGTTTGAAAAATCAGTCAGAAAATAGTTCTTTGCTCAAAAGTCAATCTATAAACAATAATGGATTTGATGATGCATAATTCACTTTACCAATACATCAATGGCCACAATAAGCACTAATACAAAAATACAAAAAATCCAGAACCTATACCGAGAAAACAAAAACTACAGATCATTCATCAACTCAATAACCAAGATGGATCATTCTTACATGAATCACAATCACGAATCACAGAACACTCTGTAGCACAGAATGAACCATACACAACTGGAGATTCATAAATCAAAGATAATTTCAATTTCACTAGCCAAAAATGATATAGGTTGTGATCTCAAACAGAAAATTTAAAACACTCAATGGAAAGGAGAGGAGAGGCAGTAAAACCACAGTTATCTGCTGTTAGAGTCTATCCAGTGCTTTGGCCTACACATCATTTTACTGGGTTCCTTTACAAACAATATAAGAATCCAGTCCGGGCCAGTAAAAACAAACAGTTCATGCTCCCGAAGACCACACTATAAACAGTATAGAGAAGCAGGGGAGTAAGTCAAGGTATCAGCCCATTATGATTTCTCCAGCATGAACTCCTACAGTGTAGGATATCTACACTTCATGGGTCACACTACCAGGTAATTAGTATGATTATAAGAGAACCATGCCAAACTTGGTCTTCTTTAGAGGAGAACAACAAGGAGGTCTGCAGGTTCTCCCCAATGAAAGACCATCTTAGGACAGGCAGGCAGCTCCACTAGTGTGGCTCAAAGATATGTAAAAACTCAAAAATGCTTTCTTTGTAATATTGTTCACCCATAAACAGTCATTGAAAAAACAGAAGATAAACAATTATGATGTGAAAGGGTAATATGTCATGCACATGGGCCAAAAACATTAAACAATCACCATTGTCTCCAGCTTGTGTTGTTCATATGCTGCATAAACTTCCTCAATGTAGTCTCCAAATCCGAGAACCTGTTAAAATCGTGTGAAAATCATTTGAAACATAAGGAGAATTGAAATGAAATAATTTGAAACATAAATTTTATTTACAAATCTTACACATTAAAGATAAAATACTAAATATATATTATAACAAGGATACATATTGCTCCAATCAATGTTTACATACAAGAAGCCCATCAATAGTTTGGGCTTCAGAATTAGAGTATGTATGAGTTTGCCACATTTCAATGTCTGGATGGGGGAAAGTACAGAACAACATTTAGGATGGACAAGAAAAACAATAAGCAAGGACAGGCTAATGAGAAAACATAAGGAGATATTCATTCTGTGATATGAAAAGCAGTAGCCTAGTCACAGTGCATATGTGAATATAGTGAAATCCTAGGGGTTTCATTTTGACAATAAAGTAAAAATACAAGAATAAAAAGGATTGCATCCTTACTACTAATATTTATTTTTGAAAAGCATATCTACAATATCAAGAATCTTTATCCAATCCCATGGCATTCCCAGCCAATCATTTTCACTATCCAAGAAAATAGTGCTTGTGCTACGTGGTAAACCTATATAACAAATAACAATGTGTATAATAATGTTCAGCCTGACTGCCTCCAACAACTACACAATTCACCTACTATCTAGAATTTCAAATACAATGAAAATCAATTATAAATTCTGATTACAGTGTAACAGGGTATGATCAGGGAATTAACCATCAGACTTCTGTAACCTGCTATCACTGGGTATCATTACTACATTACAACACAAAGTAAAATTGAGAATAACAGACAATTCACAGATAGAAACATTAGTGTTCAAAATTGTTCATGCATGAAACAAATGTAAGATATCACATAAAATAATCAAATACAAATTGAAAAGCATCCAAATTGAAAAGCATCCGCATGAAAACTTTAGTAATACAACAGTTCAATCATTAGAAAAATACCCCTAAAGCCTTCAACACGTGCTCCGGTGCAATTGTCCTTCTTTCCTCTTTGTTACAGACTTCATTGGACTCAGATGAGACAAGGTTTATAAATTCTATAATGATAGAGATCAAGATAGAAAATTACATTCAGTAAGGAGCAAAATTTGAACAAAAGATTAAAAAGCTGCCAACATAATTGAATCCAACACAACATTTATTGCATGCCTACATACCATTCGTGATACACAGGCAAACATGGCAATAACAAGTTTAGACATAAAAAAAAATGCACATACCATCCAACATAATATCTGTCTTTCCCTTCCACATCATTTACTACGCAAACAATATGATCTAGTTAAGCCTTCCCTTCCCTTTACCACTTCTTAACCAATCCAGTGTGTCATTAACAAATTATGCACCCTCAAGGTGAAATCAACAAATCAAACACCATTTAATCACAATCCACAACCAACAATAAATCTCAATTAACACAAACAACAGAGTAGTGTATCACCAAGACACCAATCAGTACAGAAAAAAAAAAAAAAAAAAAAAAAACAGACCACAAAACCTAAAAAAATGAAACCCAAAAAGTTATTAAAAAAAACACTGGAACTGACAAAATTTCACTCAATAATCAATCAAACAAATTTCGAGAAGGGTTTTCGTTTTTCGAAGCCTCACCGACACAACATTCGATCAACAAATCCTGCGCATCTCTGGCGACACGCACGTCCGGGGGCAACATCTCCTTGATAATTTTCGTCATTGTTGCTGCGAGAAAGATAATTTTTCAAACTCTACGCATAAAAAAAATCCCTAAATTAAAAAAAAAAAATTTTTTTTTCAATTAACCATCAAATATCCCCAAATCTGAGAAAGAAAAGGCCTATCGAGATACCTTTAGGAAGCGAAGCGTCTTCCTTGGCTTTCCCAACGATGTCCATAGGCTCCATCCTGAGATCGAAGAAAAATAAGCAAAATAACAACAGAGAAAGACGAATCACAGATCTGAGAAAAATAAAAAGGGAAGAGAGAACGCACCGAATGAATAGAGGGAGGGTGAGTCAGCTGATTGAAGAAGGTAACAAGGTGGACATGGCTGAGGCTGTGAGACCCGTATTTATGAAAACAAGGTGTGGTGTGGTGTGGTGATGGTGCTGCTTTTCAATGCGATGGATAAGAACAAGAGAGAGAGAAACAGCAAGTTCTTCCGTCATGCCCTCCCTTGCGTTAGGGCAACCCAAAAGCGCGTTGACGTCAACCTCCCCCACGCGCCCTCCAAGCGCGTCCCCCACTGCTTGCGGAACCCCACAACAAACTTTCTGTTGTCACGCAACCAATATCTTACTTCCTCCCCACGTAATACTTTTGTTTCCTTCTCCTGAATAATTCATTTTCTTGTATCTTCCTAATTACAAAATTGTAATTTTTTTCTCTGTACTTTTTTAACAGTGTTTTAGGATTAATTTATTTGAGGATTAGTTATTCATTTTATTTTGTTTTTTATTCAAATATTGATTTAGTATTCTTTTTAACCTAATATTTCGTTTAGAAATTTAAAGTTTGTCCTTCGTAATATAAGAGGTGATTATAAAATTTATTTTTTATTAAAATTATTAATATTGTATTTTTATTTAACTTATAATATTTTGATAATATTTGAATATATTGGTAATATTTGAGATATTTGGATAATAATTTATTTTAATATTTTAAGAAATTATTTTAAAATATTCATTAATAAATAAGGATAAATATTAAGTTTATTTCTATATTTATAATTTATCCATATATTAACCATATATTAACCGGTCTATTAGAACATTTCCAATGCATAAATTTTAAAACAGTCTAGAAAATAGTGAAACATGGTATCATGTTGCCACATTATAGTTAAACAACTTTCGTTTAATTTTATTTTAATGGTACAAATTTCAAACAACTCTTAACAATTCATTATTTTATATATTTTTCATATTATTTTAATATATTTTATAAAAATATATATATAATCTATATATATATTAAATAATTAATTACTTTAATTAATAATATAATACCTTATTTTAATATAAAAATACATAATATTTAAATAAATATAATAAAAATCAAACAATACTAAAAAATATAATACATAAAATTAAATTTCATTATTTTCTCTTCCAAACTTTTGTTAAATATGTTCTATCTTAAATCAATGATCTCCTTTGAAAGTATGTAGATCTAAAACTAGGATAAGGACTTGAAGATATATCAATGGTTGACATCTCATTTTCCGTAATATCATAATCAATATAATTTTGATAAGTGTATTATTTGTCCTCAACAATCATATTGTGTAATATGATACATGCATAAATTATGTTCTTCAATGTATGAGCATCCCAAAAACGTGTCGGGCCACGTATAATTGCAAATCGAGATTGAAGGACTCCAAATATATGTTCAACATCCTTTCTCATTGACTATTGTCGTTGAACAAATAATTTTCTCTTTTGTTATTGTGGCATTAAAATAGTTTTCACAAATGTCGCAAAATCTGGATAAATACCATCTACTAAGTAATATCCCATATCATATTGAGTTTCATTCGTAGTGTACCGCAGGTGCAAAATCTGACAAAACTTCATTAAACACATTAGATGCATTTAACACAGTAATATCATTATTTGACCCTACAGTACCAAAAAATGCATGTCAAATTCATAAGTCTTGTGATGCTACAACTTCGATAATGATTGTCGGGTTAGCATGATCACCTCGACAAAATTGACATTTCCATGCAACTGGACAATTTTTCCATTCCCAATGCATGCAACCAATTGATCCTAACATACCTGGAAAACCACATGTGACTCCCATTTGTAGTAATCGATCAATGTCTTCATTATTAGGTCTCCTTAAATACTCATTTCTAAATACTGCACAAATGTCTGATACAAATCGTTGTAAGCATTCTACTAAAGTGTTTTCACCAATGCGAATATATTCATCCACACTATCAACAGGTGAGCCATAAGCCAATATGCGAATAGCAGCAGTACATTTTTGCAAAGGTGATAAACCTTTTCTTTGTGTTACATCTAACCTTAGTGTAATGTAATAATCGTGATTGTCAAGGGCTTCTACAATTTTGACAAAAACCTCCCTTTGCATACGAAACCTTCTTCAAAATTGAGATTTTGTATATACTAGATTTTCAACAAAATAGTCATTGAACAATTGAGGATGACCTTCTTCACGATTTCGATGAACTACTTTTCTTCTTTGTATGTCACCACCATTGTTGTCAACTTGTTGTTGGTACTCAAGTAGTAACCTCATGATTTCTTTATCATGGTTATCTTCGAGTTCTCCATCTATGACTTGATTCAATAATGCATCTAAATTAATGTTTTCAAATTCCATTGTATGGATAATTGAGGTGTTTAAAAATTGAGAACAATATTGTAATTTATGAGACATTACATGATATTCCAAAACTATATATAGATTCATAACAACTAAATTTACAACGGCTAGTTTTCATTTGTGCATAACTAATACATTTTTCAAACAAATACAATTAATAATCATAATGACTAATATATTTAAAATCCTCGTTTTTGTCTAATATAGTTATAATATTTTTCGTGATCTTCACATTGCTTGTCAGACATGTTAGTCCTATCCTTCATGAGGATTTCATCCTCCAAACACATTTTTTGTGACTTCTTTAACTCAATCAATTCATCATACTTTGTATTTTTTTTCCTTTATTGCATTTTCTATACCAGATAAATCAATATGGGGAGTAGCACTTGCACTGCCTTTTCCTTTACTCTTTCTCTTGACGACCTTTTGTCCTATGAGGCAAGATATTGGTGATATTGTGTTAAATTCTTCAACTTCGTGTGGTGTCTCTGGGTTAGAAGACGATGAGTATGTGCCTGAAGTAGAAATCTTACATCTTTTTGAAGAATCATCCATAAATGTTGGATGTCATTTTGGTTCATCTCTTAACAACAATCAAGCATGTTCAAATTCAAAATTGTTCCCTTTTGAATCTTCCGTGAAAATCTTATGTGCGAATGACATAACATCTTTCTCAGTCCAACCACTATTCCTTTGATTGGTAGCTTGTTTATAACATGCATTAAATTTTTGAACTGCAGGGTGAAGTTTACTCCATCGAGATTTTAGTTAACTCACTTACCTATTTGTGAAAATGCTATGTTCGTTATCATTGTTGTATGCTTCTTTGATCCGCTCCCAATATTGGGTTAATGACTGATCAACTCCAACAATTGGATCCTTCAACACGTTCAACCATGATCGAATAAGAATAAAATCTTCTGGTATTGAGAATGGTACACGAGCTTTCCTCTGAGACATATTTTCACCGCTTTCATCAAGTTGGATATTATTGAGTTCAATCGGGGAAGGAGGTTTTATGTTGGATGAAGGATGAATGTTACTCATATTTGATGTCATTGGAGGTGGTAAAAACATAAAAAATGGCGGTGGATAAATATAATTTTGAGAATTTTCACCGGTAACAAATGAATGATTTTGCAATAAATTATAATAATACTGATAATTAAATTATTGGGATCTATAATTGGAGAAGAAGAAAAATGAGGAAATGAAGGAAATGTAAAATTTGTTTATCATTAATAGAGATTTTATAGTGTAAAAATAGTAAAAAAATAAATAAAAAGTTGTAACGGCTACACAATTCCTCCCAATAGTCAATTTCTCTCAACGATCAATTGTCTTTTCAATCTCACCCCAATTCCTCCCAATGGTCAATTTCTTTTTTCAATCTCACCCTTATTCCAATTCTGCTACACAAATAATTTTTTTATATTAACCCCTTCCCCTATCCTTTTTCAGAAAGCCTTACTCGATCGTGTGTCTCTGCAAAATCTCCCTCCCATGGATTCCATCTCTCTCCTTATCCACTCTCCCTGAAACCCCATAGACCCACCACCTTCAAACCCTTCTCTCACTTCTCAAACCACAACCCACCACACTCCAAAATTCAACCTTCTCAACTTCGTTCACTCTCACTCTCCGCAATCCGAACGCGTTCTCCCAACGCATTAGCAAAACCCTTTTTCTCATTCACCGCCTTTAACATCTTCACTCTGTTTCCATGCCTCACTGATATGACAATGGACGTGGATGCCGACAGTGGCAAAATCAATATCGAATATGTTCTGGTTTCCATTGACAACTTCTTTAACCAGTACCCGTTTTTTGTGTTTGGGTGCGCCTTCATTTGACTAAAATTGTTCACGCTGTGCTTGTATTTTGTGAAATTGGTGAGTATAATTTTGAAATTGTTTAGTATAATTTTGAAATTGATTCTGAAATTTTTCACGTAGTGATTCTGATTCTGAAATTGGTGAGTATAATTTTGATTTTGAAATTGTTCACTATGATTTTGAAATTGTTCACGTAGTTGAAATTGATTTTGAAATTGATTATGATGATGAATGGTTCATGGTTCCATATTGATTCTGAAATTGTACGTTATTGAAATTGATTTTGAAATTGATTCTGATGATGAATGATTCATGGTTTCCATTCCTACGTTTGATATTTTCTAGTTTAGATTTGATTTGTTGTGTGCTGAAGAAAATGAAAATAATCATATTTTATTTGAAACAACGGTTGCTTCTTCAAGCATTTTTCTGTTAAGATGGAGCAATCCTATGTGCCACGTAATTTACTCCAATGTAATAGTTGCTTGAAGCTACTAATTTTTTTTTAAGCACCCTGCATTAGAGATGCTCTTATCTTATTCATTTGACTCATTGATTACATTCTACTTCTTTATCGCGCATTCATATACTTACTTAAGTATTAAAGTCTTTTACAGGTATTTCTCTCACGTTGACCATATCGACTCATCCTGTTAAAGAGAGAGAAAGAAGTTAGGGCGTCTCATCTGAATTCAGGTATCAGCACTTGACACTCATTGTGAGACTAGGTAAAACTTCTCTCACATTCACCTGAAAGCTAAACGATGAGCCTCTCATTCTCTTTCACACTTCATGAACCCAACAACACTCCTCGAAAGCCTTAAGACTCATATGATAAAGTTACAACAACAAACTAATGAGAAAATTAGAGCTTTAAGAGAAAACACTTATCATGATTAGAAGCAACAACAAAAGGAGTTAAAGATCTTGCGTGATAGAATTAACGAGATCACTAAGAAACCAACAGTACAAAAGAACACACCATAAAATGAGGATGACATGGCGACTATGGTGGAATCTTACTTCCATTCCAAAAACCCTAAGCCAAGGAAAATAGACAATCAACAAAAGCTCAAAATTAAACAACAAAAGACTAATACCGAAAAGAATGTTGAATAAAAGAAAACCAAAAAAGAAGGTGAGTCATCCTTGTCAACTCGTCCCCCGATACAAGCTCGGGCATAATATGAGCATTCTTTTGCACTTGGAATGCTCGACGAACCCCTTCCTCAAAGCTTACGTGTACCGCCAATAGACTCCTACACCGGAACCTCAAGCCCAAAGAGCTTACCTCACACATATAAAAATATACTCAAACAGAGATTCCTTCAAATGTTAAATTTTTTCGACCACACTCAAAGACATTGCACTCCAATGGTATTATGAGCTATCAAAGGTATTTATCACTTGTTTTAAAGACTTAGCAAGCATACTGAGAGCTCGGTTTGTAACAAGCCGACCCCATATGACCCTTAACCGCCTTTGAAAGCATTAGGCAAGGAAAGAAAGAGTCGTTGCAAATTTTTTTGAAGAGGTTCGCAACCATCAACCTCACCATACTAGGCTTAGAATTGGTTGTTGCAATGCACATCATGATGACCAAACTTTGAACCATACCATCTTTAAATAACCTATACCTCAAGAGGGCAAAAGACACAAATCAGTTAAGAATGTGAGCCTCGAACTACATCCAATTGAAAGAAAGCACCAAACTCTGATAAAGGAGAGAAGAGAAACTTGATCACGTGGTCGACAAAAGCCATCCTCAATAGATACGAAGGGTTTGTTACGATAACTACAGACCATTAAACACATCTCGTGAGGCTATCTTGCGAGAAACATGAGTTAATGACCATAACTGAAGAAGCTTTTTCGACACTGTCGCCGCCGTAAAAAAGAGGCGGTCGGAGCGACGCGATGGTTTCGACCCTCTTGTTTTTCGCGTTTTTTGTTGGTGGTTACAACGCCTTTAGGTTGTCCGATAACCGGGCTGAACCTAGGGGCGAGGTTTTCGAAAAGGCGCTCTTGGATTGTCCGATAACCGGGCTAATCCAAGAGCTAGTTTTGAAAGGGTTCTGTGGAGTCGCCACCGATGTTTTTACCGGAAACATCGGGAAAGGAGTTAAAAGGCGTTGGTTTTCAAAAAACCAACTTTGGTCGTTAGAACCAGAGTTGGGTAAGGGAGTTAGTTACGTGTAAAGGAAGCGTTAGTTCCTTTACGACGCCCCTTTCGGGTTCCCTATGACAGGCCAGCTGTTTAAAAATATTTAAACCGGTGAAAATTACGCTTTTACCCTTTTATTCTGCGGAATTTAAAATTACGACTACATGGCCCTAGTATCTATTACATAATTTAAAATTAAAGCGATAAAAGTAGAGAGGGAGAATATAAACCTCTGAAGCACACTTTTATATTAATTCTTTTAAAAAGAGGGTGCTTTGTGGCAGCCCTTCACTCTACACAGTGTCGGAAACTTCTCGAAGCGCCGAAAAAGACTCACAAAAACACTCAGAAGCTCCGGAAATGCGTCGGAGGGATTCTAGAGAGAATATCTAGTGATTTTCTAGAGAGAAGGAGGAGAAAACTCTGTGTGGTGTGTGGAAATGAGGCAATGAAGCCCCCTATTTATAGTTTTTTGCGCCTGATAGGTCGAGACCGCCGTCTCGTCTGACAGGGTCGAGACCGCCGTCTCGCCATGCCAAAGTGGCGAGACCGCCGTCTTGCCAAACGATACCGCCGTCTCGCCCTTCGCAGGTGGCGAGACGACAGTCTTGATTTCGAGACGGCGGTCTCTTCTCCAAAAAGGCGAGAAACCTTATTTTGTGCAAAAAAATCCCTCCTATCCTAGTATGGGGCCTAATAGTCTCTCCTAGTGGCTTTTTAGGCTTCGTCCATCTTCGAATAGGAGGTCTTCTACTCTTTATTTGGAGGTCGGGTAAGATTTGGGGTCTACAGCTGCCCCCCCCTTTACCTGACTAGTCGGCTGTTGACTTGTTGTGCCAGACAGATTGACAGGAAGGTAAAGGAGTTGACCCTCTTGCCCGGCTACCCTTCGGATGTCCCGTCTTGTGGCGGTTGATCTTCTGGGGAAAATTTGTGTTGTGCACCTCCAGGATACTACTTCTGACGTAGCCGATCCTTTGGTTGATGGGTATAAACCCCCCATCGGGCTGGTAGTTGCAGTCCGTTGTGTGGGACTGGATGGGTATGAACCCCCCATCAGGCTGGTAGTTGCAGTCCGTTGTGCGGGACTGGATGGGTATGAACCCCCCATCAGGCTGGTAGTTGCGACTTACTGATCCGGCTCGAGCGCAGATCAGGCGCACCGCGTGCGCAGGTTGATAGGTATGAACCCCCTATCAGGCTGGTACAGTCCACTGCGTAGGACTAGTGGTGGTGGCGGCTTACTGCTCGGGTGGCTCATGTGTATGTCAGGTGCAACGCGTGCGCAGGTTGATAGGTATAAACCCCCTATCAGGATGGTACAGTCCGCTGCATAGGACTGGTGGTAGTGGCGGCTTACTGCTCGGGTGGCTCATGCGCCTGTCAGGCGCAACGCGTGCGCAGGTTGATAGGTATAAACCCCCTATCAGGCTGGTACAGTCCGCTGCGTAGGACTGGTGATAGTGGCGGCTTACTGCTCGGGTGGCTCATGCGCCTGCTCCCTGGGGAGTGATTTCTGTGTTGGTAGATGTACTTGGACCTCTTTGAATGGTCATCCGGGTTGTGCCGGGGATTTTGTGTTTCATCCAGCTTTGTTGGCTGCTGGGGACTCTTTGTTTTTTACTTTTGGTGGTGATCATCCGACTCTTGCTGGCTGGTCGGATGAGTCCTGTTTGTTGTTCGACTTTTACTTGGTAGTCGAAGTTTTGTTGATCAAGGTGAGTGGCTTGTCTTTAATCCAGCCTTTTTCTCGCGGTTTTATCTCTTTTTTCTCGCGATTTCGGATTTTGGCTTTTCTTATTGAGCGTATGCCTTTTTTCCTTTTTAAGTTTTTTTGTTACGCTGGCTTTTGCAAAAGGTGGCAAAGAGATGCATGAAATAAAATTTTATTTATAAGGAAATTTTATTACAACCACGTTTTATTTTGGCAAGTACAATCCCTAAGGGCTATCATCTGGAGACGATCCGGAGGAGAATTGCTGGTAGAGGTGATACCGGAAGTCCGCTTGCTCTCGGACTTCGTCGCGGTATTCTTGTTGGAATGTTGTCCATTCCTGCCGCATCACCTGCTGGTGCTGATACATCTCCTCCTGCCAAGCGTTGTAGGCTTCCTGCCTCTGGGCCTGTTGCTCTTGCCGTACCGTCATCTGGTCGAACTGCCGGCGCAGATCGTTCATGTTGCGGTTTAGGCCGGCGAAATCGTCCGTGTACGGTGGTGGTTGTTGTTGTTGCTGCTGCTGGAACTCAGGAGGTGTGGGGATATCTTGCATTGCCACGAGCCCCTGGAGGTCCAGTGTGAAATCCAGCGAGAGATGAAGGACCAACTTGGTCCCACGGCGTATTAGCATCCCCATGCTGACCAGGACTGACCCGTTGATGGATTCGGGTCGTGAGTTGGAGGCCAGTTCTTCCCGGCCAGGGCACCCCCATCTTTCTGCCAGGGGAATGATAAGAGGAGCCATGAGGACGACCCCCGTTGATCTGTTCTCAAAGTCCTTAAGGGCCCTCAGGAAAAAGTAGTCAGGGTTACAGCGCCGCCTCTGGCTCATGCAGTAAAGTATAAAGAGGTCAGGGAGGGTTATCTTACCCTGACTCTCTTTCCTCCCGTGGATGGTCCCCGCCAGCAGCTTGTGGCAGATGCGGAGTGCTGGGGGAAGCGCGGAGCCCCTCATCAGTGTAGGCAGCATGGTTGCCCCTGTGAGCTCATGCCACATTTCGGAGGCGGTGAGGTTGGTGGGTCGAGAGCAGATGGCCTCGAGGTATCCCTGAGTCATCATGTCCTCGGGCCGGACGAACCCAATGGCCACATTGAATTCGTCGAGGGTGGTAGTCTGGTATTCTCCACCCATAAAATAAGTTACCATCTTGGTGGGTTGCAGGCCCGGGACCATGGAGGGGACCTCAGCGTAGGAAACGGAGGCCAGGAATTCGAGTACCGCCTGTGGGTACACATGTGTGAGTGGAGGTTGCAGCAAAAAGCCCCATCCGATGCTGTCTATGTGGGCCCGAACATCGTCCTCCCACCCAAATTCAGCCAGGATGCTGAAGTCGAGCCTTAGCATCGGGTGCCAAGGATAAGTCCAGATGTTCTCGAGGCGGGCTTGATGCTCTGGTGACAGCTGAGAGGGATCTTGGGGTGGCGGTGCCGCAGAACTGCTGGCACCGGCAGTGCCCCTTCTCTTTCTTGAGGCGCTTCTGCTGAACATGTTGACCAGGAAGTGTTTGGGGAGTGTAAGATCTGAGAAATGGAGGTTCTGGAGGCAAGGAAAGTTGTGAGGAACCCCCCAAGCGCGCCCCCTATTTATAGGAAAAATTTATAGTTCGAGACCGCCGTCTGGGAAGGCGAGACGGCGGTCTCGAGTCTCCTACAAGTCGAGACGGCGGTCTGGATCATCGAGACGGCGGTCTCGTTTTCGTCTAAGTTGAGACGGCGGTCTCGTTGGTCGAGACGGCGTTCTCGTCTTGTCGGGGGACCGAAACGGCAGTCTGGAAGATCCAAACGGCGGTCTCGAATTTCAGGGTGTTTTTTTTTTGAAGAGAAAATAGGACCTGGTTCAAAAACATTTTATGCATGCAATGTTTTTATGCTTGATGTCCTATAATGCCTACTTTGATTAAATTTTCAGAAGGATTTAACCGACGTGTCTTGTAGCGTCGAGTGCCCTCTAATCTGTTCTTTCGTACGTGTTGTACCATGCCGGACTTCTTGTGACCGAAAAGTCATTTTGTTTTTCCTCTTTTCTTTCTCTTTTCCTTTTTTCTCTTTTTTTTTCTTTTGTAGCGCACTCTTTGTCATGTAGTGCCCCTTTTTCCTCACTTTAGGGATTTCAATCCTCTTGTTGACTATACGCCTCCATATTCCCAAATTAATTATTAGAATATTATTATGAGGGTCAAGAGAAAAGAAACAAAGAGACAAATTCAATGGCTTGTGTTTTAGAGGGTTAATTTTTATTGATAAAGGTTTTGTAAGAATGGTTGGCTAAGGTTAGGCCTAGGTGTTTAAGCTTTTGTCTAAGCAAACAGTTTCCTTTCTTTTTTGTACTGGCGCCTTTTGGTTTTATCCTCATTGCTTTTTATGGCTAGCTGACCTCCCTAGATCGCCCTTTGGGTTTTCGAACTAGGATATTGTGCTTGGCCCTAACTTTTGTCTAGGTTCCTTCTTTTTGTAATTTTTGGAGAATCCTAGCGAACCTTATTTTGTAACCCTAACTTTTTCCTAGGCTACCCTTTATTGTTGTTCGGGTATCCTACCGGGTCGACCCTATCTTTTGCATAGCCCCCTTAGTGGGTTTCCTACCGGGTAATTTGCCCTTTTTTTTTGCCTTTGGCTTCTCTAGGCTTTTCTCTCTTTTTTTTGTGTATTTATTTTTGTTCACAATATTGGCGAAGCATGACTTTCTTTATGGATGAGGTGAAGTCTTATTTTTATGTGCTTCTAATCAACTAGCTTGACGATAATAGCAATGGTAAATGTTGATTATTTGTATGCGCTTTTTATTTTTCTTCTTTTTTGTTTACTTAGACAGGGTTGTTTGTGTGGTCTAGTCAGAAATAGAAAGAAGAGAAGCAGATAGTAAGAATCATTCTTTATTAATTAATAAGGGAATATGTGCCCTAAAATGCCCGGGGGTCGGGCTAGCCCCGGGGGATAATCTCTAACAATCATGGGGTTTACATCCCTTAAACGAAGAAAAAGATTTCTTAATGACTAAGGTGGCTCTTGACGCTTGCACCCCTCCACTTCGGAAAATTTGCTTGAGTGTGCGGAGGGGAGACTTCCCTTTTCTTATTTCCGCCTGGCTCTTAGTAGGGTCATATCCTAGGCCATGCTTGAAAGGATTGTCTTGGAATTCTGGGGGTTCCCTCATGCCTTGGGAATCTGCCCCTAGTCCTTGGCCAGGATGGTAACCATGCTTCAACATCATGCGGGCTACCTTTGTATTTTTGGGAAGTCGCTCTATGCTGGCAATTTCGAGCGCTTGAAAAGATGTTTCAAGGGCCTCTTCAGCTGCATCCACATAAGGCTGGGTGGACGGTCCACTGATCAGGATATCGTCTTCTGCTTGGACCGTGACCAATTTGTCATCCACTATGAACTTGACTTTCTGGTGGAGCGTTGAAGGTACTGCCTTGCGTCATGAATCCAAGGTCTGCCGAGGAGACAGCTATATGCTGGAGTAATATCCATGACATGGAAATCGACGTCGAAGATAGTGGGTCCAACTTGAATTGGCAAGTTAACCTCTCCCACTACTTCTCGTTTGGATCCGTCGAAGGCTCGAACGATAGTGCTGCTTGGGCGCAGACGGGTTCCTTGGATAGTCAGCTTGTCTAGTGTGCACTTGGGCATCACATTCAAGGATGACCCGTTATCCACAAGAACTTTGGCGATGAGGTACTCCTTGCACTTGACTGAGATGTGCAAGGGCTTGTTATGTTTTGACCCCTCGAGAGGGAGTTCTTCCTCTGTGAAGGTGAGCTAATAGCTTGTCGTGATGTGACCAACGATCCTCTCAACCTTTTCTTGGGATATAGTATGAGGCACGTGCGCTTCGCTCAAGACCTTCAGCAGGGCGTTTCTGTGCGGTTCCGAGCTTATTATCAGAGATAACAATGTTATCTTTGCAGGTGTGCGATTGAGCTGGTCTATGATGGAATACTCGCTTTGCCTTATAAACTGGAGTAATTCCTCTGTCTCCTCCTTGGATTCTTTATTTTCTTTTTCTTCTTCGATCTTTTTTTTTTCTTTATTTTTGAGGACATCTTCCTGTGTGTCCTTGGGGGAGTAGACTCTTCCACTTCTAGTCATGCCCCCAATGCCGGCTATATTTGTTATTTCTTCTTTTATTGGTGAAGATTCCCCGTATCTCCACGGTACAACTTTATTTATTTCGTAGGGGAAAGGACGTGGCATAAATAGTCGCACTGGTGTCCTTGCCCCCTCTTCTTTATTCTTGAGGACCAACGGCCGAGGCTTATTTTCCTCTTGCGACGAGTCGACCGTTGGGGTAAGCTTTATTAGGAGTGGTTTTCTCTCCATTCTTCTGATTTGGAAGACGTGTCAGTTAATCCTTCCTTTTTATTATCTTATTTATTAAGCGTGAAGGAGGGGAAATTAAATATGCAAATGAATGTTTATGCATGCAAGTAGACAGTCGTTGAATAAAGAAGAAGATTTCATTCATTCAATAGAAGATGTACATTCCCTTATTCCATACTACGAAGCAACTTTTGGCAAAAACTGAAAACCTTAAAGAAACCCACAGGCGGGTCTTGATCTCTTTGTAGTTCTCTTTCGGCTTCCCGGACGTGACGAGCAAGTGCTTCGCTTTGTTTTCGGACCGCCTGGCTCATATCTTCACTATACTTCTGAGCCTCTTTGATCTTTGCCTCTTGATGAACGACCAAGGCTTGAAGTTCATCGAGCTTCGCAACGACTCGGTCTTTCTCTTGCAGTACCTGGCCGTACTGAGCTAGCCCGTCTTTTTCTTTGCAGTGTAGCTCAGCGAGACTTCTGTTGAGTCTCCGGTTGGCCTCTCGCTCTTGGCGTATGTCTGACCGAGTCTTGGTGAGCTCTTGCGACAACTCCTTGATCGTTTGAACATGTTTTGCTGATTCGGCCTCAAGGCGTGCTGATTTGACGGTTATTTCTTGGAGTTGGCTATCCGAACTGGTTCTGACAGTTTTGGATGCTCGGATAGCTTGCTCATTAGAGTCAGCACACTGATCCTTGAGGCGCTCTATTTGATGATCCTTTTTCTTGCCCTGCCTTTGCAGACCGTCTATTGTGAGGATAGATTCTTGCTCTCTCTCCTCAAGGGCCCTCATCTGGGCTCCCATGATTTCTATCCTCTGGGTCAAGGCATCAATTTGAGTCTGCAGCTCTTCATTATTGGCGCTCGTAATGGGTGTGGTGGATGGTTGAGCCATCCCTCTTCTTTTTCTTCAGCCTCGTAGTCACTGGTGACCATCACCCGAGCTTTTCCTAGCTGTCTATCCCCCATGTAGACTGGTTTCTCCCATGCTTTTCTCACAGCTAGTGAGTTGGCGATTGTGCATAGGTCTCTAAAGAAACACAGTCCTCCGAGTTCCCCCCGAGAAATGGTAGTTTGGGTCCTCATGAGCTGTCTCATAGCTACTCTAGGTGAATATGCTATGCAACCCCTGAGTCCTATCAAGGGTACGTTCGGGTAGTCTCCACATCTGATGAGAACTGGGCCAGGTCAGAACCAAGGGCAGACCCAGGACAAACTGTTGGCGTCCTTTCGTTCCAACTCGTCCCTCCATTCTGAAGTTAAGCGACATTGGAGAGGGATTTTGGAGAAGCTCTTTAAAGGGTCGGGGAACATCCCCATGTGTCTAGAGGCGTACAGGTGCGTAGTGCTCCACACAAACAGTAATGAAGAGCAGCAACGAAGTGTTTTTCCTTGCTTTTGGTGGCAGAATTCCACCGAGAGCAAGGTGTCGGCAAGGATTGCAGGCAGGGGACTCTTCGAGTTTACGTCCCAGGCGAAGAAGGCGTCCATGACGGCTTGATCTACTGTGTCGAGGTGGAAGGGGAACAAGATCGTTCCAAAAATGATTAAGGCCAGGGTTTTGTTGAAGGCGACCCACTCTGCCCTTTCAGCCAAGTAGGACAGGTGGTCTTCCAACATCGAGACTTTCCAACCCTGGGTGTTCCCTTTTCCTAACAGGGTACTCTATCGGAAAGGTAGTTGAATGAGGGCAGCGACTGGTGCTATAGGAGTGTATGCCTCGTGGCAGATATGGACCCCAGCTGATTTGGGTCATCTCAACATAGTCTCATACTCCTCTAAGGTGGGCCCCAGGTCGAACTGCGGAAATTCGAAGCACCGCAGACTTGAGTTCCAGAAATGGATTAATACCCTGAGGAACACCTGATCGACACAGATCTTCAGTAGGTCTAAAATCCGTCCATAGGATTTTTCAAAATCGGCGTAGACCTCTGGTGGCATTGCCGCGCTAAGCCGTTCCAACTTCTCAGTATGGTAACGGGGAATATCCACCTTCTTTAGCTGTCTACTAGTCCCCTCCATTTTCTAAAACCAAAATGCATGTTTTATGAAAATGATGCTTATTTGAATGAATGTGAGTGTTTATTTTCCTATTTATCATGTTTTTCTACATGATGTATGGTAATTGCGAATTTTTCTGAAGAATAAACTATCTACATGAATGTTCTATGAGTGTAACATTTTTGGACCAGGTCCTATTTATGGTTTTGGAATCGGATTTTCATTTTGATTTTTATTGCTTTTTATTTTATAGCCTTTTATCTCTTCTATCGGAACTGCGTGGCTACTTAGCTTGCAAAGAACCTGAAACCAGGCTAGCTAAAAGGCAGACTGTCCGAGATAAAATGTGGCTTTATGCGAAAGAATATTTAGCGTCCCTTATCTCTTTTGTCGGAACTGCGTGGCTACTTAACATACAAAGAACCTGAAACCAGGCTAGCTAAAAGGCAGACTGTCTGAGATAAGGGTGTTTATTTGGAAAAAATATTTTTTTGTGATTTTTCTTTGTTGTTTGTTTATGCTATGCAACAGACAAATGCAGCAAACATATGCACACACAATTCAATCATCCACGAACAGGCGAGAATTCGTTTCTATCACGAGGTAGGGTTTTCCTGCAGAAAAGTGCATTGGCGAGGGTAGGTTCTAACTGTTCTCACCAGGCTAAGGCCCCCAAGGTGCCCCCATTATAGGGTCCCCACTCTCTAGCCTTCCGACCATGCTTAGCACTAAGGTCATAGTCAGTCTTGTTGCCAAAAGAGGAAGGTTATCACCTTGAGTGGTGGTTTCCGATCACACCGGTGGGCACAAGGCCATCACTACAGCGAACCGTACCTGCCACCCACTCCCTATGGTTTTCTCACTTGCCCCCGGGTATAGAGGGAACTGTTGTGTGCAAGGGTTTGTGTACAGTTTGTATTTCAAACAATTGCGTAAGTATAAACAGACAACAGTTATTTAAAGCCAAACCGTAAAACATGTTATAATATAAGGTAAGGGCAAAAGCGTTATTTTCTTGGTTTATTTATTTTTTAAGTTGGCCCATCACTAAATGGGATCAACTCTCGAGGCTTCCCCAGTGGAGTCGCCATCTGTCACCGTCGTCAAAAAGAGGCGGTCGGAGCGACGCGATGGTTTCGACCCTCTTGTTTTTCGCATTTTTTGTTTGTGGTTACAACGCCTTTAGGTTGTCCGATAATCGGGCTGAACCTAGGGGCGAGGTTTTCGAAAAGGCGCTCTTGGATTGTCCGATAACCGGGCTAATCCAAGAGCTAGTTTTGAAAGGGTTCTGTGGAGTCGCCACCGATGTTTTTACCGGAAACATCGGGAAAGGAGTTAAAAGGCGTTGGTTTTCGAAAAACCAACTTTGGTCGTTAGAACCAAAGTTGGGTAAGGGAGTTAGTTACGTGTAAAGGAAGCGTTAGTTCCTTTACGACGCCCCTTTCAGGTTCCCTATGACAGGCCAACTGTTTAAAAATATTTAAACCGGTGAAAATTACGCTTTTACCCTTTTATTCTGCGGAATTTAAAATTACGACTACATGGTCATAGTATCTATTACATAATTTAAAATTAAAGCGATAAAAGTAGAGAGGGAGAATATAAACCTCCGAAGCACGCTTTTATATTAATTCTTTTAAAAAGAGGGTGTTTTGTGTCAGCCCTTCACTATACACAGCATCGGAAACTTCTTGAAGCGCCGAAAAACACTCACAAAAACACTCAGAAGCTCCGGAAATGCGTCAGAGGGATTCTAGAGAGAAGATCTAGTGATTTTCTAGAGAGAAGGAGGAGAAAACTCTGTGTGGTGTGTGGAAATGAGGGAATGGAGCCCCCTATTTATAGTTTTTCGCGCCTGACAGGTCGAGACCGCCGTCTCGTCTGACAGGGTCGAGACCGCCATCTCACCATGCCAAAATGGCGAGACGGCGGTCTCGCCATCGCCGTCTCGCCACTTGCATGAGGCGAGACGGCGGTCTCGTCTCCAAAAAGGCGAGAAACCTTATTTTGTGCAAAAAAATCCCTCATATCCTAGTATGGGGCCTAATAGTCTCTCCTAGTGGCTTTTTAGGCTTCGTCCATCTTCGAATAGGAGGTCTTCTACTCTTTATTTGGAGGTCGGGCAAGATTTGGGGTCTACAGACACCAAATGCAAATCGAACGAAAAGATGCACTTACCACCAAAACTATGGCCACAACACGGAACACTACTCGAATCTACGAGATATCATTGAGGATCTAATACATTCGAGAAATTAACTTAGTACGTCTAAATAAATAATAGAAGGGGCCAAGGAAGCTATTAAGTTTGTGGACATGGATATCACAAATGCATGCGAGGATATTACCAGTAAGAAGGTAATTCACCCATAGCTCAACCTCCTCAAGAAGAGACTGTTTTAGAAACACAAAGGATAATCAACACCATAATAGGAGGTTTTGCAAGTGAAGGGCCAACAAGCTCGAGGCAGAAAAGACACCTACGTGTTGTGTACCATCTCCAAGTCGATCCCCAATACCAAATTTTTCTAACATGAAGTTTTTCAAGACAAATTATAAGAAGTATGACTCATCACAAGATGACTCTTTAATAGTCACAATAGCTAATTAAGAGGTCAGAAGACCCTAATTGATCAAGGGAACTTAATCAATGTATTGTATTGGTCAAAATTCCTTAAATTAAGAATATCTCACGACTTGATATGTCCATATCCAGACCTTTGCTCAGTTTTGCAAGGGAGTGAGTCCACATCAAATATTACATAGATCTATCAACCAAAACCACGACTCAACGCATCCTCTCGATATGATTCATATTGGTGGAGGTGGACACCTTGTACAATATGATAATCGAAAGATTAACACTAAAGCAACTTAGGATGTGGTATCAACCCCTCACATGATGACGAGGCATGCGCGTGTTACTTTAACAACCTTAAGGTATCAACCCCATTGGTATACAATAGCAAAGTCAAACCCAAAGGAGGCATGCACGTGTTACTTTAACAACCTTAAGGTAGAACCATACTCGATACAACATGAGAAAAGCAACGTACAAGTACACAACATAAAGAGACTTAACCTAGACCTGCGAATAGAGATAGATGGAAGCATACCCACTTTCGACGAAGACTTATCTAATAGTGATGAAGATCTTATTGAACTCTATGTTGATTGAAGATCTTAAAGATTTGATTAAGTCAAAGGATTTTTGGGTTAATGGGTGTAGTGATTAGTGAGTCTGCATCGATATTAATATGTATAATCATTCATTCTTTTCTGCTGCATGAGATTTCATTATTTGAAAGAATTAAAAAATGTCTTTAACTGTTTTAATATGTTAAAAACCTATTTAATCAATTAATATGTTCTTAAGACCTGAAATTAACTGATACACTTTAAGATTAATCAATTAAAATCAGCTGGAAACATTCCTAACAGAGTTTTAACTTATGTATTTTTGAAATAATCGATTAAAATCACTTAACACATATATTGTCACTGTTTCAATCGATATACATTCGAATTAATCGATTATTTTCATTAAAGAAGTTTTGAAAAGTGTTCTGTCAGTATTTTAATCGATGTAACTTCGAAATAATCGATTAAAATCACTTGAGAAATTTTGAAAAGTATTTTGTCAGTATTTTAATCGATGTAACTTCGAAATAATCGATTAAAACAACTTAGACAAGTTTTGATTAAATGTTTTAATCGATTAAACCATGATTTTATCAGTTAAAATCACTTATGAAGTTTTGAGAAATTTTATGACAGTATTATAATCGATTAAACCATGAATCAATCAATTAAAATAACTTAAGGAATTTTTGAACAACTGTTTTAATCGATTAAATCGTGTTTGCATCAGTTAAAATAAATCTGGAAAATTATGAAGCACATTTTAACTGATTAAAAGACGTTTTAATCGATTAAATCCGTTAGAATTAAGAATTAATTATCAATTAAAAGAAGTTTTAACCGATTAATTAAACCAATTAGTTAGAAAAAGTCTCTATATAAACAGATTTACTTTAACATCTTAAAATACACCTCTGAGATGTCAATCAAGCAATCAATAGAGATCTTTTCAAGGAAGAAGTGCGTTAGTTTTTGTGAAGTTTTTCAGAGTTCTTTCTTGAGGCATTTTTTGTATTCTTGCATGAGAAGAAACTCATTCTGCAGATGATGAATTGCATCTGCATAACCGAGTTTGGTTGTTCTAGTTTCTTCTCTTTGTTTTTTTTTAATTCATATCTGTATTGTGTGGGTGTCTGGAAGATTTGGGAACTGGTTCTGCAGCTAGAATTTGGTTGCAGGTTGGTTCAAGAACTGAAACTTTGTTCTTGGTGAAGGTTTGGTTCAAGAATTGGAAATTGGTTCTTGGTATAGGTTGGGTGTTTTGTGATTCAGGTTTGTAATAAAAAACATAATCAATCTAGTGGAACTCAACTGGAATTTGGTTGAGAATTGGATGTAGCCCTGTGGTTTGGGTGAACCAATATAATTCTTGTATTTCTCTCTCTATTTCTATATACTCTTTAATTCTGCTTGTACCTTATACAATTCTGCTTGTGTTTCTTGGATCAATTTTTTGTTAGAATTCTCAATCTTTTGAAATAGATAATTTGTATCCATAAAGTGTGAAAAAGTTTCAAAAGATCAATTCACCCCTGAAAGCAATGAAGGGGAGATTGATGGAAATGTCCCTACATTCCCAAGAGATGATTTTGATGATGATTCAAGTCAACATCATTCAAGATGAATTAAGGACAAGCTGAATTTAAGACGTTGGTGACAATGTGAAACATTTCTCTACATGCCCAAGATATGTTTTTTTATAAAGATGATGATTCAAGCAAGCCCAAGATGATTCCTGACAACTAGATAGAGTCTTAGAATACTGGATATAGAGGTACAAGTTGATGAAATAATATTATGCATAAGCCTCCAAAGCACAAGTGTGATAAAATTCATAACATAATATATTTCACTGTCATAATCAATTATGATGTATCAAAAATGGAAAAATGATTTTCTCTATCATAATTGATTATACTAGTAACATAATCAATTATGGCAATTCAAATTTGAAAAATATATCTGTTTTGAAGAATTAATGTTTTTGAATATATCCTGATTTTTATTCACGAAAATATTAATGTCCAACGACCGTTTTCTGATGCTATTTTTCTATTTAATTAAGTTTTGATGAAAAATCAAAATAAACACAATTACAAAATTCGAAAATACAATTTACATTCAATCAGTTTTGAGAAAAGAATTCTGAGCAAGGCAACATAGATATTTTACACCTTCTGAGAAAACCCTCTTCTCTACTGTCTTCTGTGTTTTCATTGTTAATCACACTTGTTCTTAGGGATTGACATTCTACAGGCTTCTATAATTTGTTGTCTCCATTATCCAGGTGTGACTGTTCTTATCTTACTCCTTCATCCTTTGTGGGTTTAGGAGGTGTTTTCATCCCTTTGATTTGTTCAAGGAGGTGTTCATCCCTAGTGTGATTATATGGAGGTGTTCATCTTTAGTGAGATTCTAAGGAGGTATTTTTCATCCTTTGATTTGTTCAGAGGAGGTGTTCATCCTTAGTGGGATTCTAGGGAGGTGTTCATCCTTAGTGGGTTTCTAAGGAGGTGATTATCTTTTTAATTAGTTTACTTTTTACTGGTTCTTCTGCTGAGTTGATCGTAATTTGTAAACTGAATTTGAAAGATAGTGAATTGGGAGTCACTCTTGTGTTAAGAGTTGACTGGGAACTGGATGTAGGGTTGACTATACCTGAACCAGTATGAATCATTGTGTGTTCTTCTCTTTCCCTTATCTCTTTCTCTTTTCCTGATTATATTATCGTTTCCACTTTATCTGTGTTCAAACAAATTATTGATTCACAAATAAATTTTTAAATTGACATTTATTTTAAAATGTGCATCTATTCACCCCCCTCCCCTCTAGATGCCATTTGTCTAACAAGTGGTATCAGAGTTTGGTTAGATAAGATATTTCTAAATGATTTGTCAAGATGTCTATGCAGAATCAGATTTACAGGAAATGAGCCTTAATAAATAGACTTCCACTATTTAAAGGTAAAGACTATCAGTTTTGGAAGGCGAGAATAGAAATATTTTTACAAACACTAGATTATGGTGTTTGGGATGATGTACTCAATGGTCCCTACATTCCGATGAGAACAACGGAGTCTGGAGCTGTTCTAAAGACTTTTGATCAATGGATGCCAAATGAAAACAAGCGTGCCCATTATGATGTAAGAGCCCGAAATGCTATTGTTTCTACCTTAACTCGTAATGAATTTTTCAGGATCTCACAATGCAAGACAGCAAAAGAAATATGTGACACTCTTGAAGTAACACATGAAGGAACAAATGAAGTAAAGCGAGCATGTAAGAACACACTCATCCAGAAGTATGAATTGTTTCAAATGCAACAAAATGAAAACATCACGGATTTTCAGACATGCTTCACACATATAGTAAATCACTTGAAAGCATTAGGAAAGAGTTTTGACAATGAGGAGTTGAACACAAAGATCTTGAAATCCTTAGACAAGAATTAACAACCAAAGGTCACTGCTATTACAGAATCAAAGGATATCACAAAAATGAATATTGCCACTCTATTTGGAAAGCTGCGAGAACATGAGATGAAGCTACAAAGGTTAAAGAATGGTGAACAGAATCAAGTCAAGACGATAACTATAAAAGTAGAAAAATATTCACAAGACGAAAGCAAAAATGAAGGTAAGTTTTTGAATTCTGATATCTCTCTTTTTGTTAAACAATTTTCTCGCTTTGTGAAGAACAGGAAAAAGAGACAGCAAAGAAAGGAGAAAACAAATAAATACAATTGCTATGAATGTGGAAAACCTGGTCATATCAAACCAGACTGTCCAGAACTTATGAAAGATGTGAAGAAAGGGAAGAACGGTATCTATAAGAACAAACGCAAAGCTTATATGGCTTGGGAGGATAATGATTCTTTCACAACACAAGAGAGTTCTTCCAAAAGCAGTGATGGAGAAGAAGAAGCAAATCTTTGCTTGATGACAAAAAATGATGATGAAGTCTCATCACAGGTAAGTAGTACAAAATCCTTAAATGAATATGATGAGTTGTTTAAAGAATATCAAGATATGTATGAAGGTTTTACCAAGTTATCTATGAAATACAATGCACTTAGACAAAAGTTTAATGCATTAGAAAATATTGTTGATATTCTTGAAAAAGAAAATAAGTGCTTAAAGAAAGATGTTGAGAAATTTAAAACTTTGTCTAAAAATAAAGAAGTTGTTAAACCTTGTGAAAATTGTAATCATTTGGAAAATGAGATTTTCAAGTTAGAGAAAATAATAAGCAAGTTTTCAAAATCTTCTGAAAATCTTAATTCTATATTAGATTATCAAAGAGGGAATTCTAGCAAAGCTGGATTTGGTTACAAATCCAAAGAAAGTCTAGAACCTCATAAAACTATTTTTGTGAAAGAGTCAAGGAAAACAGATGTGAAACCAGTTTCAAAAACTTTAAGAAACTCATTTAGACCTTTTCAAAGAAAACCAACATGTTTTTATTGCATAAAATTAGGCCATACATCAAATAGATGTTACATAAAACATTTTGGCATATCTAATGGCAAATATGAATGGATGCCTAAAGGAACAAAGCATTTATACATGTCTAGATGATAGTTTGAGCATCTAATTGATTATCAGAATCGGAAATTTTTTTCTTGTTGTCATAATCAATTATGTTGAAAGTTTAAATTTTGAAAATTTTGAGATCTTTGAAATTTGAAATTTTGTAGTTTGAGATTTTTGTTTTAAATTTTGTCTGCATGAGATTTTTAAAATTTGAAATTTGAAATTTTTGCAGTTTGAGATTTTTGAAATTTGAATTTGAAATTTGGGATTAGAAATTTGAATTTGATATTTGGAATTTGTTGGAATTTGAATTTGAAATTTGAAATTTGTTGCAATTTGAATTTGAAATTTGAAATCTGGAATATGAGTGAATTTGAATTTGAAAGCTGCCTAAATAAGAAAACTGCAATTGGGGGAAACTATTGCACTTCATTCCATTATCTCTACAATCATTATATTCCCCTTTATTTTTCTCTCTTTATTTGTCTTGGGTATCATAGATATTGCCTCCTTAATATGATGTTATTCTCTATGACACTTTGTAATGCATTATCTTTTCTACTTTGATTTATGTACTAATATGTGTAAATTTGTTCTTAATTTTTATTGCAATATTTTTCATAATTATCAATGAAACAGGAAAATATTTTGATGATATTAATCTGTGTGAAATAGGGGGAGATTTTTTTTCTCTTATAATATTTTTTATGATTATTAATGAAATAGGGAGAGATTTTTTTGATGAATTAAAATCTGTGTGAAATTCATTCCTATCTCTAAATTAAACAAAGGGAGTTAAGAGAAGTCTTTGCTCATATGAGTTAGGGGGAGTCTTGTTATTAATATATCCAGGGGGAGATTAAGAGACTCTGACACTTGATACAAATATGTGTTAATCTTTGTTATACTATATTGTGTTAATCTTGAGCTGACTATATAGAGTCAAGCATTTTAATTCATTTTAGGTGTTTCCTTGATCATCATCAAAAAGGGGGAGATTGAAAACAATGAGGGGGAGATTGATGGAAATGTCCCTACATTCCCAAGAGATGATTTTGATGATGATTCAAGTCAACTACATTCAAGTCAATATCATTCAAGATGAATTAAGGACAAGCTGAATTTAAGACGTTGGTGACAATGTGAAACATTTCCCTACATGCCTAAGATATGTTTTTGATAAAGATGATGATTCAAGCAAACCCAAGATAATTCCTGAAAACTAGATAGAGTCTTAGAATACTGGATATGGAGGTACAAGTTAATGAAGTAATATTATGCATAAGTCTCTAAAGTACAAGTGTGATAAAATTCATAACATGATATTTTTCACTGTCATAATCAATTATGATGCATCAGAAATGGAAAAATGATTTTCTCTGTCATAATTGATTATACTGGTAACATAATCAATTATGACAATTCAAATTTGAAAAATATATCTGTTTTGAAGAATAGATGTTTTTGAATATATCCTGATTTTTATTCACGAAAATATTAATGTCCAACGACCATTTTCTGATGCTATTTTTCTATTTAATTAAGTTTTGATGAAAAATCAAAATAAACACAATTACAAAATTCGAAAATACAATTTACATTCAATCAGTTTTGAGAAAAGAATTCTGAGCAAGATAACATAGATATTTTACACCTTCTGAGAAAACTCTCTTCTCTACTGTCTTCTGTGTTTTCATTGTTAATCACACTTGTTCTTAGGGATTGACATTCTACAGGCTTCTATAATTTGTTATCTCCATTATCCAAGTGTGACTGTTCTTATCTTACTCCTTCATCCTTTGTGGGTTTAGGAGGTGTTTTCATCCCTTTGATTTGTTCAGGGAGGTGTTCATCCCTAGTGTGATTCTAGGGAGGTGTTCATCCTTAGTGAGATTCTAAGGAGGTATTTTTCATCCTTTGATTTTTTTCAGAGGAGGTGTTCATCCCTAGTGGGATTCTAGGGAGGTGTTCATCCTTAGTGGGATTCTAAGGAGGTGTTTTTCATCCTTTGATTTGTTCAGAGGACGTGTTCATCCCTAGTGAGATTCTAGGGAGGTGTTCATCCTTGGTGGGTTTCTAAGGAGGTGATTGTCTTTTTAATTAGTTTACTTTTTACTGGTTCTTCTGCTGAGTTGATTGTAATTTGTAAACTGAATTTGAAAGATAGTGAATTGGGAGTCACTCTTGTGTTAAGAGTTGACTGGGAACTGGATGTAGGGTTGACTATACCCGAACCAGTATAAATCACTGTGTGCTCTTCTCTTTCTCTTATCTCTTTCTTTTTTCCTAATTATATTATCGTTTTCGTTTTATCTGTGTTCAAACAAATTATTGACTCACAAAAAAAATTTTAAATTGACATCTATTTTAATTTGTGCATCTATTCACCCCCCTCTAAATGTCATTTATCTAACAACCCCCCTCTTGATCTCAGCCTACATTTCTATCATTATCGAACTTCCAACTCAAAAAAGACACGTCCCAGGTCACACATATTGGCAACACAACTAAGACGACTATCCGTAAACAAATCAAGGAAGTCTTACTCAAAAATAGGAAGTCTTACTAAAAAATGTCGACCAGTTTGCATGGTGCGCAACCAATATGTCACTTATTGATCCTAACATAATTTTGCATGAATTATCAATTTTTCCTTAAGTAAAACCCATAACTAAAAAAAAATGTCAGTTAGGAGACGAGAGAAGGTGAATGGTAAAACAAAAAGTTGGCAAGTTTTTGCAAGTCAACTTCATCCAAGAGGTACCATATACTACATGGTTAGCCAATGTAGTTTTAGTAAATAAAGCAAATGAAAAATGGAGAATGTGCACTGATTACACAGGTCTTGACAAAGCATGTCCAAAATATTCATACCCACTATCAAGTATAAATTGTCTAGTCGATAGTGCATATGGTCACAATATCCTAAGTTTCTTGGATGCTTATTTGGGCTATGATCAAATAAGGATGTATTTATCGGATGAAGAAAAAGCATCTTTCATTACCGAAGGTGCAAACTACTGTTACAAGGTCATGTTATTTAGGCTAAAGGACGTTCAAGCCACCTATCAACGACTAATGGACCGAGTGTTCAAAAAACTAAGCGTAGAGATTGTAAAAGTTAATGTAGACGACATGGTGGTAAAATCAAAACATCAGGTCGACTACCCCACTCACTTACAGAAGGTGTTCGACAAAATTTGAAGTTATAACATGAGACTTAACCCAAAAAAAATGTGTATTCAAAGTAGGAAGAGGAAAGTTCCTCGGGTTTATGATCACCCAATGGCGAATTCAGACAAATCTAGACAAATGCAACGCTATATTAGACACGCAAAGCCTCATAAGCATAAAAGACATACAACAGTTGAACAAAAAGCTCACAACGCTAGCCATATTTTTGTCGAAACTAGCTGAGAAAGTCAACCCTTTCTTCAAGTTGCTTAGAAACTTGGGGAAGTTCAATTGTAGAGAGAAATGTGAAGTTATGTTCCAAGCCATAAAAGAATACATTGTCTCATTAATAGCCTTGATAAGCCCTCTGCCAAGCTCTATTTTATTCCTCTACATGACAACCATTAAATTGACCATCAGTTCAATATTAGTGCATTGTGATGGTAAACAACAGACTCAATATATTTAACCATCTTAATCCTACAAGACATAGAACGACGACACTCTACTATAGAAAAGTTTAGTATATTTTTTACATTCTACTTAATATAATTAACGAACGACGACACTCCTATATAAATAAGTATAGTATCTCATTCATTTGACTAATTCATTTACATTCTACTTTTTTATCTTGATTCACGCATTTATTTAAACTTATCAAAGTGTTTTATAGATACTTCCCATGTTGATCATACCGACTTGGTTCGTTACAAAGAAAAATAAGCTCTGACGTTTGATCCGAATCCAAGTATCAATATTATTGTTTAAAAAATATAACTAAAAGATCCATTAATTTTTTTTTTAAGATTTTTTAAAATGGTTTTCTTTAATTATATATTTTTATTCAAGTTTTTAATTAAAAATTAAAAATAAAATCAAAATATTCATTATGCTTAAATATAATATTATATATTTAGAATTAATTAATAATTAACAAATAAATATAACTATATTTTTTTAAATCTCTTTTACGATTTATATTATATTTTTATGATTATTTATCTTATAAAAATATTTAATTTTATATTATAATTTTTAATTATAAAATTATATAATTTATTTATTAATATAAGAGAAAGTATAAATTATAAATATAATGATAACTTTTTATTATAAATTTTTGACAAATTTTATAAAAGAAATTTACAATTTTTGTGTATAAATTATCGTTTAACAATCACATAGTAGCAATGTTATCAACGAGGAAATATTGATTTAATATAATTTAAGTTTTATAATAAATTTAAATTAAATTAAACAAAAATCATATTTTATTTATATATTTAATTCAGGTAATGATTTAATAAAAATTTAAATCAAATTCAACAACGATAATTTAACTTTTAATCCTTGATTATTAGCTTTAAAGTACGATAAATCATATTCATAAAGCAAAATTTATCTCATTTATAATCTCTATTTATTTATATTCCTTTTAAGTTCCTTTATATATATATATATATATATATAAAAAGATTTAAAAGTGATATATAAAAATAAATAAGAAATAAAATTTTATTTAACTATAAAAATTAAATGAATAATTTAATTAATATTATAAATTTTGTCTTTAAAATGATTATTTTCGTTTTTGATAAGATATTAATGAAGATTTTGAACATAAAATTTTTAATATTGTCCAAACTTTTCATTAGATAGTTATAAACTTTTCATTGTTATTACGTTAACTTTTATTAAATAGTTTTTTAACTATAGCTATATGTTTCTTTAGGAAAAAAATTATGTTGTTTTACAACAACCCAATTTAATAAAGATTGAAAATATTGAAAATATATTTTATTCATATAAATATTTTTACGTTTGTTTTAGTGTCTACATAAATATTTCTAATTTTAAATATTTGATATATCTTTTTTCAATACGTGCATCATACATAAACTCACCCTCTTAGTTGATAGTACAATCTTAATAGTATAAATATAAATAAGTAATTATAATAATTAATTTAACCTTAAAAATAAATATGTTAATTAATAAATTTAAGATAAGAAATTATGTATATAACTTATCCTTTAATTAATTGGTTCGAGTTTTATCCACATATCAAATATTGTCTTGTTTTATTTTGTTCAAACTTTTAGTTACTTTCAAAATTTTTAAATTTTGTTAGTATTTCTTATTTATAAAATATTATTTAAAAAATACTATTTTATACTAGTTTTAAATTATATAAATGAAAAAAATATGATTATTCATTTACATTACATATAATTTTGATATATTATAATTAGTAATTATAAAAAATAAAACATTTATAATTTTTATCTTTAGACATCAAAGTCTTGCTTATTAAAAAAATAAATTATTTTACGATCATTCAAAATTAAAATAACAAAATTAATATTTAAAAAAAATTATAACTATCTAGGTAAATTATAAGTATTTTTAATAAAAATACAATGTTACAAAGTAAATTATTGAATGAAAAATAAAGTAATACATAAATTCATCTTATCAACACTAAATTTTTTTTATTAAGAGATGTTAAAAATTAAAAACTAATAAATATTTTTACTGGAACTAAATTCAGATGGAGTCATATTTATATATACAAAAGATATATTTAAAATTTTAATAAATTATTTGCAAAAGAAAAGAAAAGCTTAATAAAGGTAAAATCCAAAAATATTACCTAAAAGGAATACAAAATTAAAGCCCAGCTAATATGGATAATATTCGTTAAGCTTTAAGATTGGAATCAGAACCCAAACGAGAACGAGTCCAATGGAAAATAAGTGGGTGAATTTGAACTTTAGTTAAGGTTATTTTGTGAATTTTTGGTAGTTTACGAAATTCAGGCTTTTGCTTTTGGTACCTCTAAAATTTCTCTTTGCACTCCAAATTTTCTTAAAATCACAACTTTGCTCCTATGATTTTCTACCTCAATTATTACGCATAAATTGTTAATCTTTTGTTGGTGATGGCTAGAGTCAGTAGGCATAGTGGTTGGTGGTGGAATACAACTGCAAAAGGGATGACATTTTTCTATTAAAAAAACTTTATTTTTAATAAACTAATAAATTAAAAAAAGTAAAATAATAATAATAATAATAATAAGATTGACATATATTATTTCTCTTAATAAAACTGATAAAAAACAATATAAGGAAAGTTTAAACACTAAATGAACTTTATAAAACCATAATAAAACTTTAAAATAATTATTTCGAACAAACCTAAAATAAAAGTATAAATAAAGATAAGGAAAGTTTGTAACGACCCTAGAAATCGCTACTATAATTATGTCTTCGCAAAGTAGTAAACAAGTAAATAACAACATCTATTTTACATTATATTACTCGTAATTGTAACATATATTGAAATTCCAGTTCACTAACGAACTTCAAAATATAGTAACATAATTTATTTATATATTATACATGTAAAAGTAGCTCCTCGAAGCTATCCCACTCGAACTATCCCTGTTGTCCAAGTAGTCACATCACCATCTCTCAACTCCTGATCTGCTCCCACATAAAAGTGATCATCGCGAGTCCCATCCACATGGAAAAATAGGGGTAAGTATTAAATCATTCGATATAATAAAATAGATATAGAAGTAATAATTATATATTATGATCAATTACGAAATTATCAACACACTAAGACACCTTCCGGAAGTATACCCTAACTATGCCGGAACTCGAAGCTATCATCTGTGGGCACATTATGATCGGTACCGTAGTACCATTCCGACCACCCTCCACACAGAATAGGATTACCTGGTGCCCTTCATCACTCATACCGGAGTACCCCTCCGAGCGCGCCACCGCTCATCCCCCATCGACTTCTCACCACCCGATCTCGTAGTCTACCTGACCCGACCAATCAGTGAAATCTGGGACCTCATTCAGAATCCTCCGACATAGTTATTACACTAATGTACTTTGTACCACCCCGGGTACCATTCAACACTACAAGAAAAAACGCTTTTAGCGACCGAAGAAATCGGTCGCTAATAGCTAAAAATCGGTCGCTATTCTATTAGCGACCGAATTTAGCGACCGAAATGGTTGGTCGCAAAATGGCAAGTCGCTAATTGGTTAGTGACCGATTTACATTTTGGTCGCTAAATAGCGACCGATTCGGTAGTCGCTAAAATGGTCGCTAAATAATTTGGTCACTTATTCATTGAAGACCAAAATAGCGACCGAATATTATATAATAAATCGGTCGCTAAATCCGTGGAAAAGTTTTAAAAAATAGCGATCGATATATTCGATCGCTAATATATTAATATAATTATTTAAATAATCATTTAAATCGGTCGCTAAATCCGTGGTAAAGTTTTAAAAAATAGCGATCGATATATTCGATCGCTAATATATTAATATAATTATTTAAATAATCATTTAAATCGATCGCTAAATCGGTCGCTAAATTTGAATTGTATATTATAATAAATTTGTAGCGACCCAAAAATTCTGGTCGCTAAATCGGTCGCTAAATTAATAACAAAGTTAATTATTTTTATTTATTTACATTTTTAATTATATCAATTGGACACAATTGTATTACATAATGAATGTTTAGTAGTTAGTAGTTAAGATGCATTCTCATCCATGAAATGTGGACCAATTGGTAAAAACAATAATAAATTAATAATAAGATGACCTGAATAGATATTGGTGCATCCATATTTAAATTACTTTTTCCATTCCACTATCACTAGGATATGAGTCTTGATCATGAACCAGAACTAGAGGTTTATTCCACAATTGAAGACTTCAAGCAACAGTTATACCAACATGGAATACATGTCAAGGGAACACAGATATATGACGAAGGGATCAGTAGTTAGAGGACCTCCAAAAAGGTGGAGAAGTTTGCATGAATTTTTCTTGAATGCTTGGGAAAGGTATATAAGGAAACCTTTTGATTCAGATACATTAAAATTTAAAATACTTCATGAACAGTGATGGCTAGGAAAATTTAAGCTAACTGAAATAATCTGCATGTTCTCACTATGCTCCATCTTTTGATGATCTTGCTTCAAATTCCAACTCTGATGGATCTCGCATAACTTCTGTAAAACAATCAGTCCAGGTACAATCTCACAAGATAACTCATTTTATTAGAAGTTTCCTCAAATATATCAATAAATACAACTGTAGCAGCTAGCTATACAAAAATAGAAGGAAAATAGAAAGTGAAAAATTTTTTATGGTGGGAATGTTATTATCACTTTCATGTTCCTTCATTACTGCCAAGTTATTCCTCATCTTCAGTATCATATTATCTTCTACCAAACATGTTCCTAATAACATAAAACAGCTTAACGTAAAAGTCATCACTTAAGCAACGAATGCTAGACACTCGCAATTATATTAAATAATTCAATGTTGAATATTTGAATATGTGATGACGAGACAAACATAGACACGAGAGACATAAAATAAAATAGGCAACCTACCATAACTCAAGCAACGAATGAAAAACACTGCAATTATATTAAATAAATCTAATGTTGACCATTTGAATACTTGAAGACAACATAACAACTTACTATGCTAAGAACCATAAGGTCCACCGGAAGACTCACCTTCCTTACATTTAGGAACCATCATCTCACTGTTAGGGACTAGTGCTAAGTCTTGGAGCCTAGCCTCGAAACCAACTTTCAATCTAGAATTTCTCCAAAATAAAGGATTAATTAAAAACTACATAAAAAAAGGCACAACCATCTAAGAATATAGGAAAAGGAAAACAGCAATATTTGAAGGATGTCGCACAGGAACCCACGGAAATAAAATACATGAGTTAGTCAGAAAGAACATTAACCTCTGTCCATTTTATAACAGGCTTCCCAAGCACGACCCGAGGAACGACTGCACAAACATCACATTTCAACACTCCTCAATGACAATACTTCTTCTATTACTCGGAAAATAACCTAACAACCAAGTGAAAAGCGGAACTCACTTGAAACTTCCAAGCAAGTTTTTGGTAGAATTCTCTCGTCCAATGATCCTCCCTTAGGTTCCTTCAAGAAATTCTCCATTTTCTCAATCTGTTTGTCAGAGCACAAGTTCAAATCATTAACAGGACATAAGACACCTTCTGCATTCTATAACCAAGGTTTTAAAAAATGGTATGCAATCAAGGTTTTTAGACTGTCCACAACTAACCAGTTTAAACCAGACCCACACACAATTCATCCTTAACCAAGGAGAACAATCCATAGTAAAAAGGCATAAAAGAAATAGAACATAGCAGCAAAATGTGAACCGAAGCGCTTGACCCGCGACCCCTCTGACTCACCTCTAGTTCGCGGGGAACTCAATGGCACGATTGGGGCAACTGAGGCGTGGAAAGACCTCGATGGTGGAGGTTAGGTTGAGATTTAGGGATGGCCACGATGGTGGCCAGGGAGGCGGTGGTGATGACTGGGGTTTGGGGGTCCAAACAACAGGTGTTGGGGTGCAGTGCCCACGAGAAGCGCGGGGATTCGCGATGGAGCGGTGGCTGACAGGGTGACGTACGGTTGACGAGGAGCATTGGTGGAGGTTGGATTAGGGTGAGGGCTGACTTGGGGGGAGCAGTGAGGGGGCTAGGGCTCGCCAGGAGTGAGGAGGAGATACTGGCCAAGGTTAAGAGGAATGGGTGAGTTAGGATAAGCGCGAATGTGGTTGTATATGATAGCGGTTACATCTTAACCGTTATTATAATAGCACTTCTAATAGCGGTTAAATCATAACCGCTATTATATAGCACTTATAATAGCGGTTAACTCTTAACCGCTATTATATATTTCCAAATATGATCGATCATTTAAAAATGTAATCGATCATAATCGAAAAATGTGGATGTCACTCGAGCGAGATCAGTGTCGCTCAAGCGAAAAACAACCCGAGAATGCCAATTTTGTGCAGGTCGCGTCGCTCGAGCGAGAGTGGTGTCGCTCAAGCGAAATACCACCCGAGACTTAACAATCTTAAAATATGGTTGTATATGATAGCGGTTGAACCTTAACCGCTATCTAATATACACTTCAGATAGCGGTTAACGTGGAACCGCTATTATATCCTCTCAATTATGATCGATCATTTCAAATTATGATCGATCATTTCAAATTATGATCGATCAGTATCGGATTTCGCTCGAGCGAGAGTAGTGTCGCTCAAGCGAAATACAACCCGAGACTTCACAATCTTAAAATATTTTTTTGAATATTATGTTTTTAAATTTGCTATTAGAGAAAACCTTTCAGAATTCAAAATGTTAAATACTTTTAAATATTAAAATTAACTTTATCAAAAATTAGAAAAAAAAATTTATCCAAAAGAGTTCAAAAATGTATAAGAGTATTCTCAATTTTGAGTTTAATTATATTGTTCATTCTCAAAGTAGAAAATTATATTGTAATTATTTTAATTTACATTTTGTGATCTTCTTAAAATTAGCATCAATAACATTAGACTTTACATTTGATTCATACCTAACTAATTATAGATTAAAAGGAAAGTGGTATAACCATGCATTTTACTTTTCTATTTACCTTATTCTTTTAATTATTTTATATAATAATAATCAAAATATTCACATTCATATGGGCATTTTCGAAAATAATATTATTGTATTATTGTTAAAATTAGCATCAATAACATTAGACTTTACATTTGATTCATACATAACTAATTATAGATTAAAAGGAAAGTGGTATAACCATGCATTTTACTTTTCTATTTACTTTATTCTTTTAATTATTTTATATAATAATAATCAAAATATTCACATTCATATTGGCATTTTCGAAAATAATATTATTGTATTATTGTTAAAATTAGCATCAATAACATTAGACTTGATCTTCTTAATTATATTGTTCATTCTCAAAGTAGAAAATTATATTGTAATTATTTTAATTTAATAAAATATAATTTAAATTTTTAATACTAAAATTAAAAGATTAAATAATAATGACTTTAATTCTTTAAATTGAGTATTTAGAAACTAAAATTATAGTTTCTCTGTTTTAAATAATTAAAATAAATAGTTAAAAATAAAAAGCAAAACTAGTATTATCTTTAATTTATTAAAAGTGTAATTAAATCTCTATTTTCTTAATTTTTTTTGTTTGAAACTTCTAAATTCTACATTTTTGTAACTTCTATCATTATATTATCATCCTCATCTCCTCCCATGTTCTACTTTATCTTTACAATAGTTAATATTCTTAAATAATCTATATTTTTAATTATAATTTTTTAATATATATTTCAGAAATTAATCAATTCTAATCTATTATTTGAAAAACTAATCAATTATAATCAATAATTTAGAAAACTAATCGATTATAATTAATTATTTGAAAAAGTTATCAAATGTGATCGATCATTTTGAAAATCTAATCGATCATAATTGGTTTTCGCTCGAGCGAGAGTATAGTCGCTCAAGCTGAAATACAACCCGAGACTTAACAATCTTAAAATATGGTTGTATATGATAGCGGTTCCACTGGAACAGCTCTTAAAGGGCACTTCTAATAGCGGTTAAACCTTAACCGCTATCTAATATACACTTTAGATAGCGGTTAAGGTGGAACCGCTATTATATCCTCTCCATTATGATCGATCATTTCAAATTATGATCGATCATTATCGGATTTCGCTCGAGCGAGAGTAGTGTAGCTCAAGCGAAATACAACCCGAGACTTCACAATCTTAAAATATTTTTTTGAATATTATGTTTTTAAATTTGCTATTAGAGAAAACCTTTCAGAATTCAAAATGTTAAATACTTTTAAATATTAAAATTAACTTTATCAAAAATTAGGAAAAAAAAATTATCCAAAAGAGTTAAAAAATGTATAAAAGTATTCTCAATTTTGAGTTTAATTATATTGTTCATACTCAAAGTAGAAAATTATATTGTAATTATTTTAATTTACATTGTGTGATCTTCTTAAAATTAGCATCAATAACATTAGACTTTACATTTGATTCATACCTAACTAATTATATATTAAATGGAAAGTGGTATAACCATGCATTTTACTTTTCTATATATTTACCTTATTCTTTTAATTATTTTATGTAATAATATTCAAAATATTCACATTCATATTGGCATTTTCGAAAATAATATTATTGTATTATTGTTAAAATTAGCATCAATAACATTAGACTTGATCTTCTTAATTATATTGTTCATTCTCAAAGTAGAAAATTATATTGTAATTATTTTAATTTAATAAAATATAATTTAAATTTTTAATACTAAAATTAAAAGATTAAATAATAATGAATTTAATTCTTTAAATTGAGTATTTAGAAACTAAAATTATAGTTTCTCTGTTTTAAATAATTAAAATAAATAGTTAAAAATAAAAATCAAAACTAGTATTATCTTCAATTTATTAAAAGTGTAATTAAATCTCTATTTTCTTAATTTTTTTTGTTTGAAACTTCTCAATTCTACATTTTTGTAACTTCTATCATTATATTATCATCCTCATCTCCTCCCATGTTCTACTTTATCTTTACAATAGTTAATATTCTTAAATAATCTATATTTTTAATTATAATTTTTTAATATATATTTCAGAAATTAATCAATTCTAATCTATTATTTGAAAAACTAATCAATTCTAATCAATAATTTAGAAAACTAATCGATTATAATTAATTATTTGAAAAAGTTATCAAATATGATCGATCATTTTGAAAATCAGATCGATCAGAATTGTCCTTCGCTCGAGCGAGAGTATTGTCGCTCAAGCGAAATACAACCCGAGACTTAACAATCTTAAAATATGGTTGTATATGATAGCGGTTCCACTGGAACCGCTCTTAAAGGGCACTTCTAATAACGGTTAAACCTTAACCGCTATCTTAAATATAGTTTAGATAGCGGTTAAGAAGAAACCGCTATTATATAGTTTCAAATATTAACTATTTTTTTTAATATTATGTTTTTAAAAGAGTGCTAAAGTTTGCTTGCTTGATTGCTCAAGGATGTGTAAAAGTCGATGTTCAATGTGTGTTTAAAAAGTTCAAGCCAAACTGTTTTTATAGAAGATTTTCAAAACTCATTGGTTTAATCAATCTGTTAAAATAATCTTTTAATCTGTTAAAAGTGCAGCTTTAATCTGTTAAAACTTCTTTTAATCCATTAAAACGTTCTTGATTCTTTAACAGATTTGTTTTAACTGATATGACAACGTTTATATCAATTAAAACTCTTTACCAAAAATCTTCTAATTTGTTTTAATCGATTGTTTCGTGATTCAATCGATATAAATACTAAAAAACTTTATTGTGAGTTTTTCCAAGTGATTTTAACTGATAAAAATAAGTTTTAATCGATTAAAACGCTGTGTAGAAATATTCTAAGTTGTTTTAATCGATTGAAACATGTTTTAATCGATTGAAAATTATCTGATCGGTCATAACTCAATTCTGATCGATCATATCTGATTCTATCCTGAACTCTAAGTGGTTTTAATCGATTAAAACCAAGTTGTATCGATTAAAATACTGCAAAAACACTTCTCTTAACATTTTAAGTGTTTTTAATCGGTTATTTCGAAGCTTTATCAGTTAAAACACTGACAGAAGGTTTTCAAAACTTTCTTTAATGAAAACAACCGGTTATTTCGAAATTATATCAGTTAAAAACTTGTTTAAGAAAGCTTTTGTTAAAATACTTTGTTTTTAACTGCTTAAACGTATTTAGAGGCATTTTGCAAAATCTTTTAAGTGAAGAAACCTCATGCAGCAGAAGAGATAAAAATGATTATACCTAAGCATAGCTGAAGACACACTAATTCCTCTACTCTTTTATCAAAGTGATCTGTTGATCGCTACAAAGTTGACTTTGACTTTATTTTTGACTTCATCAAATCAATAAGATCTTTGTCGAGTGTTTCAATAAGATCTTCGTCACTTTCATACAATAATTAATATTCTTAAGTAATTTATATTTTTATTTATAATTTTTTAATATATATTTGAGAAATTAATCAATTATAATCTATTATTTGAAAAACTAATCAATTCTAATCAATTATTTAGAAAACTAATCGATTATAATTAATTATTTGAAAAAATTATCCAATATGATCAGTTATTTGAAAATTTAATCGATCATAATGGTTGTATATGATAGCGGTTCCACTCGAACCGCTCTTAAAACGTAACATCTAATAGCGGTTAAACCTTAACCGCTATCTAAAATATAGTTTAGATAGCGGTTAACGTGGAACCACTATTATATAGTTTCAAATATAAATTTAAATATATTTTTAATTTATTTAAATATGTTTTATTTTTAGTATTTATAAAATAGATTAGTTTTAAATTTTTAACTTTTCTAGCAGTCTATTTTTAATCTTTGTTATTAATTACGTTAAAAATGAAAAAAATATTAATTAGTATACTTAAACTAATGTATATTGATTATCTAATGTATATTGATATAATTTTTTTGTATATCAATTATATGAAAATAACCATGGTTAAGTAATTAATAATAATAAAGCAATAAATTTAAAGATTAGATTAAAAATAAAGTTTTATAAAATAAAATTGTAATAATTTGATTAAAATTTTATTTTCTTAATTAATTAAGTTAATGAGGAATTAAAATGTGATCATTTGATGTGTTTACTTTTTTTAATATAAATTTTTAAAATATAATTTAATTTCAATTGAAATTTTCAATTGAAAAATAAATTAAAGAATATTTATTATTAAACTTTTCTTAAACAATGTATTGAATAGTTAATATTACTCTAGTCTTAATTTATTACAATTTAAATTTTTAATAAATTAGATTTATTTTTAATAATATTTTTATTTTAGTAATTTAAAATTAAAGTTAAACTTCATTTTGTTAATATTGAGACCAAAGTTTATTTTTAAAGTATCTTTTAAAAATTAAATTATTTTTAGAAAATAAATTACTTTTAAAAAATAAATTGTCAAAAATATACTAAAACAATTAAAGTATATTTATAAAAAAATAAATTTAAATATCATAAAAAAATAATGTTCATTAGCGACCGATTTAAATTTGATCGCTATTTTCTCATTAGCTGATCGATTATAATTCGGTCACTATTTCAATTTGTAATTCGGTCGCTAAATCGATCGCTAAATGATTTTTTTATTTTAGTGTGGAATAGCCACCGATTTAGCGACCGAAATTTTGCGACGCAAACTATTGGTCGCTAAATAACAAAATGAAAACCAATTCATATTTTGGTCGCTAAATCGGTCGCTAATTGCGACCGAATTAAAGTGGTCGCTGAATCGGTCGCTAATTGCGACCGAATTATAGTGGTCGCTAAATCGGTTGCTATTTGCGACCGAAAAAATTCGGTCGCTAATTTCGGTGGCTAAATGTCATTTTTCTTGTAGTGCAAACATACAAAATTTATTCACATTTGCCGGATTCTGGACCACCTGTCCTCACGGCTCATTCGGGTCAATAAATTAGTATTTGACTGATTCTGGCACCAACCTTCTGGCTCAGTCTAGCCAATATATAATGTCTCAGGACTGATTCTGGGCATCAGCCCTCAGGCTTAGTCTGACCCACACACGTCACAACACTCTACTTTCATTCTCTCTCTCTTATATATATATATATATATATATATATATATTTTCCTAAAATCATTTCCGAAATCAATAAATTACTATTTTGCCCTTGATCTTTTAAAAAATCCTCACCATATCCCTTTCTTCTTCCTTCGCTCGCTCAAGCGAGTACGCCGGTCGCTTGAGCGAGATGGAACCCGAGAGTCCCCTTTGTTTGAAGGCTTCGTCGCTCAAGCGAGTACACCGGTTGCTTGAGCGAGACATGACCCGAGAGTCCCCTTTGTTTGAGGCTTCGTCGCTCAAGCGAGTACACCGGTCGCTTGAGCGAGACATGACCCGAGAGTCCCCTTTGTTTGAGGCTTCGTCGCTCAAGCGAGTACACCGGTCGCTTGAGCGAGACATGACTGGAGAGTCACCTTTGTTTGAAGACTTCGTCGCTCAAGCGAGTACACCGGTCGCTTGAGCGATAAAGGACCCGAGAATCCCAAATTTTCCAGGTATTCTCGCTCAAGCGACGTGTTTTTCTCTTGAGCGAGTTTTGCAGATCTTTCAGTCCGCCATTTTCAAAATCCAGATTTCAAATTTCTCAGTTTCAATCACCCAAATTAGTTCCAAATCAAAATTTAACCATAAACATGTTCAATTTAAGTTAAAAACAACAATTTTAGTATATAATTCATCCTTAATTTCAAGAATTTTAAAAAAACTTTCAAACGGTGAACAGTTCATCAAAATCAGAAATTCTTCAAAATCATACATTCTTCAAAATCAGACATTCCAATAATTCATATCTCTACTCCTATTCCTTATTCACAGAGTACCCATCAATTCAATTTCATATATTGAATGAATTAAACTTCCCCTTACTTGGTATGGTATTTCTACCGAAGTTTTCCCACTTAATTCAAGTTCTCTCCCGTTTCACCAGATCCTGCACGAGTAGAGTCTCGTTGCTTGAAATTTAGACAATAGAAGAAGAAGGATGAGAGGAAAATTTTTTATTTCCCTCCTCCCCCGCTTCAGTATTCATATATAAGAAAATTTTTACTGTGCATGAGGAAAACTTCGTTACGAAGTTTTCTTGCACAGTAATATTAATATAATATTAAAATAAGGCATACGTCACAAAGTTTAAGTTCATCACTTCCAAATTGTAAAACATGTTTACCTATGACATTGTTATCCTAAACAAAATTAAATATTATCTTTTTATAGAATAATATAAATATTGAAAGATAATTTTTACTAAAATATTTAATAATTTTTTTATAAAAATTATGATGTCTAAGAAAAAAATATCTCTCCAATAAATTGTTGAAATAAATATCAAAAGAATAATAAAAAATAAAAAATAATTTATAAATACTTCAATATATTTAATTAATAACTAAGAGAAAATATTAGCATACATATTTGAAAAGTATTAGAAGTATTACATAAGTAAAAAGGTATCATATTATAAGCAAAAGTACTAAACAAATAAATATAGCTTTATGTTAATTTTTATATATAATACATATTTTAAAATAATTAGGCAAATCATCAAGAAAATAATAATAAAAGTTACATATTACTGATTAATAAATGGAAGAGAAAAATAATTATTTCTAATTGTTTGATTTAGTTGTTTATAATTAATACATACTTTAAAACTATTTCAATTTTTTAAAACTAATTCAACTTTTTCATTTTCAATAATAGTTAAATGGCACTTTTTTAAGAACAAATTTGTATTGGACTCACCTAAGTACTATATAGAATAAGATAAATAATACTTATTTGTAAAAATTTAATAAATTTTAATATTTGAGAGTTTAAATTATATGAATTAATTTAGATTTTTGGTCATCATTCAATAAATTAAAAATAATTATAGGAAAAAAATCATTATCACATAAGAATACATATTTTGAATTGAATAGAAGAGATTTTAAATCAAGAGATGTTTTAATTTAGGCTCCAATAGGAACAAAACTATATTCTAAATTTTATTCTTCATTTTCTATATTTTTATTTGAATAGTTTTTCACTAAGTGCTTATCTCAAAATTTAGATTGACAATTTGAAGAATTTTGGTGAGAAAATTAATATTCTGGCTTATGAACATTAGAAGACCCATTTTTGTTGAATGAATTTAACTTTCACTCAACACCATTAATTATGAGTTGGAAATTCAATTCTACTATACTCTAATTGAGAAAATTCAAATTTTATTTGTTTTCTTTAAAACATGATATTGAAATGCTTCTTCTATTCTTTTTGTTGAGTAAATTCAACCTTCGGTCAATCAAATTTTTCTATATTGGTAGTTATTTTAGAATTCTCAACATATTTTCTACCTTTAATATATTGAATACATTTTTCAATGTTTAAGTGAACAAACACTAAATCAGAGTTAAAACTTTCTTAATTTAATAATGTATAAATATTTAATAAAATGTATAAATTAAATTATTATTTAATTATAAATATATTTTATTCTATTTTTTAAAACTACATTAAAAATAAATTAATACATATCAAAAATAATATTTGAATAATTAAAGTTATTTTAAAAAAAATTATTTGTTACACAAAAAAATTGTTGAATTGTCCATGATTGTGTGTAATAAAAAAGTTTTTAATACTGTAAAATTTCTCATATATTAATAAATATATTATTCTTAATATCTCAAAATGATTTTTTTTTATATTTTGATCCGATAATATATATTTATTGAGTTGATACAACTACAATTACATTGTTTTTTTTAATGGTATTTAAGTTTGTAAGATTGATTATACCATGTTTATTTATTCAAATAGTTAAATCATGAGGATAATAAAGGTTAAAAAAAATAGGAAGTGTCTCTAAAAAAAGTCAAAATTTATTATATATAAAAAGAAAGCATTATTATACACATTTATTATAATATATTATTAAATTTATTTTCTCTAATTTTTCATTATAATATCCTATTAAATTTAGTTCCTCTACTTTTTCATTAGGTAACTTGTTTCATCTCTTAGGAAATTTTTAATAAGAATAATTCACATCAGTGTTTCATTTCTTCAAAAAAAAAATTGTAAAACAAAGATTTTTTTATTTCATATAATTTGTAATGAACTCAATGATTATTTTACTCAATTGAAAGTTTTTTTAATAAATTCATTTTCTCTCTTATTCTCTGTATTTATTTTAATTTGTTTATGTTTATAAATTATTTGATGAAAATAAATTAAACAATTTATCATGATACATAAAATTTGTTAATAAAAAATTATTTCAAAAAATTAGTATTTTATTTAAAAATACCAACGAACCATTCCCGTTGTAACGCTCTAAAACCCCATTTTGCAATTTGACATTTATTTTTCCACAAGTCCATGTTGTGAAGGGTTAACTTCTTGGGCAATTCAAACTTTGCAAAAGACGATGGAAGTGTCAATCAATGTAATTGGGGTGCCACTAAAATAAGTGGAGAGTGAAAGTGTGAGTCTTACTTCAAGTGTTCTTTTTTAAAGCCATATGCGTAACATATATGTATCTTCCATCCACCAAATATTTTGTTTTTTTTTTTTACCTTTCTTTTTAGTATTATCAAGCCCATGTCGTGAAAGTGACAACATAATATATAATATTGTATTAATAAAATAAATTCAATTTCATAAATATATTTTTCTTATATTTTAAAACATAAATTAAAGAAATGATTATATTACAATATATAAATTAATTTTATAGAATTAAATTAGATTTATGTTATAGGGACTATGTTAAGATGATATCAGTATCTTAATCAGATTTAATAGAGTTATAGTGTGAACATTAATTATTATTTCAATATTTTCTTATCATCTAAGCAATGAATGCATGGTCAAAACTCCCCATAGAGACATTTTTCTTTAGATAATGTAAAGTTGGATGCAAAGAGATTCCATTTTGCCACTGCTAAAACCATTCAAAGTTGCACTTTGATCATGAAAGCACACTCTCACACCTTCAAATCTCTTTAATATTTTTATCAATCATAGATATTGCCAAACAAATAAGCAAAATGTTATTTTTAAAAAAATTTAAAAATAGTTTTAAAAATTACCTTTAAAAAACTGTTTGAAAAAAATTAGGAAAAATATTGTTGGATAATTTTATTTTTAAAAATTATTTTAGAAGAAATAAAATGACAAAGCCATGATAAAAGTTGAAAATTGATTTTAAAAAAATAATATAAGTATTTATAAAAAATATTTTTTTAAATTATTAACATGTATTAAATACTACACATTCTTTGTTAGATTATATTATTTTTTTTAATTTCTTAATAAATATTATAAACATATTACTTAAATAAATATTATATAACTTCGAATGAGCAGATGAGAATTTAATATTTTAGTTTCAATAAGAATGTTTGATATTATGTTAATATTACGAAAATTTATTATTGCGGTTTGAAAAATATTAGCTGTTTTAAAATTCTAATATATTCTAATTTTACAATCCTAAATCCTATATAAAATATCGTTGATGTTAGTATCGGACAAAAATAATTAACCGTCAATACAAAATGATATATATTAGAAAGAAAGTGTAATGAATAAGCAAAAAAATAAAGAGTGAGTATTAAAGGAAAAGAAGAGAAAGGTCCCAATCCGCACATTTTAATGTAAATTGGTTAAATTAATGCAATGAAAGTATATAGTCATGAAGGAAATAACCAAATTGTTAACATACAATAACATTATTCTAAGAATTTGTTAATTTAGATTTTTTTATGAAGAATACGTGTTAAATTATTCATTTAATATTTTATCTATAGGATTAAATTTAATTTAATTATTTATATTTTAAAATGAGTTAAAATATTAAACATGATAAATACGACAGGATATAATAAAAAAATTCTTCAATGTGTGTGAGAGTGTTATTAAAATATTTTGTTTAATTTTTATACAATATTAATTACTTAATTAAATTAATAATGATTATTGAAGAAATAGTTAGATTTGTGAAGTTTTCCATAATAAATTTTATAAATGTTGGTTAATGACCCTTAAATCTAGAAAATATACAAATCACTTAATTATAAATATGGCATAAAATTAATAATTTAATTAAAAGTTTAATAGAATAATTAATAATATATAAAACAAAAAAAATAAAAAATATATTTTATTTTTATTATTAATACGAGAATCTCTTTCCTTTTAATTTTCTCATGAACTGTGCTAGGACGGATATATTTATCGACATAAAATTTTTAACGAATATTAAAAAATTTAAATAATATATTTAAAATAAAAAATTACTTAAATAGAATATTTATAAATTTTGTTATCCAATTAAACTTATTTATTATTTATACACAAAATATAATTATGAAAAATAAATAATGGGAAATTTTATGTTGATCATGAAAAACATAAGCAAATGTCATTCTTCCAACCTAAAATATAATTTTAATCTTGTGAAAGGTCTTCTTCTTTGACCGTATTTTCTAGAATTTTTGGTGTAATTTGATTTAGACCCTTTTTACTTTGTTTTTGTTCTCTTATCTTAACTTTCAGTGGCGGATCTTGACCATTCTTGAGGGACCAAATAATATATTATTAATAAATAATAAATATAAAATAATATATTATTAATAAATAATAAATAAATATAAAAGAAAGAAAGAAGATGAAAGGGTAAAAGGATAAAATTGTAGATATATATTTAAATATATTAAATAATCATTAAGTTTGAGGGGGACAAAGTCATAAATTACATGGGAGTTACAAATTTGAGGAGGGGTTGAGAGGATAGAATTGTAAATATACAAGTAAATATATTAAATGTTTATTAAGTTTGGGAAACCAAAATCATAAATTACATGGGAGTTATAAAACTTTGGGAGTCACGGACCTCAGCTCCCAAGAAGATCCGTCAGTGTTAACTTCTATTGAAACTTAACCAAATGATGTATTTTGTTCTTTTCACTCCAAGAGTCAAGTCCATGACAAGTGGTCGTCTTTTACTCTTATTCAATACAATTATTTTAACAATTATAAAACATTATTTTATTTTATTTTTTTCTTATTCTTTTATAATTTATTTATAAATAAAACATTAAACAATAACAAAATATCACTAAATTTAACAGTAAAATAAAGATAACGCGTTATGAATTTTAAATTTTTTAGCAAGGTAAAACATCACTCCTCGCAGTTTATATCAAATTCAACTAATTTTTTTTTTGGCATTTATCTAGTTTTTTTTTGTAATGTAATATTTAATAAATTGTTATTATTTTTTAAGAAATATTTTTAATCAATTAAAATTAAATTAATATGATACAACAAATAATTATTATAAATAATAATCGTATATGTATGGTATTATTTCTCATAAAGTAATTTAATTTCTAAAAGACATAATTTTGGTAAATCATTCACCTGGTATTGTACAATCAATAATATAATTTCATTTCACAATAAATAATATTGAATTATTCACACCTTATTTTACGTGAGTTCAATTTAGTACGTTTAATCTAAATTCTTTCGTTTCATTGACACAATGATAAATAATATTTTACACAAGTCAAAAATCAAACTATCAAAATCATTTGATAAATAATATCTTATTTAATGTGGATTCAATCTTATGCATCCATTTTATTTTGATCCAAACCCTTTTGTATTTCTTACACAACGAAACTTGTCATCATAAATATTGAAATTTATTTAATTTTTACATTATACTTGATGGTCAAATCATATTATATTAAGAAGGTGTTTAATTTTAATATACTCATATAGAACTATTTGAGATCCTATGTAATTGTACATTCATTAATTTCAAGGAAAGAGTACAAATTGTTTTAGGCATTTTTAATACAATTCCAAAAGTTGTGTTATTATCGTTCCAAAGTTAAGTAATACTTTAATTATGTAAAATGGTACTAAAATATTAATTAATATTTTTATATTATAAATGATTATTTGAAAATCTTAATTTTTTTAATATCATCTTTGAATTATACATTATATTTATAAGATCTGTAAAAGAAATTATAATGCATTTAAACTCACTTTCCATATACTTTTTTAATTCAAGAACGTTCACTTTAGAAGAAATATTTGATATTCTTATCTAACATGTCACAATCATAATCAGTTTTAATGATCATGGTCTTACTTCCAAATATTGAAACTTTTAAATAGTGGTCATTCAACACACATGATATTTTTGACTAAACTATTTGACAAGTTTACCAAAGTGTTAGATTACAAAAACTACAAAGAAGTCACAAAAATCAACTACCAAAGTCTGTTTTAAGTTAAGAATCAAAAGATTGTCTATGACTCAATATAAATTAAAACTAATGTTGATGTCTTAAAAAGTGTGAGATACTTAACTTAATCCTATAAAACTTGTTCAGTATTATACTATAATGTTACTATATTTCTAGTCAATGTGACATTTCTCAACACACCCCTTCAAATCGAGAAGAATTTTTTTTCATCATACCCTTCATATTTAGAATGATTTTTCATCACACTCATTCACATCAAAGATGAGTGGTCCAATTTGTTCCCGTGACGGATGATTTAGTCCAACAATCGATAATGGATAATATCCCACTATCGTTAAAATTTATTTTGATATCATATTAGAAATGATGAGATAACTAACTTAACCCTAAAAAATTGATTCAATATGGTAAAATTTATATTTATCTATATACTATAATATTATTGTATCTTCAATTAACATGATATTACGTAAATAATAAAGGGTTAAAAAAAATACACACACACAAGGTCTTCACCAAGCATGCAATATAAAGAATATTTATGACTGGTAAAAGATAATTTATAACTTAAAAGATAAAACATATACTAATAAACACAAAATAAGAATATCCATATTGACTTGATACAAATATAACCTTAATTTTGTGTATGAGTTTTAGTTTTGTTTTCAATTAGTACTTCATTTCAATTTCTTTCAATTATTCATTTTCTTTCATGTTTCTTTTAATGAAAAATATATATTATTTTAATTAGTCTTATATAAAAATTTACATTTATCAACATTTTAAATATTTAATTAGTCTTATACAATAACACTTTGTATGTTAAATAACTCTTGTAATAATAATTTTTATTAATGTTTTTTTCTTTTATATAATTAAAAAAAGGCTTTAATATTTTTATTATAATATTCTAACAATTATATTAAATATAATATTATATAGTTTAAAAATTTATAACATTATTTTATAATATATACTATAAATATATATATTATCAATATATTTAATAATTGACCTTTTTCTGATTATAATAAAATTACAATATTATTGATTTTTAACAACATTATTTTATAATACACAATTAATTATTAAATATAAACTACTAACATTATTATCAAAATTTTAAATTATTTTATAATATTAATTGATTATTTTATTATTTTATTATTTTGATGGTTAAGATATATTAATATTTTAACTGTTAGATTAAAAAAATAACGGTGAAGATGAATGATAAATCTCTAATTCTTATTTTTAAAAAGTAAGTGAATCTCTCTTTATATATATATATATATATATATTTTTTTTTTTAATAATTAAATATATTTGTTTATATATTTATAATTTTCACTTTTATTTTTTTAACCCAAAATCAATAATCAAAATTTATTACAGTAAAAGCTTAAACATCGAAAAAATATTACAATTCAAAAGAAGAAACTTTACTAATTAACTATCCTATAACTACTTTAGATATTGACATCGAAAAAAGATTATAATTTAAAAGAAAAAACTTTATCCATTGACGATCCTATAACCACATAATTAAAGAATGTGATGATGATGATGTTAGCTACAAATCTTGTGGATGTGCACTGTTGTTTGATGCAAGAAGAGTGAAGTTCTATTATTAGATATATCTTTTCTTTAATTAGGGCATACTTTAGATATAACATAATAAAGTGTTTACCAAATGCAAAATCACATAATCAAGGTATTTTCAATTGCTTTAAATACACAACATTGAATGTACATTCTTTTAACACTTTTGTATATAAACGTGGACTTCTAAGCATATGAATGTGGTTTGTGAATGAATATGTAAGTGATTCTGATTTGATATTGCATGTTTGAGTTCAAAAGTAAAAATCAATATAAAAAGAAAAACAACTATAATTATATCCTATTATATATTCAATGAAAATTACAATAATTATAATTAAAAATTATGATATATTAATTAAAGATGTAATAGATGTGCTAGACCGTTTATCGATGAATTGATAATTTTAGTTTGTGAATTTATTTTAATTCATCTTGTCTAGTTTATTAATTTTATATTAATTTTATGGGTTAAAGATGATTTGATTTCACTTGATTTAAAAAAATATTTATGTATTAAAATAAAAAAAATTATAATTAAAAATATTAAAATATATAAATACATTATAATATTATAACTTAAATTATAAAAATTAATCAATTAAATTTAAATTATTAATTATAATTAATTATTTTAATATATAAATATAGTAATTTTTTTAACTTATCTAATAACTTAAAAATTATTTATATAATTAAAGGTATATTTTTAAAAGCTATACATAAAAAATTATTGGTGAATTAATCCTTTAACCTGTCAATCTATTATTTATAGAAAAAAATTGGTATCTATAACTTAATTTGATTATGACGAACCATCTTTCATCTTTAACGTACTAAAAACAAACTAAGAAAAACGAGATGAATTGATCATCATAATAACATTTATTAAATTTTGCTTTTTATCGATAATAATTAAATAAATATATTAAAATAAAGAATATTAATAACATATTATTAATTTTATTAAATTTTACTTTTTACCACAATAATTAAATAAATATACTAAAATAAGGAATATTAATAACATATTACTAATTTTTTTCAAATATATTACTATTTTTAAATTCATTAAAAATTTAAAATAAAGCTCATTAAATAAAAAACAAGCCTCATATATGATATGTTCAAAACAATATAGTATTAATAATTTTTTAGAGAAATTAATATAAAATTGACATATTTATACTTAATTAGTTTTGGTTTAATTCTAAATACAAGAATTAAAACTGATGCTAAATTTTAAAAAAATGTATTGTTTAATATTTTAGTTTATTTCATATTTAATGTTACGTTTTTCAATGGATTTAATTGGGTAAGCAATATCATACTTTTACGAGGTATTTTCATGTATTTTTTTATAATTACGAATGTATTTTAATATCTGTATTTTCACATTTTAATATTCTTAATTTAAAAAAATAATAATTATTTTTTACTATATTATTATTATTATTATTATTATATTATCATCATCTTTTTATCAATAATATATCATAAAATATAATTAATAACCGATAACACATAAAATAATTATAAAAATATTATTTTTACATAATATGATAATAATTTTTTATATTTTTTATTAATAGAAATATAAGGGTTAAAACTTTATATATTTTTTATATTATTTTTTTATTTTAATTTTTTTCCACAATATTTTTTCTTCTTACTTATTTTTTTTATTCTTTTCACTTATCAAATGTATATTTTTTTCTTTCCCCTCTTTCTAATATTTTTCATATCTATAATATTATCATAATTATATTTTTTATATTATTTCTTCTTAAGAATTATAATTTTATTTTCTCTCTTATTTCTAATATTTTTCATATCTATAATATTATAATAACTGAGTTTTTTATATTATTCTTTCTTAAGAATTATAAGAAGAACCTTTTATATCTAATCGTATATCAGATTAAAATAATACTTTTTAATAGGTGATAATAAAAAATATTAAAAAAAATCTATATATTATTAAATTAAGTTATATATATATATATATATATTCATGCTATATAAACAATCTATTTTTTTAAACAGTTATTTAATAAACAATTTTAATTTTTTATATTATTATTTATTTATATTATTTTATTTTCTTTCTATCAATAAAAAAAATATTTTAAGATTATTTGTAGATGTTTAAAAAATTTGAATTGTCTTATATATATTAGTTTTTCCGTTAAATGCGGGTAGTGGTTTTGATGTTTTTCCTACGAGGAAACGGAGATTCTAGAAGCCTCGACTGGTTACAGTTGGAATCCGAGTATTGTGATAGACAATGTTAAGTTCTAACAAACATTCTGGTTTGCATTTAATTAGGTTTGAAATTTTTTAATACGACGTTCTAGTTGCCATCGGTTCGTCACGAATTTGGCTGTAATTACCTTTCATGTTTTAGTGCGTTTTTTCGCAAGCTTTTCACAACTTTAAAAAAAGCATTAAAAAAAAAGCATTAAAAAAAAAGCATTAAAAAAAAAGCTTTTAAAAAGCCCTGTCGTAAAAATATGTTAACACTTGAAAAATAGAAGGAAAGAAAATATAAATAAATATCAAAGTATCACTATTTTTTTTCTTTTTTTGAAATTTTTTTTTAGAAGAATGATTTATTTTTGAGAATAATAGAACTTCTCAATCATATTCCCAGTATTTTTTAAATAAATAGATAAGTTAGTTATAACATAATGTTAAAAATGATAAATAATTTTATCTTATGAAAAAGTTAGAATTAAGAGTTTAGTTCTTTTTGAGCTATATTGAATTTTAATGAATATAATTTTTTTTATATAATTTTAATCATTTAGAAAAATAAAGGGAAATTTACTTAATTTTACTTTTCTTAATTTTAAGAGTTAATTGAATTTTTTTTAATATTTTTCATTCATTTTTATTTCTCCTTTTTTTATTTCACTTTGAATAAAAAATATTAAAGAAAAGTACAGAAAAAAAATCACATGACAAATAAATACTAAGCAGTTTATTTATTGTAAATTAGTAAAAACATTTATCACATTTAAAAGTGTCATAAATTTTTACATTACCTTTTGAAATTATTTAATAAAGTAAATTTAATTATTTTATGTAATTTGCAAGACCCTCGATATATTTATTGAAGTTGTTGAGTGTTTGAACTCATTAGCAGGGAAGACCAATAGCAGCATGTGCACGTTTTTAAGTTTTTTCTTCCTCCTTAGCTACAAGTCAAAACTGGGATACCACTCTCATTTCAGCTAGTAACCCAACAAACACAAATTTCACCACAAAGTTCTTCTTTTCAATTCTGAACACAGATTTTCTTTCTGCCAGCATCATATATTGACATGGATTTGAACTTGTCCTTTTCTGCTTCAATCATTATGCGGCAGGTGCATTTTGAGTACAGCATCTCAAAATCTTATATCTCTCACCACTTCTTTGTAATAAAAGTTGCCCCTTTACTTTTGAATTTAATTGGTTAAGTAATGCCATGTTTCTTCTTTCTTTCTTGGACATTTTATCTACAGGACTGTTGGGTGCTGCCTTGGGATAAGTGAATAAAACTAGTTGATCTATGCAAATCTGGTCCTTTTGGAGGATTTTTAAGACTGTGGAACTTGTTAACAGGTGAATTATGCAAGGTTGTAATGTATTGTAATTTGTAGTATAAGTTGTAAGCTTTTGGAGTGGCAAAGTTGTTGCAATTATGGGTGGTAATAGAAGGCAGAGGCACCATTTCAGCAGAATCCATGCATTCTCGTGTGGGAAGGCTTCATTCAAAGGGGAGCATTCACTTATAGGGGGTCCTGGGTTCTCAAGGATAGTGTACTGCAACGAGCCCGAACGTGGTGAGGCGAGTTTTCTGAGTTATGGTGACAATTATGTGAGTACTACTAAGTATACAGTGGCTACTTTCCTACCCAAGTCCTTGTTTGAGCAATTCAGGAGGGTTGCCAACTTTTACTTCCTTGTCTGTGCAATTCTGTCTTTTTTCCCGGTTTCTCCTTACTCGGCTGTCAGCAATGTCATTCCTCTTGTTGTTGTGGTTGCTGCTACAATGGGTAAAGAGGCTGTTGAGGATTGGAGGAGGAGAAAACAGGTAATGTTCTGATGACTGTTCTGCTTTTGCCTCAAATTTGTGGTTAAGATGCTGTTCTGTAACTGTTCTGTTCTCTATGCAAATTGAATATGGTTGATTTTTCCCACAGATGTTGTTAGTTGTTTTAAGAACTGGGTTTGGGAAATTCTGGTGAGGTTTACTGTGGAGAGGGAATTGTGATGGGCAAAGTGCCTTCTGTGCTGAGAACATGCCTATTCTGATGAGAATTATTTTAGGAATGTCTACATGTGAGTGGATGAATGCAAAATGCTGCTCCTTTTGATTCTTTTGTCTACTCGTGTCTCAGATACATATATGCTGAAATTCTGCTATAAATGCCTGCAATGTCTTCTTATTTTGGCTGAAATTTATTTCTACCTAAAGAAATCAGGTTTGAGACACACTAAATACAACTTGAGACTTACATGATTTCGTGAGTCATAGTATATTTCGGTCAATACTAGTTAAAAAGAATTTATAAGAGAGCTTGGCTTTAGTATTTCTCATTTTGTGGAAGAGAGAAGAGATAATAGCAATAGTGCGTTGGTTTTTGTCTACTTTTACTTTGGAGACACTGCTTTTGATTGCTTCTTTGTTCATGCTCCTATTAATCATTTAGGTATGTAATGTATATAGTCTTGTCATTTCATCAGGATATAGATATGAATAACAGAAAGGTTAAAATGCACCATGGAGACGGTGTCTTTGACTATTCTAAATGGAAGGATTTGAAAGTTGGAGACATAGTAAAGGTTGAAAAGAATGAATTTTTCCCTGCTGATCTAATCTTACTTTCATCAAGCTACGATGATGCAATTTGCTATGTTGAGACCATGAATCTTGATGGAGAAACAAATCTAAAAATTAAACAAGCACTGGAAGTAACATCAAAGCTGCAAGAAGACTCGAGCTATAAAAATTTCAAGGCTATCATCAAATGTGAAGATCCTAATGCAAATTTGTACTCGTTTGTCGGCAGTTTGGAGCTTGAAGATCAATTGTATCCTCTTGCACCTCATCAGCTACTGCTTAGGGACTCAAAGCTTAGGAACACCGAGTTTATCTATGGTATGGTAATCTTTACAGGCCATGATACAAAGGTTATGCAGAATTCAACAGAACCTCCATCCAAGAGAAGCACAATTGAGAAACGAATGGATAAAATCATTTATTTTCTGTTCTTTGTCTTATTTTTAATATCTTTCATTGGTTCAATTTTCTTTGGGATTGCAACCAGGGAAGACCTTGAAAATGGAGTTATGAAGCGATGGTACCTCAGACCAGATAATACTACAATTTACTTTGACCCAAAGAGAGCACCAGTTGCAGCAACGCTGCAATTCTTGACTGCACTCATGTTGTATAGTTACTTGATTCCAATTTCTTTGTACGTTTCCATTGAAATTGTGAAAGTTCTTCAAAGCATTTTCATCAACCAGGATTTGCATATGTATTACGAGGAAACTGACCAGCCAGCTCATGCTCGTACTTCAAATTTGAATGAAGAACTTGGCCAAGTTGATACTATACTTTCAGATAAAACAGGAACTTTAACTTGCAACTCTATGGAATTCATCAAGTGTTCTATTGCTGGGATTGCCTATGGCCAAGGAGGAGTTACAGAAGTTGAGAGAGCTCTAGCCAGGAGAAAAGGATTACCTATAGGTGAAGAGTTTGCAGAAGATGGCAATGTTCCAAAGACTTCTGAAACAAAGTCTTCCATTAAAGGTTTTAACTTTATGGATGAACGAATCACAAATGGAAATTGGATCAATGAACCTCACGCCAATGTAATCCATAGCTTCCTGAGGTTGTTGGCAGTTTGCCATACTGCAATACCTGAAGTTGATGAAGAAAATGGTAAAGTTTCATATGAAGCTGAATCACCTGATGAGGCAGCTTTTGTGGTTGCAGCCAGAGAACTTGGATTTGAGTTTTATGAAAGGACACAGACAACTATCTCACTGCGTGAGTTCAATCCCAAATCACGCAAGACAACTGAAAGGTGTTGTTTTTGTCCTTATATGTTTATGCTTGATTTCCTATATCTTACATTTATCGACAATATGAATCTTGGAGAGTTGGTTGTGTTGTGGCATGAAGAAGTATATAATTTCACTTTTGCAGGTCCTACAAACTTCTGAATATACTAGAGTTTAGTAGTACAAGAAAGCGGATGTCTGTAATTGTAAGAGATGAGGAGGGGAAATTGCTACTATTTAGCAAGGGAGCAGACAGGTTTGTGATTTTGTTCATCAGTTTAAAATCCTACTGTGAGGGGTCCACAAGTTGTATAAGTTATCTTATGTGATACCTAAGCCTTGAGGTTCTCCCACCTACTGCACCAGTGTTTTTAGGTTACCACTTTTTGAAACAAAGCATAACCTACTTTGTTTTGAAGTAAGAATACAATCTATCCAACCCTAAACCCTGCCTATCTTAAATAAACTACGTGAGTACATTTGCATTCTGTTTCAGATGTACAAAAATATTAAATTTCTTTTGTTTGCGGCTTTTACTGTCAGTGTCATGTTTGAACTACTTGCAAAGAATGGAAGGGAGTTTGAAGAAAAGACTAAGCAGCACATTGATGAATATGCTGACGCAGGTTTGAGGACCTTGATACTTGCATATCGGGAACTTGATGAGGAAGAATACAATCTATTCAATAAAGAATTTATGGAGGCCAAGAACTTAGTAAGTGCAGATAGGGAGCAAATTGTGGAGAAAATATCAGAAATGATTGAGAAGGACTTGATTCTTCTCGGTGCTACTGCTGTTGAAGACAAACTTCAAAATGGGGTATGTTAAGCAATTGTTTATCTTTCAGACATTAGACTGAAGCAATGGCCAAATTCTTTTCTTTCGGTGCCACACTGAAACTGCTTGAGTATTCAGCAGAGCTAGTGGCTTTCCATTTCCAAACTTAATATGTGTGCTTTTGAATTAGCCGTGTTCTATGCTGTCATTAAAACTTACGATTGTTCTTTATGCTGTGTTCTTATGAATCTGTTTGAATCATACAGGTTCCCGAATGCATTGACAAGCTAGCTCAGGCAGGAATTAAGCTATGGGTTCTGACTGGTGATAAAATGGAGACAGCAATCAATATTGGGTAAGTTCAAACATATCAATAGAATTTTACATCCTTTGCGATAATATGGCATCACTGATTGAATAATTTTATGTTACTGCAGGTTTGCTTGTAGTTTGCTCAGACAAGGAATGAAGCAAATTATAATAAGTTCAGACACTCCAGAAATCAAATCATTGGAGAAAGTGGAGGACAAGTCTGCTGCAGCGGCGGTAATCCCCAATCCTAATAATTTCATCATGTGACATGATTGAAAGAAAGCAGAACGTATACCAGTTCTATCCCATATACAAGACATTTAAATCTGAGGCCCATGCATTAGAAAGTCCTTCAGTTTTCATTTCAAGACAATATTTTATTCTGATCTATATTTTAAGGCATAGCACCATACAATAAATTAGTCTTTTAACCATTGAACATCAGGGTATTAGATGCATGATTTTGAAGGAAGCTTTATGATTCTTTAGGCAATTAAGGAAAGTGTTATTCTTCAACTAAGGAAAGGAAAAGAATTACTTGCTGAATATGATGAAAACTCTGAGGCATTAGCTCTTATAATTGATGGGAAGTCTCTTACTTATGCACTAGAAGAAGATGTTAAGGACTTATTCCTTGCACTTGCTGTTGGCTGTGCATCTGTCATATGCTGTCGTTCATCTCCCAAGCAGAAAGCACTAGTAAGTTTTCCATGTACTTCATAGTCTTTGTAATTGCTCTTCCTTTATTGAAGAATATTCTTGATTGAAGTAAAACAACAAAGATTTATTTTATCCTTGAAGTTTATTGTTAGCCAATGTAGCAAAGAAGCATTTCCTTCTAAAGAATAACTAATTTGCTAACAAGGGTCAATGCTTCTCTCCTCCTATGGTGATATCCATGTGTTTAATGTTAAGGTATTACTATTATGATACTGCAGGTTACTAGACTGGTAAAGATTAAAACAGGTAGTACAACTCTGGCAATTGGTGATGGAGCAAATGATGTTGGAATGCTTCAAGAAGCAGACATTGGGATTGGTATAAACGGTGTCGAAGGAATGCAGGTAAATCTGAAATGTCCTACTTACAGCAAAAAAATTTCTTTCGATTTACCTTCCTATAAACACGACCTTTATAAAATTTTCAGGCAGTTATGTCAAGTGATATTGCAATTGCCCAATTTCGATTTCTAGAGCGTTTACTTCTTGTGCATGGACATTGGTGTTACAGAAGAATCTCATCAATGGTAACAATCTTGTCTTTGAAAACATACGTTGAAGCATAGGCTACTCCGTTTAATATATTCACATAGAATCTGTTCTAATTCTAATGCTCAAGTCAGTTACAAGAAATCTCGTGTTCACATCAGTACTTTAAAAATAAATTCATTTGGAATGAATATTTTGTGAAGCATTTTTGTTGCATGGTAACTCAACTTCAAAAACAAACCTGTTTACTAGTAAAACATTTTGCTATTCTAATTCTCTCTGTTACTCTCACCACACATTCCTTCAATTAATAAAAATATGTTAACCCCTTTTTTTCATTTGGCAGATCTGCTACTTCTTTTACAAGAACATTACCTTTGGCTTCACTCTCTTCTTCTATGAGATCTACGCCTCGTTCTCGGGGCAGGCTGCATACAATGATTGGTACCTCTCACTATATAACGTATTCTTCACTTCCCTCCCTGTAATTGCCTTGGGAGTATTTGACCAGGATGTCTCTGCTAGACTATGTCTCAAGGTATCCATTTACATTCAATTGCTCTTTATGTCATTTTGTTTGATGACGTTTCCTTAGATACAGTTTTAAAACACACCATTACTGTCACCCCATAACATCTTTCTTAATGAATTAAATTTTCAGTTCCCATTATTATATCAAGAAGGTGTGCAAAATGTTCTCTTCAGCTGGAAACGGATCCTCGGTTGGGCGTTCAACGGAGTCTTGAGTGCTACCATAATATTCTTCTTCTGCATCAACGCAATGGAGAATCAAGCATTTCGCAAAGCAGGGGAAGTTGCTGACCTGGAAGTTCTTGGTGCCACCATGTACACTTGTGTGGTGTGGGTGGTGAATTCCCAAATGGCATTATCCATCAGTTACTTCACTTACATTCAACATTTGCTCATATGGGGTGGCATTATTTTCTGGTACATATTCCTCATAGTGTATGGAACAATGGACCCCACCCTATCAACCACTGCCTATAAGGTCTTGATTGAAGCTTGTGCACCGGCACCATTATACTGGCTCCTCACTTTGCTTGTGCTTGTTGCTTCACTCCTTCCATACTTCGCCTATGCTTCAATACAAATGAGGTTCTTCCCCATGTTCCATCAGATGATACAGTGGATTCGAAATGATGGGCAAACGACTGACCCAGAATACGTTCATGTGGTGAGACAGAGATCACTAAGACACACAACGGTTGGGTTCACGGCTCGTTTTGAATCATCGCAAAGTTCGAGAGCATCAAAGAGTATTCAAGTTTGAACACCGTTAGCTAGAAAAGCAATCTTGTTCCTTTCTTTGTTGCATGAACATGGTCCCGAACATACATAGGCGTAGATTTGGTATAGTTAATCAATCAATCAAATTCTTAGGATTGTAAATAGGTAGAGTTGATAAGAAATGTCAAGTGATGCCCCTTAACAAGGGTGCAGGATGTTGGATTTAAATATTCTAATGAAAAAAAAAGAGGGTATAGAATGTAGAAATTATACTAAAAAATAGTTAATAAGGTTTTTGTTGAAATTTAAGTGGGAATTAAAGTTGACTTAAAAATAAAAAAGTTGAGTTGGAAGAAAGATTTACAAATCTAATGACTTAATATTTTGGTTAAAGGTGGTTTTATTTTCTTAAATAGTAGATTAATGATGAGTAGGTGAAGAATTTTTTTAGTATTATCCTTTTAAAATCAGCTGATACAAAATTATGATTAATTTAAAGTTGATTGATTATAATAAACGCATTTTCAAAAGGGAATTATTATAAAAAATTATTTATGAATAAAAGTAAATATTTTATTATAGATTTTATATATGAGTTATTTAAAAATGAAGAAAGTGAATTAAAATTAGAAGAAAGTTGTTTAAATAAGTAATTATGATTAAATTTTAAGTAACTCATTGTGCACTTATGTTACTAAACTTATCTCCTACATACAAAATGATAAATTATGCTTTCTATTCTTCTTAATACTAACAGTTTGGAAGCTAGTCCATAAAAGTCTACCTAAAATCATTGATCTCAACCGGTTTTCTCCTCTTTTATCTTGTGTTAAATGCAATATAGATGGGGGCCTCCAGGGTAGCTCGGGACATGCTTTATTTGGAGCCATATTTCATGACTACAAAGACAACATTCTTGGGGTTCTCTTCTTCTATAGGCATTGCCACAACCCTTATGCAGAAATTACAGCTATTATGATGGCCCTGAAGCATGTTGGCTGATTAGGCTGGAAATTTTGTGCATTCCTTACTCGTCTTTCGTGCTTTTAAAGGATGAGACGTGGTTCCTTGGCGTCCGATCCAGATCTAGATGGAGACATTTCTTATTATTTCCTCTTCCATGATTGTTCATTCCTCTCATATTTTTAAGGGAACGCTTGTACAAATAAATTGGCAAAATTATAGTTCAGATTTGCTTCATATCCCTGGTGGGGCAATATTCCTATAGCTTTACAAACTATGACTTTGGTAAGAAAATATATGAATGGTCTTCCAAATGTTCGATTGATATTGGTTTGGCATAACCAGTACATGTATCTGTGTTTTATATTTTTATGTCTGTACTGCACATCAACATTTAATAATTATAGTATAACAATAATAGTAAACCATTGTACATATTAGGTTTTCATCATTTATATATAATTTTTTCGTACTCTCATAAAACATCATTTATATTAGGAAAAGAAGAGTTGTTTTTTAAGGTAGTTGAAATAAGAAAAGAAAGAAAGAAAGATTTGTGGACATATTGTAAGGAGAAAAGGCAAAGTTAACCATATGATAACGAACAAGTCACTAAACAAATGCTACAGAATCCCAAAATATGAAAAATTGAAAAGGAAAAAATTTACAAGCGGAAGCTTTCCTTTCCTTTTTGCATATGAAGTCGCATTTTAGCACAACATCAAGGACAAGAAACATGTTCCAATGTGCAAAATCGTGTTTACAATGAGGAACCCCTGGTTACAACAATGCAAAGCTTAAGAAATCAGAGGCTGACCTACCCATCACAGTGGCAAACTCATTGAAGCTAATCACACCATCCCCATCTGTGTCAGCTTCTGTGATCATCTCCATGAGCTCTCTATACGTTAGGGGTTGACCCATTTTGGCCATTGCCCCGGCTAACTCTGCCGCTGTTATGAAACCATTCCCATCACGGTCAAAGTATTTAAACACCCCAAGGAGCATCTCTTGGTTTAACAATATCTCTGCACTAATGTTCCGCAGAATTGCATCAACCAACTCTTCAAACTCCACAAATCCATTGCCATTTGAATCCATGTTGGTTAATAACGCATGGATTTGGTCGCTTGAAGGCTTTAGCCCTAATGACCCAAGGAGTGCGGCTAGCTCCATAATGGTTAGGCTACCATCTGAATCCGTGTCAAATTTTGCAAAAATGTCCCTTAATTGGCGAAGTTGATTAACTTTAAGTTTTGACATGTTGTTCTCAATGAAATCAAGAAAACAACAATTTAAGAGGGATGTGCAATACATGGGTGAAATGTTTCTCGCAAACAAAAGTGACAGAAAAACCAAACAAAATGTTTGGATTGACGTCAATCCAATACTTATGTTCGACCATGCAAACACATGACTACCACGCTAACAGAATTGTGGAGATGTTAAGAAGAAAGAAACGATGAAGGTGCTTATTTTAGTACAATGCGATGAAGTGTGTTTGGTTTGTTTCGTTAAGAGGTGACGTTTTTTTTTTTAATTTTATTTCTTTAAGGAGACAGACTAGGATCAAAGAACACGTAGTTGGCTTTACGTAACAGTGTAACTGTCTTATATTGTAATATTCACAAGGTTTCGTATGTTTCATTTCCCATGTCATCATATGCCTACTATGATAACACTCTCATCATCCATTCGTATTGATGCTATTTTTATCAAGCTCTTGCACAATTTTCGGACCATTAATGATTTCAGTAAGATAACAATGTTCGGCACGTTAACTATTTTTTATACCAAACATAACAAGAAACACAAAACTTGTTTTTAAATGCAACTTTTTTTTTTTCATTTGAAGGAGTACCAAAGGCTAAAAAACTTCATAATTAATTCTTTTAAAACATGCTCTAATTAATATGTCTAATGGTTTGAAACTAATTATACTAATTAAATGCCATGTCCTTTACATGGGTGTTGTTAAGTTTACAAACTATAATGGTTACACTCTTATTTTAATTTATTTTGGTATTATAATTTAATTTTACAAAATTATATGTTGATTTTGGGGTAAAATAACATATAAATCAACATAAAAAAGAAAAAAATGTGAGTGACTAAAATTGTGAATATATATATATATATATATATATATATATATATATATATATATATATATATATATATATATATATATATATATATATATATATATATATATATATGAGCTTTTGTTGGGTGGCTCTCCAAACTGGAATAAGTTCAAGATATCTTTAAAAAGATTAAATTTATCATTTATACATAACACATATTCAATAAAATTATAAATTAAATATTTTTTTTACTCTAATTTCTTAAAATTATTTTTAAAATAAATAATCATATGTTAAAATAAAGTGTATATGTATAATAACAAGTATAGTAATAAAAAAAATTCTTGAAACAATGAATCAGCCTAACAAAATTGTGTATCATTGAACAAAACTACTACGTTTGTTGTTCGATAAATAAACATTAGAATGTCGAAAACATAAGTTATCTTTTAGTTTCAATATAATTTTTAATTTTTTTTACTTTCTCTCTAGTTCTTAATTAAAGTTTTAAAGTTCTTTTACAATATAGTGTATATTTCAATTCTTCGATTCAAGTACAATTATTATATGTGTTCTATTATACTTAATTGTTTTACTTTCAATTCATGAAAAGTTACAATTCGTATTGCTTTGATATAACTTTCTAGATTTCTAGGATTAGTTTTCTAATCTGAATTTTGTATTGAGATTTTTTTTCTTTCATGATTTCAATAGTCTCAAATTCCATATAATAAATGCAATTGTTGAATTTGATCAACTATGTCATAATTCAATATATCCAGTTCCTTTTTTTTTTTTTAATTATTTGGTATTTTTAAATTAATTGAATGTAATGAATCAATTAGATTTAACTACTTAGATTATGATTTTTTCTAGATATATCTTGTGATTATATTTAGATTTAGAAACCAATGAATCAACGAGAACAAAAGAAGATTAGAGAATTAACTATTGTTTTTACATAAACTTTTATACTTACATTGTTCACTCTTTTCAATTAGATTTATATTGTTAATTTCTTTCAATTAAATATTAGCAATGTTTTTAAAACCAAATCCTTAAAGATATCATTGGTTTAGGATTTAAAAGTTCAACCAGGATCTAGGATATATGTTATTACTACGATCATCATAAGTTATAATGAAGGTTATAAATACAAAATATATTAAAAAGTGTAAGATGAATAATTATTAAAATAAAATAAAAATATAATAAAATTACTATTATTTAAAGTTGACATAACTAATATGAAATAAAACACTAAAATATATTATATATTTTATAGAAAATTATATTAAAAAATTTGATCTTAATTTTTTTACAAAAATTGGTGATGTATATCATTTTATTCTTATTTCATGATCTAAAAATATTTTTTAAACTAATTATTTTCTTCATAAACCATGCATTTAACATATTTTTATTAAATTCAATCATTTTTTTAATTTGTTATATTTTATATAGTTTTAACATCAAAGCATAATGCACCTCTTTTAGGAGAAAAGTAATGTGAGATCAGTCAAATTGACGAAAATAAATACCCATATTCATAGCAAACATCATGTGTAGCCGAACTTCACTTCTCGAAGTCTATGTTTGCTTGTGCAACACTCTTGTCGGGAATGCTTCAATTTAATTTTAATTTTTGTTATTACGGTGCTTTTATATAATTAATTTTTATTTATTATTCTGTTGCAATTTAATTTTAATTTTTCAACATTTTGCTTTCATTTATTTTTTATTCTTTTGTTTCATTATCATCAACCCCTTACTGCTTTTAGATAGAATGATGTTAGGTAATAGATACGTTCCTATAATTGTATCATTGCGAAATTTAACATGAATTAACTATATTGCATTAATTTAATAACTTATTATTATTTTTATCAGCATTTTGTGCGACTAAAATGCTATCATCAACTAGTTCGACCCAAAAACCCAATTGATTTTCCCAATTTTATTGATTTGCCTCAATTTAATTAAAATTCAATTATTTGGAAACAACAAACTGGTTTCTAGACTGATTCTTGGTTAGATCTATTGAACTAGCTGGTCCGGTTTTCAAAATAATGGATATTAGACATCAAAACTCACTAATGTTTGATCAAAGCATATTTTGTTACCTAAATATGATGAAACAATGCAATACAACAATATTTGCACTAATTAGAAGAAAACATAAATCGTATTTTCAAGGAACATTGACAACTTGTTTAAGACTTAATTCTCACTTGTAAAGAATTAGGAGAGGGGGGATTTTGTGAGTTATGTGATGGAAAATAATAAAGGAAAAACAATAAACCTAAGATTTTAATCAAAGCATAAATCTAAGTAACTATTGAACGCAATGACATTGTGCAGTAAAATAAAACATTTGAAACACTAGACTCAATAAGTAAAAATAATAATTGTGTAGTAAAATTGAAAAAAACTATGAAATGCAATAATTGATTCTCTAATCATCAACTTGTTCTTTTGATTGTCATTGATTTCTAGATCTAGATGTAACCACCAAATAGATCCATACCAATTTTAAACATTCATAAACCAATTAATTATATAAAATTGATTCATTGCATTCAATTTACTTGAAAACACAATTCACTTTCTAATAAAACAATTACATAAACCTTTAAATTGATTTGTGATGTAATTGAAGAAATTGAATTGGATAACTTTAATTACATTGATTGTAATGAATTATAAACTGTTAGAATAGCGAAGAATCAAATCTAAACAATAAAAAACAAGCATTTGATTGGAAAATAAATCTTAGAGGTTTAGAAACTCATGACAAAACATTTAAGAAAAGTAAGGAAATTGCAAGAAAACAATAAAAAAAATGTAAACTATGGAATGTAAATGAACATGATTGAGAAAATGAAATAAATATGATATAATTCATCTTGAATTGATGAACTTTAAGGTAGAATTCATACAAGTGTAATATAAGAAAGTTGGAAACTTTACTCTAAGAACATGAAATAAATCTAGAGAAAATTAGAGAGAAATTTGAAATCTAGATCAAGAAAGTATAAAAATGAATAATAACTTATGTCTTTTGGCTTTTCCAAGCCTTTATATACAACAAAGAACACAATTAAAACACACAAGAACTAAGCTAAATTAATTGGATCACTGGGAGCTTGATTTGACAATTTTGTAGTAGTGGGTTTTACAACGTCGCGTTATGTGATTTTACTTGATTTTACGTTTTATTAAGCGAAATATTAGTTAAAATAGTTGATTAGAATTTGGTATTTTCACTTAATAAAATTGGTCTTGATCGAGCGAATTGCCAAAAAATCATGAATGAACTCTCTGTATGTAATTTATTTAAGAATCTCCATAAGCAAAACTTCTTTTCTTCTTTAATTCATCATTTATGCACCAATGTATAAATATTAGTTAAAATATATAATTTAATCAATAAATTAGATACAAACTATTTAATCATATTTTATCACTAACAACTAATTAATCACATTTTATCACTAGCAACCAATTAATCACATTTTAATCTCTCTCCTTTAGGAATCTTGATGCTCTAGCAACCAATTTGTCACTTGAGCAAATAAACTTTAGAATAGAACCCTTACTCCTGGTTTCACTTTTGTTTAAACAATGGATTGTTGTTTCAACGAACTATGCAAAAACTAGAAACTTTGTAAAAACCTCAAATAAAGTTAACTTGGTAAAAACTTACTTTCCTTTCATTTTCACAAATGAAAATGGATTTCTCACTTCCTAAAATCAATACCACACAAAATTGATTCAATTATTTAGAATTTTACATTACAAATGTCAATCCATTCCTAGTCATAAAGTTCTAACTTTACTAAGTTACCATAACCACAGTTGTTAATTACATGGAAGTTACACCGAGTTATGACTAGGTCACATAACCAAATTTAGGTCGATTATCCTAATGTGTTATAAAATCTAAAACTAATTTTTCTTACCTTTCACTTCACTTCTCCAATGAGAATTCAAAATACCTCAAAGTCTTATAGGAGATCTAAATTCAAAATTAACTTTTGATCAAACAAAAGGACTAAGTTGCACTCAGATCTAGAGAAAAGATAAGCAAGGAGCGAGAAATCTTAAAGAGAAGATAGATGTTTTTGAAGGTTTAAAGAGATGATGATTTTGTAAAAGTGATGTTTCAATAGTTAAAATTTATATTTATAACCTAATTTACTTAAATAGTAAATCATCATCCTGTATCTAATTAAATCACTTATACTTTTAGAACCCTAAGATCTTGTCTCTTAAAAAAATCCCATAAACATAATAGTTAGAAGTCTTAACATAATTCATCATTTTATAAAATTCAATTCTAGAACTTTCCGCTAAGTGCCCAATGTTTCTTTAAAAATAATATTATTGGCTTGAAGTTAATGTGTGTGTTAATGTGTGTGCGTGTGCGTGTGCGTGTACGTGTGTCCAAAAGAGTACCTACTCTTGAATCATGATATTTTAGTTTCTTCTTATGATTCCAACACAACACCTACTCTTGAATCATGATGTTTCAGTCTTTTTTTGTGATTCCAAAAGAGTTGAAGTTTTGCTAACTGGTATAAAACTTCCTCTTTTTAAGTGTTATGCATTTCAATTTATTAGAGTTAGAATGAGCCTAGTACTTATTTTTGTCTTATATAAATAAACTTATGTTATATATATATGCATAAACATAAGTTTTGACAATTTTTGTTTATGCACATCAGTCAAAGAACAAAGACTATCCTAAGATATAATAATGATCATAAGCATTAAATCTAACCTAGTCTTTTATCGAAACATAAAATGTGTTGTAACTTCATTACTTTTATCTAACCTAGTCTTAGTGATTTTGATCATAAGATTAATTCTTTATCTCTTATAATTTAGCAAGCACTATCCTAAGCATTTTGCTCTCATGCATTAAGTCATCTGAACAAAAATAGTATATTATCTACTAAGATCATTTTACATTTTTTATTTTCTAAATTTAACTTTTCAAAATAAATAATTAGCTTATTGGATTTTTCAACTTTAGTTTTTAAAATATAAATCTTGTTCAAAACATGTTTCAAATTCTTTTAGGTGATCTTATATTATTTGGACAAAAGTTCAAAGTTTTACAATATAATCATAAGTTTCACGTAAAAAGTCTAGGTTAAAAAGCTCTACCTTGTCATCAAATGCGTATGATGGGTAATCTATAGTCACGTTTGCTATCAAACAGAGGTTGACTTCTTCCTTGTCTAACTCGAATTAGTTCAAATATTATCATGTGGGCATCAAGCTTCTTTTTTTTTTCTTTTATGTCTTGAGTACTTGTAGCCATAGCAAATAATATTTCCTTTTCTGATGGTGCTCTTTAATCTTTGGAGACTAAGCCACACCCGCGACCTTACAAACTTCAATGACTTAGTGAAGATGGTGAGATGACCGTGAATAGGCAAGTTGAAGTGGGTTTTTCCATAGGGAAATATGAAGATTCTTTTTTGTGTGATGTGGTGCCTATGTAGACTTGTCATTTACTTCTTGGGAGACCATGACAGTATGATAGGAGAGTTATGCATGATGATTTCACTAATAAGTTCTCTTTTATGCATAAAGACCGCAAAACTACTCTTGCACCTTTGGTTCCAAGAGAAGTTAGTGAGGATCAGCTGAAAATGAGAAAGAAAAGAAAAGAAGAAAGAAAAGAAAAAGAGAGAGAAAAGAGAAAAGAAAAAGAGAGTAAAAAGAAAAAGGGAAAAGAGGAAGAAAAAGAGAAAGAGAGAAAAAAATCAAATCTATTTATAAAAGAAAAAGAAGTCAAAAGAGCTATGCAATTGAGAAAGCCAATACTTTTACTTTTGAGTAAAGAAAGTAAATCAAACAATCCATGTTTTACTAACTCTCTTCCAAAAGAGGTTTCTTCTTTGTTGCAGGATTTTGAAGATGTTTTTCCCAAAGAAGTGCCTATAGGTCTACCCCCTCTTAGGGGTATTGAGCATCAAATTGACCTTATTTCAGGAGCTTCATTGCCTAATAGACCAGCCTATCGAAGCAATCCCCAAGAAACCAAGGAGATTCAAAAGCAAGTTGAAGACTTAATGCAAAAGGGGTGGATTAAAGAAAGCTTGAGTCCATGTGTAGTCCCAGTCATTCTAGTCCCTAAGAAAGATGGAACTTGGAGGATGTGCACAGATTGTAGAGCTATCAATAACATCACGGTAAAGTATAGACATCCCATTCCTAGGTTAGATGACTTGTTGGATGAATTATATGGTGCTTGTATCTTCTCTAAAATTGACTTGAAAAGTGGATATCATCAAATCAGAATTAGAGAAGGAGATGAGTGGAAAACAACTTTTAAAACTAAATATGGGTTGTATGAGTGACTAGTTATGCCCTTTGGGTTAACTAATGCTCCAAGCACTTTTATGAGATTGATGAACCATGTCTTGAAAGAGTTTTTAGGCAAATGTGTAGTGGTGTATTTTGATGATATTCTGATATATAGCACTCATTTTGATTTGCATGTTGAACATTTGTGTGCTGTCATGAATGTGCTTAGAAAGGAAAAATTATTTGCTAATCTTGAAAAATGTACCTTTTGCACTGATCATGTTGTGTTCTTGGGATTTGTTGTGAGTTTTAAAGGGGTACAAGTTGATGAGGAAAAGATTAGAGTCATTCAAGAGTGGCCTATCCCTAAGAATGTTAGTGAAGTGAGAAGCTTTCATGGGTTAGCTAGTTTCTATAGGAGGTTTGTTAAAGATTTTAGTACTTTGGCTGCACCTCTTAATGAAATAGTCAAAAAACATGTTGGGTTTAAATGGGGTGAAAAACAAGAAAAGACATTTTCTGAACTTAAGCACAAACTATCTAATGCCCCCATCCTTGCATTACCAAATTTTGCAAAATCTTTTGAAATTGAATGTGATGCATCTAATGTGGGTATTGGAGCTGTTTTGCTACAAAAAGGTCATCCAGTTGCTTATTTTAGTGAGAAGTTGAATGGGGGTGCCCTAAACTATCCCACCTATGATAAGGAATTGTATGCCTTAGTGCGTGCTTTACAAACTTGACATCATTACCTTTTACCAAAAGAGTTTGTAATTCATAGTGATCATGAATCTCTGAAATACTTAAAGGGACAAGGTAAGTTAAACAAGAGGCATGTCAAATGGGTTGAGTTCTTGGAGCAATTTCCATATGTCATCAAGCATAAAAAGGGAAAAGGAAATGTAGTAGCTGATGCACTTTCTAGGAGACATGCATTACTTTCTATTTTGAAACTAAATTGTTTGGTCTTGAATCTTTGAAAGACATGTATGTGAATGATGTGGATTTTGCTGAAACATTTGCTTCATGTGAAAAGTTTTCTAAAAATGGTTACTTTAGGCATAATGAATTCTTGTTTAAAGCAAATAAATTGTGTGTGCCTAAGTGTTCCATTAGAGAGTTGCTTGTGAGTGAATCACATGAAGGGGGTTTGATGGGTCATTTTGGGGTTCAAAAGACTTTAGAAATTTTGCAAGAACATTTCTTTTGGCCTCATATGAAACGTGATGTGAATAAGTTTTGTGATCACTGCATTGTGTGTAAAAAATCTAAATCTAAGGTTAAGCCTCATGGGTTGTATACTCCTTTACCTGTTCCTGAATATCCTTGGACTGACATATCTATGGACTTTATTTTAGGGCTGCCTAAAACAAAGAATGGAAAGGATTCTGTGTTTGTTGTTGTTAATAGGTTTTCTAAGATGGCACATTTCATACCTTGTAAGAAGGTAGATGATGCTTGTCATGTGACTGATTTGTTTTTCAAGGAAGTAGTAAGGCTACATGGGCTGCCGAGGAGCATTGTGAGTGATAGGGATTCAAAATTCCTTAGTCACTTTTGGAGGACCTTGTGGGGTAAGATTGGTACTAAATTATTATTTTCTACTACTTGTCACCCACAAACTGATGGTCAAACTGAGGTAGTCAACAAGACTTTAGGCACATTGCTTAGGACTATTTTAAAGAAAAATCTTAAGACTTGGGAAGCATGTTTACCGCATGTTGAGTTTGCTTATAATAGGGTTATCCATAGCACCACTAATTGTTCACCATTTGAGATTGTGTATGGATTTAATCCTTTGACTCCTCTTGATTTGTTGCCTTTGCCTAACATTTCTATGTTTAAGCATAAGGAAGCACAGGCTAAAGCAGAATATGTGAAGAAGTTGCATGAGCAAGTAAAAGCTCAAATTGAAAAGAAGAATGAGAGCTACGCGAGGCAAGCTAACAAGGGTAGGAAAAAGGTGGTGTTCCAACTTGGTGATTGGGTTTGGGTACACATGAGAAAGGAAAGGTTTCCTGAACAAAGAAAGTCTAAACTTCAACCTAGAGGAGATGGGTCATTCCAAGTCTTAGAGAAGATCAATGATAATGCTTATAAGATTGATCTACCAGGAGAGTATAATGTAAGTTCTTCTTTTAATGTTGCTGACTTGACTCCTTTTGATGCAGGAGATGAATTCATAGATTTGAGGACAAATGCTGCCCAAGAAGGAGGGAATGATGTGGACATAAAGGCCTAAGCCCATAATGAGAAGGATCAAGACCAAGATCCAATCCAAGACTTAGGTGGACCTATGACAAGAGGTAGACTCATAAAAACACAAGAGGCATTGCAATACAAAGTGACCAATTTGCTAAAGGCCCAACTATTAAAAGATCCAAACATGGAGGAGTCTAGACCTATCACATGCATAGAATGTTTGGAGAGCTAGGAGGCCCAACTAAAAAATTTAGTTTTTATTATTATTATTATTTTATTTGCTATAGTGGGGATTTGAACCCAAGACCCAAAACTTATAATGCCTTCACTGAACCATCTAGGTAACTTAACTTTGCTTGGGATATTAGGATTTTAATTTATCTTTATTTCCTGCAATGAGACAAACTCATAAACTTAAGTTGTATTAAACATTTGGGAATTCAGAATGAATGTACGTAATATTCAGATTAGTTTGTGAGTTGTTGCTCTGCTATGGTTCTTCCTTGCATCACTTGATCTTATCAAGAATTATTCGATTCTTGTGGCGATCCTTCTTGGCTTATCAAATATTCTTATTTGTGGTGCCTACGGTATCTTTTATGTTTTTCTGTTCTCTATTTCTAATCAAATCAACTCTTAAAACCTAACCCTAAATTGTTTTCCTTCTATTTGAGTGTCGTCATTTCTCTTGTATTTCTCTTTTTGAGATGAATGTTTTTTTTTTCTAAATCTCCTATTCTTTATTTTTTTTAGATGTTTTGTAGGCGTCTTGTGATGAATTAAAGTTTATTATTATCATCTTCATTAGATTATTTTTCAAATGATGATTTCTTTGACATATCTGTGACATTAGTAGGAGTATTATCTAGTGAATTTTGATTTGAGAGTTAGTGACTTCTCTTTTTTGATGAGTACATCTTGTAGTAGCTCTTGTTCCTGAACCTTTAGTATACTAATAAGATCTTTGAATAATAGGCTATCCAAATTCTTAGACAATTTAAGCACTATTACATGCGAACACTATTCTCTAGGAAATTTTGTAAAGATTTTGTCAATATGATTATATAAATCATAATAGTTTCTACCTAAAGCTCATTTGATAATATTTAATGATTTTTTCTTGTATGCTTTCAATTTCATTCACGCTAAACAATTCATATTAACTAGTATGTATAACTTGTTATATTTTACCTCTGTGTACCCTTTGATGTTACCATAAGAACTCCCACATTTCATTTGCTCTTTTGCATGAATGAACTTTTTTGTATTCTTCTTCGAATAGTTCACACATGAAAATGTTTTTGGCCTTTGAATTCAACAAATATCTTTCATTTTGTTCTTCATTTCAAAGCTTCATTTGTAGAGGATTTCCAAACTCATCGTGCGAAATGTAGTTTCCATTCTTAACCAAGTCTCACATTAATATATGACAAGATTTAAAGAATACTATCATTCATTGCTTCTTGTAGTCAAATTTCTCACCTTTAGAGAGAGGTGGTTTGTTGATAACATATCTTTCATTTTTCATTACGCAATAGAATCTTCTTCTCATGTAATGTAAATAACTAGCCCCAAGAGATTAGTTTTGATACCAACTTAAAACATATGTTAGATTAAGAAAGGAGGGTTTGAATAGAGTTCTTAAAATGTTTTTAACAATAATTTTCTAATAATTTAAAACTTCCTTTTGAAAATAATTAAACAATGAATAAAATATGCAAACAAATAAGTTAGGAGTAGATAAGATGATATGCATATATTGGTTCACCTCAACCAAAAGCTAAGTCCAACCTCCTTTCAAAACACTTAAAGGGTTTCACTTTAATCAACAATGTTACAGCAAATACATTAAATCACTCTTGGCTATAAATAAGTACACCAAGCCATTCTTCATTATAAAAGACTACACCAAGTCACTCCTAACAATAAATGAATCAATCCTAATCTCCTCTTGAAATTAAGAATACAAGTATTATTTGTCATTATTGCCTGCTATAACATTAATTGTAAAAGTATTACATTCACTAAAATGACTCTCATAGAGAAAATAAACAATGAACACTTATAACTACAATTTGTTTCATAGGGTGAAAGATATAACAATGACTATTTTCTCTTATTATACCTTCTAAAAGGAAACACTCACTAAGAAGATAAAACAAGAAACTAATAAGATTGTGTTATAGTTGTTGTTATGTTGTGTGTTCTCTTTATTCATTGAGGTAATTCTTTTATTGGCTTCAAGATGTGATGGTTGAAACCTTAGCCTTTATTATTTTCTATAAAAATTTATTCAATAATATGATATTCTTGGTAGTCTTTTAGTATTATTCTTTGCATAAGGTCTCTCTTTTTGCAAGTCTGTCTAATTCAAATTCTTTCCTTGTAATCTTTGTATCATATTGCATATTTTCTTTTTAACGTATACATGATTGTTGGAATATTTTTTCTTCTAAGTATGGTGGACAAATCTTGATATACTTGAATTTTTTCATTTAAAAAAAATCTTGATATTATATATTCTTCTATTATGTTATTTGCTTGATTCTTATTTCAATATATAACATATTTTCATTCTAGGACAATACTTTTAATTTTTACTATTGCACATATGTTATTATTGGAAAAATTTGGGTCATGTATATATATGATACATATTTAAATGTGTTAGGGTAATTATTTATTAAGCCAAATAAAAAAGTGATCTAACTAAATTAAAGTTTTGGCTAAAGGCATATGTCATGAAAATAAAATTGTGTAGAAATCATAGAATAATTTCTAATTTGATGAGGGGCCAAATTGGAAATACTAAAACTTAAGTAATTAACCTAATTTTGGTTATTTAAGGGGTCATGGTCCCCTTCTAGGAGCACACACACAGAACATAAGTTATACTCCCGTTCCTTTGTTTTTATCCCCATCAAGAGAGAAAATCAAGAGGGAAATACAGGTGCTCTTCAGGTGGAAGACTATAAGATCAATACAGTGCTCTATAAAGACATACATCATCATTATGACTAATTCAGGTACGCTTTTGCATTCAGTTTACAACATGTTTCTCAGTATGGGATTATATTTATGTTTGATCATTAAAATCAAAATCAGGATTATAGTTATTATTAATTTTACAACAATTGGTATCAGAGCAATCCATACTTGATTCATGTTTGTCTTTGGAAATTACATTTATCAAAATTTAGATTCTATTTAATTCAAAACCCTAAGTGGAGAATAATCTCCAATTTTTGTAAACCTAAAATCAAATTTGGGGGTTAAATTCCCAATTTTAAAACCTAATTTTGGATTTGGAATGCATTTTGGCAATTCGATTGCCAATGATGGAGATAATTAAGCACTAGCAATATCAATTGAGGAACACGAGTGATGAGTAACATGAGCTCGACCACGCATGGCTCCACCTCCTCCAATGGCTCTCTCACCAACCCGCGGGCCCACTAGGGACTCCTGGCGGCAGGACCTAAACATAAAGCCATATGGCCTTACTTAAGAGGCCTTGAATTGTTTGGATCATGAATTTTTTTTAGCAACAGTGAGGAATAGTTTCATGGATCTCGTGTTCGATCGTGAGAAAAGAAAACCTTGAAGCTATTGAACGAAGGGTTAACCTCAGTGAATTCTAATTCTCTATTATGAGAAGTGGTCAATAATAGATGATATTTGTGTAATTGATTTTATGGTTTTGGTGGAGTAAAAACATCGCCGCAGAAGGGGTAGTTAGGTTGTTCCTTGATGCCGAAGAGCGGGGTTAGAGGTGGAACTGGGTCAAGTTCAGATTTGGATCCGAACTCGGGAGATTGAGCTAGCGCGAAGGAGAAAGGTGTGGTTGCAGTAGTTGAGTATGGCACAATGGAAAACATGAAGACCCCTGATGTCCATACCTTCTTGGAGCGTCTTCTATCAGTGGTGGTTCACGCCGGTGGATGCGGCTGATATACAAATAAAATATTCAATTTTTTGGTAGTTTAATATTTTTTGTGAGCAAATTGAGTCAAGATGTCACCAAAGTAACCTCTCTTGGATTGAGTAGTTTGTGAAAAATATTGAATGGTAGTGTTTGTGTATATTCATGCGAGTATTAGTCGGCCCAAAGGAAGATTAATATTTGGCTGAATTGCGTACACACCTGTAATGATAAACATGTGATAATTATAAGGATTTGCTTTGTCGATGATAAATCAATCCAAAGACTGGTTTGTTGTTGGACATGCTTTATTGTTAATGTTTGATTATTACAACAAGATACCTCTAGCAATTAATATTACTGTCCAAAGACTTGATATTGATGATGCATTAGGTGTCTTGAGATGGGTTAAACCATTATTTAAATATATATTTTATTTATAATTATTTATAATGTAAGCATAATTAATTTATTTCTCTTGTTCTTAATTCAGCTACAATTATTTCTGTATCTGCCAATTAAAATTCTATTCCGATCCTCAAAAGTATGTTTCCTACTTTGGTCTGTTCTGAAGTCAATTTAGCGTCGGTACCTAGTAAAACTTGGTGGTTAGATTCAGGTGCAACTACTAACATCAGTGTTTCTATGAAGGGTTGCCTAAGCTACCGAAAGCCAATTGATTATGAAAGATGGATATATGTTGGAGATGACAAATCGGTAGAGGTGGAAGCTATAGGGCATTTTAAATTGTTATTGAGTACTGGTTTTTATTTGGATTTGAAAGACACTTTTGTTGTGCCGTCATTTAGAAGAAATTTGGTTTCAGTTTCTTATTTGGACAAATTAGGTTATTTGTGTTCATTTGGAAACAATAAGTTCAGTTTTTTTGAACATTGAAGGACTTGATGTTGAACTTGATGGACATGAAGCTTGTTGATTTTGATGATGATTCAAGAACACAAGACTTAGAGAGTTGAAGACTTGTTTTATAGTGTAATAACTCTGTTTTGATTAGATTGAGTTTGTAATATTAGAGTTTGAGATAACCGGTACATAGTCTGCACCTTAGAAGCTTCAAAAAGCTCAAATTTATCAAAGTGGCTCGACTTTAATCGATTAATTGGTGAAATAATCGATTAAAACAGTGAGAAAAACCATTTTCTGTATCTGCTCACTGGTTTAATCGATTAGCACCCCTGTTAATCGATTAACAGGCCTGTTAATCGATTAACAGGTCTTTTAATCAATTAAAACAGAGAGTTTTGGGGTTCTGTTGATTTTGGCTCTGTAATAATCGATTAACACTTCATTTAATCGATTATTTCAGTCAGATTTTGATTTTTAACTTCAAATCAAACCTATTTTCGAAAACCCTATTTCCAAGAACCCTAGTTTCGAAAATCCTAATTCCCAAATGTTAGAAAAGTAGTTTTAGATCAAGAGGGGGGGTGAATTGATCTTTGAAAGTTTTTCGCAAATAACAGATTATCTAATTCGAAAATTAAGTTTAAAGATCTGTTCTTGAATTACAAAGCAATCAATCAAAATAATGCAGCAACAGAATTTAAATGAGAGAAAGGTTAAGGAAGATATCACCGGTATTTTATACTGGTTCACCCAATACCAGGGCTACGTCCAGTCTCCAGCCAAATTCCAGTTCCTGCACTCAACCTCTCACCAAGAACCAAATTCCAGTTCTTGATAACCTCTACAACCGAATTCTAGCTGCAGAGAAACCAATGCCCAAATTCCAGGCACCAACACCTAACCTTTCACCAAGAACCAAATTCCAGTTCTTGACAACCTCTACAACCAAATTCCAGCTGCAGAGAAACCAGTGCCCAAATTCCAGGCACCAAACAATACAAACGAATGAAAAAGAATTGACAAAGAAGAAACTAGAAAGCTCAAACCAGTTTATCCAAATCTGCAGTGAGTTTCTTCTTCAAAGAAAAGCAATATGCCTCAAGAAAGATTTGAAAAGAACTTCTCAAAAACAGCCACGAATCTTTCTTGAAAAAGTGTGCTAAAGTTGCTTGAGTGATTGCTTAAGGATGTGTAAAAACTGATGTTCAATGTATGTTTAAAAAGTTCAAGCCAAACTGTTTTTAAAGAGTATTTTCAAATCTGCTGCATTAATTAATCTGTTAAAAGTTTGTTTTAATCTGTTGAAATAGTCGTTTCAATCTGTTAAAAGTCCTTTCAATCCATTAATACGTTCTTGATTCTTTAACAAATTTGTTTTAGCTGATACAACAACGTTTATATCAGTTAAAGCACTTTACAAAAAATCTTCTAAGTTAATTCAATCGATTCTTTCACGTTTTAATCGATTGAAATACTGCAAACTTTCTTATAAAACTTTTCAAGTTATTTTAACTGATAAACCATAGGTTTTAATCGATTAAAACTCTATACAAAATTTTTCCAAGTTGTTTTAATCGGTTGAAATACATTTTAATCGATTGAAACAGATCTGATCGGTCATAATTCAATTCTGATCGATCATAACCAACTCTGATCGGTCATAACTTCATTCTGATCGATCATTCTGACCCTTTAAGTGATTTTAATCGATTGAAACGTGTTTTAATCGATTGAAAAAATTCTGATCGCTCATAGTTCAAATCTGATCGATCACATCTGATTCTGATCGGTCATATTTGTATTCTGATCGATCATAATGAGTTCTAAATGGTTTTAATCGATTAAAATCAAGTTGTATCGATTAAAATACCGTAAAAACACTTCTTTGAACATTCTAAGTGATTTTAATCGGTTCTTTCAAAACTATATCAGCTTAAAAACATGTTTAAGAAAGCTTTTGTAAAAATACTTTGTTTTTAGTTGTTTAAAACGATTTTAGAGGCATTTCGCAAAATCTTTAAGTGAAGAACCTTCATGCAGCAGAAAAGATAAAATGATTTTACCTAAGCATTCCGTAGGCACACTAATCCTTCTACTCTTTTATCTAAGTGACTTGTTGACCGCTGCAAAGATGACTTTTGACTTTATCTTTGACTTCATCAAATCAATGAGATCTTTGCCAAATTATTTCAATAAGATCTTCATCACTTTCAGTCTCCCCCTATTTGATGAAGACAAACACCATTTTGAAAAAAAAAACTCTGCAAGAAAAGTCACTTGAAAATACAGATTAGTGAGAAATTAAAAAATGTATTAATGTCCTATTTCTCCCCCTAAAACCTATTTCTCCTCTCTAAAATGTTGCTCCCCGTAAATTAAGAGTTGTTTAAATTGATCCTAAGCAACTATTTCTCCCCCTTTTGACTTCATCAAAAATAGGGAACAAAAGAGAAATAATGAAATGCAAAGGTATTTATCAGTTTGAGTTTTTGAAAATAAAAGGAAATCAATACTTTACTCATGTAAAGATCAATCAAAGTTGATTCAAACTTATCTTCATTAACACGTTTGTAATGAATACAATTAACACGTGTAAAGATAAGGGAATCACGCTTTAGTAGCATGTTACAGGAACAACCATTAACTAAAGCCTTTAATTTTTCTTTCCAGAATAAGAATCGATTAAAAACAGGACAGAATCGATTAAAATGTTTTTGGTAATGATTTTAATCGATTGAAAGAAAGGTTTAATCGATTAAAACATTTAAGAATTTGAAAACATGAAACTTTAGTGCAATTAATCGATTATTTCGACTTTTAATCGATTAAAACATTAATGAAAAATGTTATATAAATTTATTTAATCGATTTAAAAGATGTTTTTATTGATTAAAACATTCAGATTTGAAAACTATGACATTTCTATCTATGTTAGTTTTATCCAAATTAAAACCTATATTATATCAGTCAAAGTTAAAGCAAATGTGCCTGGTATATAACCAGTAATATTACAGACCCAGAAAAATAAGCATAAAAAAGCAATAAGATATAAGAGATAAGGTAAGAAGGGACCCTTTTTATCCATACTTCCCTGATTATTTGTGTCAGATATCAAAATTCATGACTCAGTCATTTGATCCCTACCAACTTTAAAAGGCCATAGGCTTCACTTTTTGCTGAAACAAATTTTGTTTTATCAATCATTAAGACACCAACAACTGTTTTTCCTATTATGAACCCTGCAGTTATCACCATCCAAGCAAATAACTACATTTTCAATGTAGTATGAAGGAAAATGATAGCGTGTTATTCTTCCCTTCAAATGGATCAGTCATCATCATCTCTGAGGAATGAATTTTATTCAACTTTGTTGTTTCCAGTGGTATCATATACTGGAACACATGCATACAAAACAGAACTAGTGATGACAGCAATCCAGAACTTCCCGGTCAATAACCATATCCATACATATTTCATACATCACTATTATCATGGGCATAAAAAAGCATCGTATTCGTCACGAAATTTGCCTTCATTGAGGGAAGACAGTTATGTTGGTTCCAAACATCCGAAATTCCTTTAGAATCACCTGAAAGATCCTCTTGTTGGTTTGTTGTTAAGGATGCCAGATTATCGGTATAAAATTGATCCCCGTGCCGACCATAAAACACACATTCCCCGTGGCACTTTTAGCTTTTCATTTAATTCTTGAATTGTCTGTCTCAGATTGGTTTCCTTACAGTGACACCTCGTGACTTTGATGATTAAAACGAATTATCAAAGTTGCACAATTCCAATGAATTTCACTAAGAGTCTTGAACTAATGCATGCCCAAAATTATTCCAAATATATTGCTAGGTAATATCCAGAATTCTAATGTAAACGTGTGCCCAAGTTATCTGCTCATACTTCCTAGTAATCAACAACTTATTATCGAAGCAAATATTACTCGAAATATCCTTGATAAACTATGTTTTTAGTCCTAACAACTTGACCCATTTGTAACTAGTGTCCATAAGAAAAAGTTACAGCCTACTTCTTGATAATTCCTTTGATTTGCAATGTATTACCACGCAAGCATTCCATGTAAAGTATTAAGAGAAATGTAGACATCTACAACTTGAATCATGTCTATGTTGTTGTTAAAAAAAAACTTTTTCATCCATGGATAACAAGAATAACTTTCCCACATTATTCCACTAGTCTAGTTTCTAATTCAAAGATTTGTTCAGCATTCGCTTTCCAATCATGAAAAATTTGTGCCTTTGAAAGGAAATTGGATGTTCCATAACAAAATACGAAACTCATTTATGATTATCTGACCGCTATTCATGAGACCAAATATAGAGGCACAAGTTACGAGTCAGTGGGTGTATCAGCTTAATTTGTTCTTGGGAATCTGTTTGACTTGGTCAAAGAAATCTTAAAGAATTATTGCAGATTTTGATTATCATAGAACCTGAGTTTTTGATTTGAATTCGCTTACCAAACTTCAATTGGATGTTATAAAAATGATTTTCAGGAACAAATTAATTAAACAACAAATTATCCTATTAATTTGATCTTTAATATTCGTTTTGAAAATGCAATAGTAAAATGATCGATTAATACTTGAAAGAATCGATTGTTTCTGTACTGGAAGAGATTTAGAAGATGATACCAGAATTTAAATTGATTAAAACGAAAATGAATCGATTAAATTTGATACCTTAGTGATTTTAGTTGATATAAATTCATTCTAATCGATTAAAACAGCTAAACTCAAATCATGAGAACATTTTAATCGATTAATTTGATATTTCAATCGATTAAAATGGTACTTGACAGATATTCTGATTCCTCCGTAAGTTATTTTAATCGATTAATATTGCTTTATATCAATTAAAACAATCAGCTTTAAGTAATCGAACCTGATTCGTAGCTCAACTCCAAGGGATTCCTGCACTTTGTTCCTGCAAAACAAGTTAAGAATTTTTCTCGTACCCTTTATGGTTACTCGGGTCCTGATCAGAGTTATTTGAAATGAATTAATTTTTGGAACCCATTTCATTCTTCCTTTAGGAATAACATACTTTTTGATTCTACAATATTTGACCGAGTGACCTTTCTTCATGCAAGTAGAAACATTTGATTACAGAGTATGATTTCCTATTTGTGTTTGTTTTCCTGGATCTAGATTTAAATCCTATTCCAGATTTGTCAAAAATCAATTTTTGAGACCCAAGTAAAACATCAAGATTGGCTTGCCCTTGTGTGAATCTTGAAACAGTTTGAGATAAAAATTCAATCTTCTTTTGTAATTCTGAACAGCTTATTACATGGTTTATTACAAGCACAATCAGAATTAGCATGAATTAATTTCAAGAAATCACAATCATTTTCATCTTCAAGAATTCTTTTTTCCAGAGAATCAACTTTATTTACTAGCCAATTATTTAGCCCTTTTAACCTATCATTTTCTTTTTGAAGTTTCTTAGCCTCTTCATGCATTTCATTAAATGCTTCTTGCAATGCATCATAATTCACTAAATTTGAAGAGGAACTAGAACTTACATTGCTCGGATTGTGGATTTTGACTTGCCATTAGACATAGGTTGACTTCTTCATTATCGAATTATCTCGTTGATGAAGTGTCATTGTCATCCCAAGCTATATAGGCTCTTCTTTTGGCTTTCTCTTCTTTCTTGTCACTTTGTTTGTTTCTTTCTCGGGCATTCCATCCCGACATGGCCCCGCTTGCCACAACCATAACATTTAAAGTTAGAAGAATCAGTTCTTTTCTCATACCTCTTATGTCTTTCCTTGTCTTGGATCTTTTTCTTGAGAAACTTGTTGAATTTCCTAACAAGCAGTCCAAGGTTCTCACTTTCTTCCTCTCGATTCTTGATTTTCTTCAACTTTAAGTGCTATACTTCTGTTTTTCTTCTCGGAGACTTCTTGTTCATTAAATCTTGTGATTTCCATTTCATGTTCTCTAAGTTTTCCAAACAGAGAAGTCGTTGTCATAGCGGACAGATCTTTTGATTCTGAAATTGTTGTGACTTTTGGTCGCCAAGACCTGTCAAGACATTTCAAAACTTTAATATTCAGCTTCTTCTTTATCAAATGTCTTACCTAGGCCCATTAGATGGTTAATGATGTGAGTGAATCGTTTCCGCACATCCGCAATGCTTTCACCAGCCTGCATCTTGAACAACTCATATTCTCTTATTAGAGTATGCTTCCTGGCTCTTTTTACATCTGTTGTCCCTTCATGGGTGACCTCAAGAACATCCCACATCTCTTTGGTAGATTTGCACTGGGATACCCTGAAAAATTCATCCATGTTAAGTGCAGAAGTAATTATATTTTTTGCAATGCAATCACTTTGAACTTTCTTCTTCTCTTCATCATTTAAGCTGGACCATTCTTTCTCTGTAATTAAAGGACCATTAGAAATAACATCCCAAAAATTTTTATCAATGGATTCAATAAAGATTTTCATCCTAATTTTCCAAAAAGGATAATCTGTTCCACGTAATAGTGGAGGTCTCGTTAATAGAAGCCCCTCGTAAAATGGTAATCTGTTTTCAGCCATGGATCAAAGAAACTTGAATAACTTTCAAGCACCTCGCTCTGATACCAATTGTTAGAAAAGTAGTTTTAGATCAAGAGGGGGGGTGAATTGATCTTTGAAAGTTTTTCGCAAATAACAGATTATCTAATTCGAAAATTAAGTTTAAAGATCTGTTCTTGAATTACAAAGCAATCAATCAAAATAATGCAGCAACATAATTTAAATGAGAGAAAGGTTAAGGAAGATATCACCGGTATTTTATACTGGTTCACCCAATACCAGGGCTACGTCCAGTCTCCAGCCAAATTCCAGCTGGGTTCCACTAGATTAAATGTTTTACAGATTCAACAATCTTACACCTAATCTATCACAAGAAACAAATTCCAGCTTCCGCACTCAACCTCTCACCAAGAACCAAATTCCAGTTCTTGATAACCTCTACAACCAAATTCCAGACTGAGAGAAACCAAGTGCCCAAATTCCAGGCACCAACACCTAACCTTTCACCAAGAACCAAATTCCAGCTTCTTGACAACCTCTACAACCAAATTCCAACTGCAGAGAAACCAGATGCCCAAATTCCAGGCACCAAACAATACAAACGAATGAAAAAGAATTGACAAAGAAGAAACTAGAAAGCTCAAACCAGTTTATCCAAATCTGCAGTGAGTTTCTTCTTCAAAGAAAAGCAATATGCCTCAAGAAAGATTTGAAAAGAACTTCTCAAAAACAGCCACGAATCTTTCTTGAAAAAGTGTGCTAAAGTTGCTTGAGTGATTGCTTAAGGATGTGTAAAACTGATGTTCAATGTATGTTTAAAAAGTTCAAGCCAAACTGTTTTTAAAGAGTATTTTCAAATCTGCTGCATTAATTAATCTGTTAAAAGTTTGTTTTAATCTGTTGAAATAGTCGTTTCAATATGTTAAAAGTCCTTTCAATCCATTAATACGTTCTTGATTTTTTAACAGATTTGTTTTAGCTGATACAACAACGTTTATATCAGTTAAAGCACTTTACAAAAAATCTTCTAAGTTAATTCAATCGATTCTTTCGCGTTTTAATCGATTGAAATACTGCAAACTTTCTTATAAAACTTTTCAAGTTATTGTAACTGATAAACCATAGGTTTTAATCGATTAAAACTCTGTACAAAATTTTTCCAAGTTGTTTTAATCGGTTGAAATGCGTTTTAATCGATTGAAACATATCTGATCGGTCATAATTCAATTCTGATCGATCATAACCAACTCTGATCGGCCATAACTGCATTCTGATCGATCATTCTGACCCTTTAAGTGATTTTAATCGATTGAAATGTGTTTTAATCGATTGAAAAAATTCTGATCGCTCATAGTTCAAATCTGATCGATCACATCTGATTCTGATCGGTCATATTTGTATTCTGATCGATCATAATGAGTTCTAAATGGTTTTAATCGATTAAAATCAAGTTGTATCGATTAAAATACTGTAAAAACACTTCTTTGAACATTCTAAGTGATTTTAATCGGTTCTTTCAAAACTATATCAGTTAAAAACATGTTTAAGAAAGCTTTTGTAAAAATACTTTGTTTTTAGTTGTTTAAAACGATTTTAGAGGCATTTCACAAAATCTTTAAGTGAAGAACCTTCATGCAGCAGAAAAGATAAAATGATTTTACCTAAGCATTCTGTAGGCACACTAATCCTTCTACTCTTTTATCTAAGTGACTTGTTGACCGCTGCAAAGATGACTTTTGACTTTATCTTTGACTTCATCAAATCAATGAGATCTTTGCCAAATTATTTCAATAAGATCTTCATCACTTTCACCAAACCCTAATTTCTCTACTTAAGCTTCTCTATGACACTCAGAAATGAAGAACAACCTTTTTCATGCAAAAGTTAAGTGTTGTGAGTGCCAGAGAACTGTTTGTTGCAAGAAAAAGGGGCTTTTGGAACCTGGTGTGGGCTAGAAGCGATAAGAATCACTAAGTGGAGTTCTTAGTGGATTGTGTGTTGTGCCGTCTCTAGGAAAAGTTGTTCTTCATCTCTTGTGGATTTCAAGAGAGGTGTTTTCTTTACTTTATCTTTTCATTGTAATTTGTCTGTAACAACTATGATTATAGTGACAACGTTAATCCTCTGTTTGAGTGATTAGCAACTGGATGTAGAGTCTTTTGATCCGAACCAGTATAAATCTCCTGTGTAAGATTCTATCTCTACTCTATTTACATTTACACAGTTTTTAATCGGTAAAATTTGGGGAAAATTTTGAAAACCTAATTTTTGTTAAGAAACCAATTCACCCCCCCTCTTGGTTTTTGTCCGACCACGCGAACATTCTGCTGCGCGATTCCAACAAGTGGTATCAGAGCTTGCTTTGATAGTCATTCAAACTTTTCGAAAATGGCCGGACAAAATCAAACTTTTGCCGAAGGTGCGTCTATCAACAGACCCCCACTTTTTGCGGGTCAAAATTATCCTTTCTGGAAAGTACGAATGCAAATTTTTTAAGAGTCTGTTGATAGAGGCGTTTGGGACGCTATTTTAAACGGTCCATTTGTTCCTAAAGTTACTGAGAACGGTGTTCCCAAACCTTTTTCTAGATGGACAACAAAAGAAAACAGAAAAGCTCAATTTGACGTTAGGACTAGAAATATAATTTCATCTGCTTTAACCCTTGACTTGTTTTACAGGATTTCTGTTTGTAAAAGTGCTCAGGAGATGTGGGAAATGCTAAGAGTGACCCACGAAGGTACCGACGATGTTAAAAGAGCATGGAAAAATTCTCTAATCCAAGAATACGAGATGTTCCGGATGCAACAAGGCGAAACGATATTTGACGTTCAAAAGCGTTTCACTCATATTGTGAATCATCTCACCGGATTAGGTAAGATCTTTGACGTTGATGAATTGAATGATAAAATTTTAAAATATTTGGATAGGAAATGGCAACCTAAGGTGACGACCATCTTGGAGTCACAAAACCTTTCCACAATGTCTATGACGGCGCTATTTGGAAAGCTAAGAGAGCATGAACTAGAGCTTGGAAGGCTAAATGAAGAAGAAGGACAATATCAAAAGAAGAACTTAGCCTTCAAAACCGAAATTTCGAAAGGTAAAAATAAAAAGGAAGAAGAAGACTCGGAGAACGAAGAAGAAGAATTGAGTCTTATGATAAAGAAGTTCACCAAATTCATGAAAGAAAAAGGAAGGCATCCATTCAAAGGTAAGGGAAAGGTAAGAGAAAGTACTTCCGTAAATATAAAATGTTATGGTTGTGGTGAAGCAGGACATGTAAAGACCGAATGCCCAAACAAGAAAAACGATGAAAACAAAGGCAAAAAGGTCTACAAGAAGAAAGCCTATATTGCTTGGGATAACAGTGATTCAAGTTCGGAATCAAGTGACTCAGAAGTAGAAGCAAATATTTGCTTAATGGCAAATGACAACATATCTTCCGATTTTGAGGTAAGTGATTCCGACTTATCTTCTAGTGATGATGATAATAACTATGATGAACTGCAAAATGCATATAATGAATTGTTTAGTGCCTTTAAGAATTTGAAAAATGAATATAAAGTTGTAAAGAAGAATCTAAGTAGATCCGAAAAAGAAATTGACTCTTTAAAAATGAAAATCACATGTTTAGAAGAAAAGGAATTGTTAGAAACGAAAATTGTATGTTTAGATGAGGATAATGATAAGAACTTAGCATGTGCAACTTGTAAAGAGCATGAATATGACATAGATATTCTTAACCATTTGCTAGACAAAACCGAAAAGGAAATAGATGATCTTAAGAAGCATGAAATGGTGTATGCTCAAAATAGTGTAAATCATCAAGTTCCTTTGAAAAAGTCTAAAAGGAAAAATAAAAGAGTATGGATAGAAAAAAGGAACTAGAGCATCTATTGTTAGAAATGCATCTTATTCTAAAGCTACATCAAAAGCATGTTTTTATTGTATGAAACAAGGTCACACTTCAAATAAATGTAAAATTAAACATTTTGGTGTTCCTAAAGGTAAATACATTTGGGTTCCTATTGTTAAATAGTTTATTTGTCTCTAACCCCAAGGACCCAAAAGTTATGGGGACCTAAGTTTACTATGTTCTTATTTTGTAGGAAACTTCCAAATCAAAGAAGTCTATGTGGTATCTTGATAGTGGATGCTCAAAGCATATGACCGGTGATAAAACAAAATTTGTGAGTTTCAAAGCTAAAGAACAAGGATATGTAACTTATGGGGACAACAACAAAGGAAAAATTCTTGGAATTGAAAATATAGGTGGTGCAAACACCTTGGAGATTAAGGATGTGCTTCTTGTTGATGGACTAAAGCATAATCTCCTTAGCATAAGTCAACTATGTGACAAAGGATTTAAGGTCATCTTTGAAAGTAAATTTTGCACCATACATTTGATAGATTCCGAAAATGTAGAATTAAAAGGCATTAGGCATAACAACATATACTTGATTGATTTGGATTGTTTACATGATTCTAGCATAACATGTTTAGTTGCTAAGGAAGAGAACCCTTGGTTATGGCATGAGAGTGCAGCTCATATAAATATGCATCATTTGAATAAATTAATATCAAAAGACTTAGTTGTTGGCTTGCCTAAGTTAAAGTTTGAAAAAGATAGGTTATGTGATGCATGTCAAAATGGTAAACAAGTAAAATCATCATTTAAATCAAAGAATGTTATTTCCACTTCAAAACCCCTCGAATTATTACATTTAGATTTATTTGGACCTTCTAGGATAAAGAACTTTGGTGGAAATTATTATGGTCTTGTGATTGTTGATGATTACTCTAGATATACTTGGACATTTTTGCTAACAACGAAAAGTGAAGCTTTTAAGGTCTTTAGAAAGTTTGCAAAACAAATACAAAATGAGAAAGACTTAAGAATTAAAGTTTTAAGAAATGACCATGGTGGTGAGTTTCTAAATGAAAAGTTTGAAAATTATTGTGAAGAAAATGGAATATTACATAACTTTTCTACTCCTAGGACTCCCTAACAAAATGGTGTAGTTGAAAGAAAAAATAGGTCATTAGAGGAACTTGCTAGAACAATGTTAAATGAATCTAATGTTCCTAAATATTTTTGGGCTGATGCGGTTAGTACTGCTTGTTATGTTTTGAATAGAATGCTCATTAGGTCAATTATAAAATCAACTCCCTATGAATTGTTAAATGGTAGAAAGCCTAATGTTGCTCATTTGAAAAAAGTGTTTTGTGTTAAATAATGGAAAGGACAACTTAGGAAAATTTGACTCAAAAGCCGATGAGGGCATTTTCCTAGGTTATTCATTAACTAGCAAGGCTTACAGGGTGTTTAATAGAAGAACCTTAAATATTGAAGAATCTATTCATGTTACTTTTGATGAGATTGTAGACCTTGGGGGAAACCCTCTTGAGTCAAATAAAGAAATTGCAGGTGATGATGAGTATATAAGAGAGGCTCTTGATGAATTATATTTGGAAGAAAATGAGCCTTCTCAAATGCCTGAATTAGCAAAAGAATGGCAATCACCTAGAGGACTCTCAATGGACAATATCATTGGTGATATCTCAAAAGGGGTAAGAACTAGAAATGTGACTAATTTCTGCATGTTTGTAGCTTTTGTGTCACAGATAGAACCCAAAAATGTTGAGGAAGCGCTTAAAGATAACCAATGGTGCATAGCTATGCAAGAGGAACTTAACCAATTTGAAAGGAATCAAGTCTGGGAATTAATCCCAAGAGAAGAATCACATCAAGTTATTGGAACCAAATGGGTGTTTAGAAATAAACTTGATTAAGATGGAAACATAACAAAGAATAAAGCCAGACTTGTTGCCAAAGGCTATTGTCAGGAGGAAGGTATAAATTATGATGAAACTTATGCTCCTGTTGCCAGGTTAGAGGCTATACGCCTACTTCTTGCTTATGCATCTTTGATGAAATTTAAATTATATCAAATGGATGTTAAGAGTGCATTTTTGAATGGTTTTATTAAAGAATAAGTTTATGTGGAGCAACCCCCTGGATTTGAAAATTTTAGTTATCCTAATCATATTTTTAAATTAAAGAAAGCATTATATGGGTTGAAACAAGCTCCTAGATCTTGGTATGAAAGGCTAAGTAGTTTCCTAACTTCAAATGATTTTTCTAGAGGAAAAATTGATTCTACACTATTTATAAAGAAAGTAAAAGAACATATCTTATTGGTCCAGGTATATGTTGATGATATTATTTTTGGATCAACTGATAATTCGTTATGTGTAGAATTTACTAAGATAATGCAGGGAGAGTTTGAAATGTCTATGATGGGAGAATTGACATTCTTCCTTGGACTTCAAATCAAGCAACTTAAAGATGGCATTTTCATCTCTCAAACCAAATACTGCAAAGAGATCCTTAAAAAGTTTGGAATGGACACCTCAAAGGAAGCTAACACACCCATGGGAACTTCATGCTATCTAGACAAGGATGAATCAGGTTTGGAAGTTAATCAATCTATGTATAGAGGTATGATAGGTTCACTGTTATACTTAACTGCAAGTAGACCTGATATCATGCATTCTGTCTGTGTGTGTGCTAGATTTCAGGCTTGTCCAAAAGAATCTCACCTAATTGCAGTAAAACATATTTTAAAATATTTAAAAGGAACTACTGGTTTTGGTTTATGGTATCCATCTGATGTTTGTACTAGTTTAATAGGATATTCTGATGCTGATTATGGTGGATGCAAAATTGATAGAAAAAGTACTAGTGGGACATGTCATTTGTTAGGTTTACCTTAGTATCTTGGCATTCTAAGAAACAGACATGTGTTGCTTTATCTACCACTGAAGCTGAATATATTGCAGCTGGTAATTGTTGTGCTCAAATTCTGTGGATGAAACAACAGTTAGAAGACTATAGTATATTTCTGAATGACATACCTTTGATGTGTGATAATACGAGTGCAATCAATCTCACTACGAATCCAGTAATGCACTCTAGGACTAAGCATATAAAGATTAGACATCATTTTTTGAGAGATCATATCAGCAAAGGAAATTGTAAAATAGAGTACGTTGATACAAAGCATCAATTAACAGATATTTTTACTAAGCCTCTACCCAAGGATAGATTCTATGATCTTAGAAGAGACTTAGGGATATTAGAAATAACTTAAATTCTGCTTATTTAGACAGTTTTTGGATGATTATAATGTTATAATTCATTATGTAGGATGTTCATAGGTTATCATGTGTAAAAACCTCAAAAATTTGATGTACTCTCTGGAATAATCGATTAATTAGAGTTATAATCGATTATTTGCATCCAAAACACCCAAAACATGACATTCCTCTCTGGAATAATCGATTAATTCGTCCATTAATCGATTAAAACCAGTGTTAATCGATTAACAGCTCAAATTAATCGATTAAATGGGTCTGGAAGTGGTTTAATCGATTAATTTGAGTTTTAATCGATTAAACCTGGCAAGTTTGGATTCCTAGCCGTTGCCAACGGATCTCTTGACCCTTATTCACTTCCATATGACCGTTAGACATGCTTGGTTATAAATAGGGACCTCCATTTCACTTCTACTCACTTCTATCTCTTGAAATCAAGCTTTCTTACTTTATTTTGACTCCACTTGTCTTCTTAAATCTTCTTGTTACTCTTCTTAATCCTTCAATGGCTTCATCTTCTCATGCAAAAATCCCTACCAGAAGAAGATCTGCACCCTTATCTCAACCCCATCCTAATTCTGTAGAAGGATGGATTTCTGATGCAGACGGCCGACAAGAATTTCTGTCCTTTTGGAAGGAACGTGGTATTATTTCTCCTAAATTCCTTATTGGTGAGCAGTTCATCAATAGGGGATTCAACTTTCCTAATCTCCTTGAAATTCAAGGAGTTCTCCCTTTCATCCAAATGCAAGGTACGTATTATCCTGACTTAGTTAGGGTATTTTACTCTATATTCAAATTTAGAGATCAAATTGCTTCCTCTCGTGTAAAGGGGGTCACAATTATTCTTGATGATGATATTTGGGAGAACGTTGCCCACTTTCTAATTAGAGAAGATGCTATTAACGTGTATGGTGAATTAGATGATTTTGATAGGTTCTTAGCTTACCGTTCTTTTCTGCGTAATCCCTCCATGGAGATTGGGCGTCTCTTTCTTGCTGGACCTTTGAAGAAGGAGGAACGCATGATTTTACATCTACTTGTCTTGATCCTATGTCCCCGGGCTACGAATCATGCTCAATGTTCTTCAATTGATCTTCGTATTATTCATGCCATAATGAATAATGATCCTTTAGATTGGGGCATTCTTGTCACCATGACTATGTTAAAAGCCAAACGTCATCCCACCTTCAAAATTTCATATGCCCTCCTTGTTTCTCGCATTCTTGAATACAAAGGAGTAAATGTCGAAGGTGAACAAACAATACGAACGAATAACTTGAATCGCATGCTAGACAGCACATTGATCCAACTACAAATGGTGCGCATCAACGATATTTATGTTCACAAGGATGACGTTCCAAACCAAGGTGACGTAAATGAAGATTCTGATGAAGATATGTCTCCTGCTGTTGAGTTTCCCTCTGATCAAATCCAAAGTGTTGGAACTTCCTCTACTCATCATGAAACCCGACAATCCATGGAAGACATGTTATCTGACATGAATCAGAGGATGCAGTCATTCTTTACTCTTTCTGGAGTACGACATGAGGAAATAATTCGCCGTATATCTGATGTAGATGATAAAGTGTGTCGTTTAGAAAATCGATTTGATGCACACTTTCATAGTGATGATAGTGAAGAATTTTAAATTTGTTGTTATTTTTCTTCTTCTTATATTGTAATGAATGCTTATTTCTGATATAAAATGTGGTGTTCCTTTATTGCTTTAATTGAGGGGGAATTATCTCTAAGTTATGCATATTTTGAGGGGGAGCACTTATGATTATTAGTGATGAACTCTTAATTTTTTATTATAATCAAAATAGGGGGAGAAATATTTAAAGCCTCTTATGATTGAATTTAAATATTATCTGGTATGTTTAATATGTTTGTTAGTATGACAGATAAAACAGGTTATTACAAGGCTTTAAAAGAAAATTTTGATCATCATAAAAAAGGGGGAGATTGTTGAACATTCAAGGACTTGATGTTGAACTTGATGGACATGAAGCTTGTTGATTTTGATGATGATTCAAGAACACAAGACTTAGAGAGTTGAAGACTTGTTTTATAGTGTAATAACTCTGTTTTGATTAGATTGAGTCTGTAATATTAGAGTTTGAGATAGCCGGTACATAGTCTGCACCTTAGAAGCTTCAAAAAGCTCAAATTTATCAAAGTGGCTCGGCTTTAATCGATTAATTGGTGAAATAATCGATTAAAACAGTGAGAAAAACCATTTTCTGTATCTGCTCACTGGTTTAATCGATTAACACCCCTGTTAATCGATTAACAGGTCTTTTAATCGATTAAAACAAAGAGTTTTGGGGTTCTGTTGATTTTGACTCTGTAATAATCGATTAACACTTCATTTAATCGATTATTTCAGTCAGATTTTGATTTTTAACTTCAAATCAAACCTATTTTCGAAAATCCTATTTCCAAGAACCCTAGTTTCGAAAATCCTAATTTCCAAACCCTAATTTCTCTACTTAAGCTTCTCTATGGCACTCAGAAATGAAGAACAACCTTTTTCATACAAAAGTTAAGTGTTGTGAGTGCCAAAGAACTGTTTGTTGCAAGAAAAAGGGGCTTTTGGAACCTGGTGTGGGCTAGAAGCGATAAGAATCACTAAGTGGAGTTCTTAGTGGATTGTGTGTTGTGCCGTCTCTAGGGAAAACTGTTCTTCATCTCTTGTGGATTTCAAGAGAGGTGTTTTCTTTACTTTATCTTTTCATTGTAATTTGTCTGTAACAACTGTGATTATAGTGACAACGTTAATCCTTTGTTTGAGTGATTAGCAACTGGACGTAGGGTCTTTTGATCCGAACCAGTATAAATCTCCTGTGTAAGATTCTATCTCTAATCTATTTACATTTACACAGTTTTTAATCGGTAAAATTTGGGGAAAATTTTGAAAACCTAATTTTTGTTAAGAAACTATTCACCCCCCCCTCTTGGTTTTTGTCCGACCACGCGAACATTCCGCTGCGCAATTCTAACAAGTTTGTCTTTTAATTCAGATATTATTGGAACTGGTTCACTTTTGCCTTATGATAATCTGTATTTACTTGATACTGTGACCACCTATAATGAAACCCTTAATACAGAATCACGGGGTACTAAACATAAAATTGATGATACTCACTCAGGAGCATTATGGCACAGACGCTTAGGTCACATATCTAAAAATAGAGTTGAACGACTTGTGTTAAATGGAATCTTAAAGTCCATTGACTTCACAAACTTTAATGTTTGTGTTGAATGCATTAAGGGCAAACAGACCAGAGCGAAGAGATTAGGTGCATATAGAGCTACAAACGTCTTAGAGTTAATACATACGGACATTTGTGGGTCATTTCCTACACCTTCGTGGAATGGTCAACAATAATTTATATCATTCATAGACGATTACTCACGATATGCATACTTATTTCTTATACATGAAAAATCACAATCTCTGGACGTATTCAAAACATTTAAAGCTGAAGTTGAAAATCAACTCAACAAAAGAATTAAGTCTGTCAGGTCTGATCGTGGTGGTGAGTACTATGACAGATATGACGGGTCAGGTGAATAACGTCCAAGACCTTTTGCCAGGTACCTAGAGGAGTGTGAAATTGTCCCACAATATACCATGCCGGGATCACCTAGTATGAATGGTGTTACTGAAAGACGAAATCGGACTCTTAAAGATTTGGTCAGGAGTATGATTTGTCATTCCACCTTACCGGAGTCACTCTGGGGAGAGGCACTAAAAACGACAACTTATATTTTAAACAGAGTACCAACTAAAGCAGCTACCAAAACACCTTATGAGCTTTGGACTGGGTGACAGCCTAGTCTGAAGCATTTCCATGTGTGGGGATGTCCAGCTGAGGCAAGGCCTTATAAGCCAAATGAAAAGAAATTGGACTCTCGAACAGTAAGTAGTTATTTTATTGGTTATGCTGAAAGATCCAGGGGATATAAATTTTATGATCCCACATTAAAGACAATTTTTGAGACAGGAACTGCTACGTTCTTTGAGGATATTGAGTTTGGGGGGAAGAATAAAATTAGAAACTTTGTCTTGGAGGAAGAATCGGTAACAATTCCAGAACCGATTCAAACAGTTACTTTTGATAAAGTAAGTTTGGAACCTCCACAAGGCATTGTTAATGAACCCCTTACTCAAGATGATTTGGTTGTTCATGAAGAACAAACTCATGATCCTCAAGAACCTGTGCATCATGAAGTGCTATTTCAGATGATTACATGGTATTTCTTCAAGAACATGGGGAAAATAATGGTATGATGGAAGATGACCCAGTTAACTTCCGTCAAGCCATGAAAGGTTCTAACTCTAAAAAGTGGATTAAAGCAATGAAGGAGGAGTATAAGTCCATGCAAGACAACAAGGTTTGGGAACTTGTCCAATTACCAGAAGGTGTGAAACCCATTAGTTGCAAGTGGATATTCAAGACCAAATGGGATTCTAAAGGTAATGTGGAAAGGTATAAGGCTCGTTTGGTAGCTAAGGGCTATACCCAAAAGGAAGGGATTGACTTTAAAGAGACTTTCTCTCCAGTTTCATTGAAAGACTCTTTTAGGAAAATCATGGCTCTTGTAGCACATTATGATTTGGAGTTTCATCAAATGGATGTTAAGACGGCGTTTCTCAATGACAACATTGATGAGACGATTTATATGGTACAACCAAAAAATTTTGTGTAGGGAGATTCAAAGAATATGGTTTGCAAACTGACAAAATCCATTTATAGACTGAAACAAGCATCTCGTCAATGATACTATAAATTTCATCAAGTAATTCTCTCATTTGGCTTCGAGATGAATATTGTTGATGATTGTGTATATCACAGGTTTAAGGGGAGTAAGTATATTTTCCTGATCTTGTATGTTGATGACATTCTACTTGCCACTAATGATATAGGCATATTGCACGAAACCAAGAAATTTTTATCAAAGAATTTCGAAATGAAAGATCTTGGTGATGCGTCTTTTGTATTAGGAATTCAGATACACCGAGATCGATGTCGGGGTATTTTAGGATTATCACAAAGGAGCTATATCAAAAAAATTCTTAAAAGGTTTGACATGCATGAATGTAAATACGGGGATACTCCAGTTGGTAAGGGAGACAAGTTTAGTCTCAATCAATGCCCAAAGGGGAATCTGGAAATTGAGGAAATGCAAAAGATTTCCTATGCATCAACTGTAGGGAGTTTGATATATGCCCAAGTATGTACGCGTCCAGACATAGCATACATAGTTGGGGTTCTAGGCAGATATTTAAGCAATATAGGAATGGACCATTAGAAAGCAGCAAAAAGGGTCATGAGATATTTAAAGAGAACAAAAGATTACATGCTCACATACAGGAGGTCAGACCAGTTGGAGATCGCTGGGTTTTCTGACTCGAACTTTGTAGGATGTCAAGATAGTTTGAAATCCACTTCAGGTTACATTTTCATGTTAGCAGGTGGTGCGGTTTCTTGGCGCAGTGTCAAACAAGCCTTTACAGCTTCATCCACTATGGCAGCAGAATTTGTAGCATGTTATGAGGCGTCGAATCATGGAATATGACTGAGAAATTTTGTCACCGGGTTGCAAATTGTGAAAGGCATTGAAAGACCACTTAAGTTATATTGTGACAACAAATCAGCCGTATTGTATTCCAACAACAACAGAAGTTCGACTAAGTCAAAACACATCGACATTAAGTTCCTTGTTGTTAAGGAAAGAGTACAGAGTTGACAGATTTCCATAGAACATTTAGGGACAAACTCTATGATAGCAGATCCTCTAACTAAAGGACTTCTGCCCAAGGTCTTTCATGAGCATGTTTCTCACATGGGTGTTTTACAGTTTGAGGAATTTGTGGTTTAGTGGGAGTTAGTCACTTTTATATATTTTATATTCTATGTTTAATTTCATGTATGTATACATTGATTTTTTGGACATATTTGGTTATCTATAGATATGCGATTTTTCGTTCATTCATTACACTTTGTACATTAAGGTTATTATATCAATCTCGATAAGTTAAAGTTTGGACCAGTTGAAAATAGATGTGTACAGATCATCTTCACGTAGTTTTTCATGCTACACATTTCATGATGAATCCATGTCATTTGGTTATGTCAGGATGAGTAATCATTGTTGGTTTTAGTTGCGATGATGCAATGAAAAGCTGGTTTAGTTCTATATCCTGATATGATTAATGGACAGGACTTTTGGAGTATGTTAAAGGAATATAATGACAATTTTGAGCTCATAAAGTCTAACACATTTGTAAGGATGTAAGGACATATATATTTGTGACCAGTGGGAGACTATTGGAAAAATTTGGGTCATGTATATATATGATACATATTTAAATGTGTTAGGGTAATTATTTATTAAGCCAAATAAAAAAGTGATCTGACTAAATTAAAGTTTTGACTAAAGGCATATGACATGAAAATAAAATTGTGTAGAGACCATAGAGTAATTTCTAATTTGATGAGGGGCCAAATTGAAAATACTAAAACTTAAGTAATTAACCTAATTCTGGTTATTTAAGGGGTCATGGTCCCCTTCTGGGAGCACACACAGAACCTAAGTTACACTCTCGTTCCTTTCTTTCTATCCCCATCAAGAGAGAAAATCAAGAGGGAAATACATGTGCTCTTCAGGTGGAAGACCATAAGATCAATACAGTGCTCTATAAAGACAGACATCATCATTATGGCTAATTCAGGTACGCTTTCGCATCTAATTTACAACATGTTTCTTAATATGAGATTATATTTATGTTTGATCATTAAAATCAAGATTATAGTTATTATTAATTTTCCAACAATTATTTTATGGGATTCACTTTATTTTTCATATTTTGCTTTAATTAACATATAATCATATATATATATATATATATATATATATATATATATATATATATATATATATATATATATATATGTCATATTTTGAAATTTACTTGATTTAATACTCGGTTGGTCCAATTGGGTGATTATCAAATCAAGATGTATCCATTAACTAATTTCTTAGGACACATACTCCAAAACTTAATCTATATATAATCATATTAAAAACTTGAAATGTTTTGAGAAGAGTATAATTCTTTCTTTCTTTTTCAAGAACTTTTATTATTGGTGATATTGGAAGTAGAATACCACCGTTGTTTTACTTGTCTCATTGTTTAAGGGAGGCATAACTTTCTTCTCCAATATTCATCCCAAAACACTAAATTTGGAGCCCATTATTCCTTATTTCTTTTCCTTTCTTTTTTTTTTTTATTAATGACAAAAGAATATGATACTATTTTTATAAATTATTGATAACAAAAATATTATAAAAAAGATAAAAGAATAAGCTCTTTAAAATTATTGATAAATAAATTTCAAATTTTTTATGAAAATAGTATCATATTCTTTTGTTTTTTGTAATCAATAATAAAATATGACTAATTTTATGAAAATAAATAAAATAATCATTATGATCAAATATTATGATATCATATTTATCTTGATAAGATTGGTAGCATAAATGTTCTGTGAGGCGAATATGATTTTTAATAATATACTCTTATATATATATATATATATATATATATATATATATATTATTTTTGTTTACAAGTAGGGATCACACCAATAATTTTAAAGAGAATAAATAATAAATAATATGAAAATAGTGAAAAAACAAAACGATAAATCTATAAATATATATATATATATTTAATGATTATCAAGAAGCTTTATTATTCTTTTCCTAAAAAAATGTCTTAGATGATAATATATTTTAATTATTTACTTGTCATATATTTTTTATTGTTGAAAAGATTGCTGTAAAAATTTGAAAATTATAAGTTTCTATAAACGAATATTAAAGTTCTTTAATTATTTAAAAATAAAATAAAGAATATTAATTAAAAATCTATCTAATCAAATTTTAAATAATTCAACTTTTAAAATAACTTAACTGTATAATCTATAATAAAATATTCAATTTTAATCTTAAATAATTTTTGTTAAAAACTCCATTAAGAACAGTAATTAACAGGTTTAGAATATAAAACTTGAGCAAAGCGAATAAATTATTAGTTTGTTTTTTAAACCTAAAGAAGTCCAATGGTAAATTTTAAATTGCATGTGTGAACTATAATTCAACTTCCCCGCATAAACCAAAAACAATTTTCACCCTTTGGCTAGTTCCCATCCTAAAAAAGTACTTATGCAACCCATGCCAACACAATAGAGAGAGAAAAGCCACAGCGATGGCATTGGAACGACGACTTTTCGTATTCCGGGATCACTCACATCACAATATGTAACAATATATTTTACCGTTTCCTCTTCTCTTTCTCAATTGCTTTCTCTTTCTCAGATTACTACAATGTTTTCCTCTTCACCATTATTTACCCTTTTTGTTTAGTCTCAGATCCAACAATTTATACGTTGTCATGTTACAGTCTTTATGTGTTTGGAGGATTGGTGAAGTTGCTCAAGTCGCTGGAGGCAGCGGTTCATCGATCTCTTCCTGAAGTTATTTTACATCACAATCATGAATCGATCGATAAACCTCTGCATCCAGTGTTCAAACTTCCTTTCATTTTTTTTTTCCCTTTATTTTTTGTTCACTGTTCTTAAAAATAATAAATCATTACTTATTTTGCCCTGACACTGGTAGTAACCATTCTACTTTCATTTCTGGTGTTGTTTTGTTTATTCAGTCGTTAAGAGTAATTGATGAAGCTGTAGATGCTTATGCTTATACTAGGTGTTGTGGGGCTGATGTTCCAATTTTGTGTGGCTATTGTGGAGATCACAGATTCAACGTTTTATGGAGAACGTTGAATCCTGTGAAGTTTTTGATATATTTCCGTGCCTTTCTATTTTGCGGCTATTGATTAATAGTTCCTAAAGCTTTATGGAGAACGATTTGAAGATTGAAACCAACCCTGTTTTCTATTCTTTCCTAATTTTTCTCTTGCGCATTATTGCTCGGTCCATAACAAGTGACTGTATCCTTAGTTATTGGAATATCATGATATCTATAGAAAATATAAAATATATAACTTATCAAATTTTGGGTAAGATTAAGAGTGCATAGCTTGTTATACAGTTTATTAATTTTTTTTTTTCAATTTCTCAATATAAAATCTTGGGATATTTTTGCCACCAGTGTTATTTTTTGTTTACTTGCAATTTGAAAGATTTCTATTTTTTTTTTCAGAAAAACTACTGTTAATTTAGAATCATTGTGTAAAGAGTGATTTCCTTTTATTTACAGTAATGTGCTTTATTTACATCAGTGATGCGTGAAGGATTGTGAAATTTGGCAGATTCCTTTTGTGAAACTGAGAGCTTGATGTTTATGGCATTCATTGCGTTGATTGGTGGGAATGAAGTGTGGGTATGGAACAATTCACTTACTGTTCACTCTTGAGTGAAATTCTGTATGTGGATCATATACTTGAAATGGTTCAAAGCTTCATGCAGCCTCCTTTCTACCTTTGAAAAGATGCTAGTTTGCCATGCTATGTGGAAAAGCATGTGAAATGATTCCATTTATGTTTATCATATTGGAGTGAAGCTTCTTAAGGAAGCTCAGGGCTCAAGGGAATGAAAATTGCCTTAAATGTGTCATTTTCTCTGGCGTGAAAGGAAAGGTTAATCTGTTTTCCTTTTGGCATGAAAAGGTATCTTTGAATGTAGGTGTCCAATTGATAGGGAGCATAGTGCATATTACCTAATGTTATGTGCAAAGTATACCCAATTCAAAGCAACTTTCATACCGAAATCAACATTTCATTAACAAGGAATAAATATATGATTTTTATCAATCATAAATGTTATTAATATAACGTTACTTAAAAACACATTTATTTGAATAGATCAGTATGTTAGATTAAAAAGCAATTAACAGCTAAAATTCAACTTCTTCAATCAAATAATCATGTAAGAGGACCAATCTTATTCCCAACTTTTAAATTTACTCCCTTTCAAAGTCTAATTATTTTTATAAATAAGTTAGACTTTAAAAAAATTATTATAATTGATTTTTAAACAACTAAGTGTTTACTATTGTTATATTTTTAATATAATAAATAGTATTTATGTGACATCGTATTATAATTACATAATAAAATAAAACTAAGTTATATAGAAATATAAATGTTGTTAATATTTATTTAATGAAATCTTGAAATTTTTTTTCCAGAATTTACATTTAGTAGTTCAATGTTAAAATTGATTATTTAAAATATATACATGGAAGATATTATTGAAATCAATCATCATAAAAAATGAGTAATTTAATGATAAATTTTTTATCATATAATTTTCACATCACATTGAAATTTTAAGATAATAATCCATCAATCATGCATACAAAGAATAAGGGCTTAACTATCAATTTATAAGTTATATTTTACGTCATCACTCAATAACATCTATATGATAGCATTACTTTCCCTAAATAAATATATTTAACATATGTTTATGATTGAAAAACATTCCTGCAAGGTCAATTCCTATGACTTATTAGATACAATTCTCTTTCACATAATCTAAATCATAAAAATCTTTTTAACTCTTACCACTTGATATTTTCTTCTATTTGAGTCTAGTATCAATAGAGTGAAAATATCTTATTCAAAATTCAATACATCACCTACCTCTCAACATAATATTTCCTACTAAAAAACTATTATGTTTACTTTAACAAGACATCACATGAACATACATATACTTAACAAAAAACAATTCCATGTAATTTGTACATATCTTTGTCCATTCAAATATATATGAATACATATACATATGAGCCTTCTCATTTCATTTATATATACCAATACAAAAAATATCACATTTTGTAGCTATTGAAGTCATACATGTGGGAAGGAGTTTTAGCTTGAGTTTATCACTTTTGCTTGAGCAAAACTCCATCCAAATTTTCTCTTTTTTTCTTCCAAGTTTTTTTCCTTTTAACGAATTTCTCTTTACTTGGTCGAACAATATTTTGCTCAAGTGAAAATACTACAAACCTACACCTTACTCCCCTAAATATTTTTGCTTAAGCGAAAGATTTTCCCTTGAGCAAAAATGAATTTGAGACTCCTTTTTCTATTCTTTCTTGAAGTGTCCTTGCTTGTGTTAGAAAAGTAGTTTTAAATCAAGAGGGGGGGTAAATTGATTTTTGAAAGTTTTTCGCAATAAACAGATTATCTAATTCGAAAATTAAGTTTACTAATCAATTCACGAATCACAAAGCAATTAAACAATACAAGCGCAACAACTGAAATTAAAGAGAGAAAGGTTAGGAAAGATTTCACCGGTAATTTTATACTGGTTCACCCAATACCAGGGCTACGTCCAGTCTCCAGCCAAATTCCAGCTGGGTTCCACTAGAATAGATGTTTTACAGACTCAACAATCTTACACCTACTCTAACACAAGAACCAACTTCCAGTTCTTGCACTCAACCTTTCCACCAAGAACCAAATTCCAGTTCTTGGAAACCTCTGCAACCAAATTCCAGCCGCAGAGAACCCAGTACCCAAATTCCAGGCACCACACAGTATAACCACAAGAACCAAATTCCAGCTCCTGTGCTCAACCTCTTACCAAGAACCAAATTCCAGTTCTTGATAACCTCCACAACCAACTTCCAGCTGCAGAGAAAACTTGTGCCCAAATTCCAGGCACAACACAATACAAAAAAATGAAAAGCAATTGAAAAGAAGAAACTTAGAAAGCTCAAATCGGATTACGCTTATCCACTGTAAGTTCCTCCTTCAAAGAATGCAAAAGTGCCTCAAGAAAGATTTCAAAAGAAGTTCACAAAGCAGTTACGAATCTTTCTTGGAAAAGGATGCTTAACAGTTGCTTGAATTGATTGCTTTGTTTCTGTAAAAACTGATATTCAATCTGTTGTTTTAAAGTTTCAAGCAAAACTGTTTTTAAAGAGAATTTTCAAATCTGCTGCATTAATTAATCTGTTGAAAGTTTGTTTTAATCTGTTGAAATAGCCGTTATAATCTGTTAAAAGTCCTTTCAACCCATTAATGCGTTCTTGCTTCTTTAACAGAATCGTTTTAGCTGATACGACCACTTTTATATCAGTTAAAACATTTTACAAACTTTTTCTAAGTGTAAAACAATCGATTGAATCGCGTATTAATCGATTGATTTGTTTAAAAACCTTCTTATAAAACTTTCCAAGTTATTTTAGCTGATATAAAGTCGTTTTAATCGATTGAAAATCTGCACATATATTTTCAAGTCATTTTAATCGATTGAAATACATTTTAATCGATTGAAATAAGTCTGATCGGTCATAATTCAATTCTGATCGATCATAACCAACTCTGATCGGTCATAATTTCATTCTGATCGATCATCCTGACTTCCAAAGTGGTTTTAATCGATTGAAACGTGTTTTAATCGATTAAAATAAATCTGATCGCTCATTTTTAAAGTCTGATCGATTATATTTCATTCTGACCTGTCATATTCGAATTCTAATTGGTCATAAAGGGTTTTAATGGGTTTTAATCGATTAAAAGAAGTTTGTATCGATTAAAATACTTGTAAAAACACTTCTTTAAACATTCTAAGTGATTTTAATCGTTTCTTTCAAAGCAATATCGGTTAAAAACATTATTAAGAAAGTTCTTTGTCAAAATGCTTTTGTTTTTGATTTGTTTAAAACTATTTTTGAGGCATTTTGCAAATTGAGTGAAGGAGCTTCATGCGGTGGAAAAGGTAAAGTGGTTTTACCTAAGCTTTCGTTAAGACACACTAAGTCTTCAGCTCCATTCTTCGAGTGACTTGTTTGACTAGCTGCAGAGTTGACCCTTGACTTTATCTTTGACTTCATCAAATCAATGAGATCTTTGCTAGGATCACTTTCGGTCTCCCCTATTTGATGAAGACAAACACCATTTTGAAAAAAACAATCTCTCGCAAAATAAGTCACTTGATAATGCGGTTAAGTGAGAAATATAAGAATGTAATAAAGTTTTATTTCTCCCCCTAAAACTTATTTCTCCCCTAAACTTGTTGCTCTTAAATTTATCTTAAAGTGATGCAACTATTTCTCCCCCTTTTGACTTCATCAAAAATAGGGAATAGAAGAGAGAAGAATAAAATGTAAGGTTTCGAAAATATGCTCAAGTTTTTGAAAAATACAAAGTGAATCAATATTTCACTCATGAAAAGAATCAATTAAAGTTGATTCAAACTTATCTCCATTAACACGTTTGTAATGAATACAATTAACACGTGTAAAGATAAGGGAATCATGCTTTAGTAGCATGTTACGAGAACGACCATTAACTAAAGCCTTTAATTTTCCTTTTCCAGAATAAAAATCGATTAAAAATAGAGCATAATCGGTTAAAATGATCTTGGTAAATGATTTTAATCGATTGAAAGAAAGGTTTAATCGATTAAAACATTTAAGATTTTGAAAATATGAATTTTTAATAAAAACAATCGATTGTTTCGATTTTAAATCGATTAAAACAGTAATGAAATTTGCTGTTTAAGTTTATTTAACCGATTAAAAAGTGTTTTTATTAACTAAAACAACCAGATTTTGAAAATCATGATATATCCGATGTGAATATCTCAGTATCTAATCTATTGGATATGTAGTGAACTGATTGTCTAGATCAATATCAACTATTTTTCACCGATAATCTACCACTATCGATTTAATTTTAAATTTGGCTAATTTCTATCGTTATAAGACAGTTTTAAAAGGTTTTAATCGATCAATGCCCAGTTTTAAAAGTGATTCAGGGATCTATCATCTACTTCTATCTAAGCCAGTTCAATCTAGATTTAGATCCTAAATCATATTTAACCAAAGCTAGATCAAGAGTCCCTGGTATAACACCAGTTAATATCACAGTCCATGCAAACAATATAAAGATAGAAATAAGCAGAAGATAAAGATGATGAGGGGAACTAGTCATCCCAATTTCCCTGATTGAACTGCTTATCCACCAGCTTGGTGATCATTCATTTGATTCCCACCAATATCAAAAAGATAATAGGCTTTCCTTATTGTTGGAACCAATTTTGCTCTATCAACTATTTGAGTCAACAACTGCTTGTCACTCCTGTATCGACAATGAACACGAAACTTTTCCTGAAAAGAAATCTTTTAGCAGTTCTTGTTACTATTGACTGCATTACAGTCCATGGTTGACACCACAATGGAATTTCTACTACACATCGGAGGCGAGAACCATGTACTGACAGACGTACATTCACAATCAGATCCCACACAGAATGCACGATACCATAAATTGCATGAATCACAGGTTAATGATGTACCGAGATCGGAATTTCCTTCCATAATAGCTAACCTATTTTGAACCCTGCAGTTATCATTATCCAAGCAAATAACTGCATTCTTATTAATGTAGTATGATGGATGTTATTCTCACTTTCAGTGAACCAGTCATCATTATCTTTGAGGAATGAATCATCTTTAACTTTGTTGTTTCCAGTGGTATCATATGCACAAGTGGTTAACTAAAACTTATTCTGGTAGAGTGGGCAATGATTAGTAATGCATACACAGCAGGACTAGTGATGACAGTAATCTAGAGCTTTCACTATATTTGCCTTCAGCGAGGGAACAAATCAACAGTTTAAAATTTATCCCTGTACACACATTCTACGTGCCACGTTATTCAATTCTTGAATTGCTTGTCCCAGATTGGTTTCCTTACGGTGTCACCTCGTGACATTGATGATTAAAGCTAATTCTTAAATTTGCACAGTTCAATGAATTTCACCAAGAGTTTTGAACCAATGCATGCTCAAGATTTTTTTAAATATATTGCTTGGTAATATCAAAAAATCTAATGTAAACATTTGTTCATTGAACTTCCTAGTAATCAACAACTTATTACCGGAAGCAACTATCACTGAAAAATCTTTGATAAACTATGTTTTCGAGTCCTAACGACTTGACCTGTTTGTAACTAGTGTCTATAAGAAAAGTTACGATCTATTCTTTGATAATTCCTTTGATTTTCAATGTATTACTACGCGAGCATTCCATGTAAAGTATTAAGAGATATGTAGACGTCTACGACTTGAATCATGACTATGTTAAAATAACTTTTTCATCTATGGATAACTTTCCCACATGTAAAGTTTGCGGTAATTCAATCAGCAATAACTTTCCCACATTTATTCCACTAGTCTTAGTTTCTAATTCAAGAATTTGTTCGAGCATGTGCCATTTAAAGGAAATTGGGTGTTTCATAACGAGATAACTTGAATCGGATATGTTCGAGACTCATTTATGATTATCCGACCGCTACGGAGGCACAAGTTACGGGACATTGGGTGAAAGTATTATGCAGATTTTGATTTTCACAAGAACCTGGGATTTTGACTTGAATTTGTTTATCAATAATCAATTGAATGTTATAAGACTTATTTATACAACCTAATTAATCAATTAATCAACTAATTATCTATTAATTTCATTTTTCCTATTGGGTTTGAAAACGATTCATAGTGAATTAATCGATTGGTTTATAAAAGAATCGATTAGTTTGGTATAGAATGTGATCAATAAAATGACACCAGAATTTAAACCGATTAAAACGTAAATAAATCGATTAATTTTGATACCTAAGTGTTTTTAGTTGATATACGATTATTATAATCGATTAAAACATTTAAACCAAAATCCCGAGATCAGTTCAATCGATTATTTCGACATTTTAATCGATTAAAATGGTACGGACGATGATGTTACGTAAGTTATTTTAATCGATCAATATTATTATATATCAATTAAAACAATTAGTTTAAATACTCAGAACCTGATTTCGCGACTTCGATCTTCAAGGGATTCCCGGACTTGTTCCTGCAAAACAAATTAAGAATTGTTCGGTACCCTTTATAATTACTTGGGTCCTGATCAGGTTATTTGGAAAGAATTAATCTTTGGAACCCATTTCATTCTACCTTTAGGAATGACATACTTTTTTATTCTGCAATTTTTAACGAGTGCCCTTTTTTCATACGGTAAGAGCATTTAATTACGGAGTATGAATTCCTATTTGTTTTTGTTTTCTTGGATCTAGATTTAAATCCTATTCAGATTTGTCAAAAATTAATTTTTGAGATCCAAGTAATACATCTAGATTGGCTTGCCCTTGTGTGAATCTTGAAATAGTTTGAGATAGAAAGTCAATTTTCTTTTGCAATTCGAACGGTTATTGCATGGTTTATTGCATTCACAATCAGAATTAGCATGAATCGGTTTCAAGAAGTCACGGTCAGTTTCATTTTCAAGAATTTGTTTTTCCGGAGAATCAACTTTATTTACTAGCCGAGTTATTTAGCCTTTTCAGCCTACTATTTTCTTTTTGAAGTTTCTTAGCCTCTTCATGCATTTCATTAAATGATTCTTGTAATGCATCATAATTAACTAAATTTGAAGAGGAGCTAGAACTTACATGATCAGAATTTTCCGGGCATTCTATCTTGACATGGCCACTTGGTATTTGGTGATTCCGAGTTGACCATTAAGAATATCTCCGGTGCTTCTTCATAGGTCTTTTCAAGGATCTTCCACATTTGTGCAGCAGTTTGACAATGTGCAATCCTAAAAAAATCATTTCTATTAAGAGCGGAAGAGATGATATTTTTGGCAATACAATCATCTTGAATTACGTTAGCAATATCAGTTTCTGTTCAATAACATTCCAAGCATTTATACTAACAGATTCAATGAAGATTTTCATCCTTAGTTTCCAGAATAGATAATCTGTTCCACACAACGGTGGAGGTCTATCAATATACGCTCCCTCGAGAAAATGCCATGGATCGAAGTAACTTGAGTAACTTTCAAGCACCTCGCTCCGATGCCAATTGTTAGAAAAGTAGTTTTAAATCAAGAGGGGGTGAATTGATTTTTGAAAGTTTTTCGCAATAAACAGATTATCTAATTCGAAAATTAAGTTTACTAATCAATTCACGAATCACAAAGCAATTAAACAATACAAGCGCAGACAACTCGAAATTAAAGAGAGAAAGGTTAGGAAAGATTTCACCTGGTAATTTTATACTTGGTTCACCCAATACCAGGGCTACGTCCAGTCTCCGACCAAATTCCAGCTGGGTTCCACTAGAATAGATGTTTTACAGACTCAACAATCTTACACCTACTCTAACACAAGAACTAACTTCCAGTTCTTGCACTCAACCTTTCCACCAAGAACCAAATTCCAGTTCTTGGAAACCTCTGCAACCAAATTCCAGCTAGCAGAGAACCCGAGTACCCAAATTCCAGGCACCACACAAGATAACCACAAGAACCAAATTCCAGCTCCCGTGCTCAACCTCTTACCAAGAACCAAATTCCAGTTCTTGATAACCTCCACAACCAACTTCCAGTACTGAGAGAAAACTTGTGCCCAAATTCCAGTGCACAACACAATACAAAGAAATGAAAAGCAATTGAAAAGAAGAAACTTAGAAAGCTCAAACCGGATTACGCTTATCCACTTGTAAGTTCCTCCTTCAAAGAATGCAAAAGTGCCTCAAGAAAGATTTCAAAAGAAGTTCACAAAGCAGCTTACTGAATCTTTCTTGGAAAAGGATGCTTAACGAGTTGCTTGAATTGATTGCTTTGTTTCGTAAAACCGATATTCAATCTGTTGTTTTAAAGTTTCAAGCAAAACTGTTTTTAAAGAGAATTTTCAAATCAGCTGCATTAATTAATCTGTTGAAAGTTTGTTTTAATCTGTTGAAATAGCCGTTATAATCTGTTAAAAGTCCTTTCAACCCATTAATGCGTTCTTGCTTCTTTAACGAAATCGTTTTAGTCGATACGACCACTTTTATATCAGTTAAAACATTTTACAAACTTTTTCTAAGTGTAAAACAATCGATTGAATCGCGTATTAATCGATTGATTTGTTTAAAAACCTTCTTATAAAACTTTCCAAGTTATTTTAGCTGATATAAAGTCGTTTTAATCGATTGAAAATCTGCACATATATTTTCAAGTCATTTTAATCGATTGAAATACATTTTAATCGATTGAAATAAGTCTGATCGGTCATAATTCAATTCTGATCGATCATAACCAACTCTGATCGGTCATAATTTCATTCTGATCGATCATCCTGACTTCCAAAGTGGTTTTAATCGATTGAAACGTGTTTTAATCGATTAAAATAAATCTGATCGCTCATTTTTAAAGTCTGATCGATTATATTTCATTCTGACCTGTCATATTCGAATTCTAATTGGTCATAAAGGGTTTTAATGGGTTTTAATCGATTAAAAGAAGTTTGTATCGATTAAAATACTGTAAAAACACTTCTTTAAACATTCTAAGTGATTTTAATCGTTTCTTTCAAAGCAATATCAGTTAAAAACATTATTAAGAAAGTTCTTTGTCAAAATGCTTTTGTTTTTGATTTGTTTAAAACTATTTTTGAGGCATTTTGAAAATTGAGTGAAGGAGCTTCATGCAGTGGAAAAAGGTAAAGTGGTTTTACCTAAGCTTTCTGTTAAGACACACTAAGTCTTCAGCTCCATTCTTCTGAGTGACTTGTTTGACGGCTGCAGAGTTGACCCTTGACTTTATCTTTGACTTCATCAAATCAATGAGATCTTTGCTAGGATCACTTTCAGCTTGGTCAAGGAATCCTAGCTTGAGCAAAAATGAGGTCAAGACAATTATTTATTCTTAAGAAGTCTTCTCTATTGAGTGACCAAACTTATGCAAAAATAATCTAAATAGGACCCATCACTCTTTGTGGTATTTTCGCTTGAGTAAAAAGGTTCCAAACACTCCCAAAAAGAAACACAAAGAAACTTACTTTACTTAAAATTTGGATTGGAAGAAAATATTTCTCTCCTCGCTAGGGGCACTCTGATGTGTTTAAATGTAGAAAAGATAATTATTAGGTTATGAATATTAGAGATAAGTAAGAGGATTTAGAGTAGATAGATTGAAGTTCTATAGAAATAAAATTTGAATGTTAAAAAGTTTTCTATTTAAACTATTTTTAACCGATTGATAAAACTTTTAAACTTTACTCCATTCAATCACCATCACACCTAGATTAATAAAACCTCAACCCTTACATTACTAGGAAAAAAAAATTAAGGGTATGCTTCGCTCATGTCCTCCTCCATTTCTCTTATTGAGTCACCTAATTTGGCATCCCATAACATTTTCATCATGCCAATCTTTATATCTTTGAGTTGCTTTGTCGAATGATCCTCAATTCAAACTAACATAATGTCAAAGGATAGATCCTCTTTGACCTACACATTATTTACTTCTAGTCCATGGTTGGAATTTGGAATAGATTTCCATAGTTATGATATAAAAGACATTATACAAATTTGTCAATTGGGAAGACAAAATAATATAAAAACTACAAGGAAAATCTATCTAAAAATCTTGTAAGCACCAATGAACTTGAGAGATAACTTCCTCCCCAAACTCGTAATAGGTGTAAATCTATAAATATATGGTCCTCAATCTCAAACTCCATAGGTTGTTTCCCCTTATTTGCATATTACTTTTGTCTATTTTGAGAAACCCTTACCTTATCCTAAATATGATAAACCTTCTTAGTCATATATTGAAACAACTCAGACTATATCATTATACTACTCAAACATATTTTATCGCCTAATCGTGATCAAATAATTCTATACAAGAAAAAATATGTAATAACTAGGGGAAACCTAGATTGTATTCTGAATGATCATTAATGAATTATTATAGACTTAGTTTGCAATGATAAAGAGTTAGGAAAGAGAGATCTATATGATTTGATGTCTAAACATCTAATTGAAAGCAATAAAACAATAGATATAATTTAAAATATTAAAAAAAATTGTAGTAAAAGTATTAAAACCTTTTAAAAGCAATGGTTAATTCTTTTATCATTCTTTTGTTTCATTGATTATCATTGATTTTCATACCTAAATGTAACTACAAGATAAATCTACAAAAATTATAATAATTTAAAATTCAATTAGCTAGATGTTATTCATTGAGCACTTTCAACTGATAAACAACACAAATCAACTTTTAACAACAACAATAATTAAATATAATGAAGAATCACCAATTAATAAAGATAAAATTGAGATTAAAAAACTAACCTTTCGAAAATTAGAAAGTCATTAATATTCAATGTAAAACAATAGTTGACCTAAAAAATTTTGAACTGAAGAATTCTTTAGTCTTTGGAAGTAAAGAAACTTGAAAAGTACATGGGAGAAACAAAAGAGAAATTAAAGAGAAAATATGAGAATTGTTATAATTGAATATTACTAAAAACATAACATATATCTTTTGACTTTTTAAAATCTATTTATTCAACAATAAGGACATTGAAATGTGTAAGACCCATAAATAATAAATTATAAAAGTTAGAACTTGATTTATTAATTTTATAGAAATATAATATATAATATCTTGTCCAACACTTCTTTATTTTTGCTGAGTAAAACAGTTAATTAAGTTAGTTGAATCAGATTTAACACTTTGACTCAGTGGAACTCTTCTTCAATAAATAGATGACAAAATCAAGAATGTGTTCATGATAAATTAATTGTGTGGAATGATGCTTTGTTTAGAAAAAAATTTAGGATTAAAAATTTATTATTCTTAATTTATCATCATTGTATAAATGTTTAGTAAAATATACAATTAATTAATAAATTAACTAAAGATTTATTTAATTATGTTTTTCTAAAACTATATAAATAATATTAATTAAATAATATAATTCTAGATCAATAATAACATAGATAAAATATATTCATCAATCCTTATACTAATAAAGAGGAGTCCAAAAAGTCTCAACATCATTTTAATGTTAGAATGAAAGTTGTAATTTTAGGTAAATTTCACTAGAGAAGCATTTCAACCCAATTTCTCAATTGATCCAAAATATAAATCCTCCACAAATATGTGATAGTGAGCATAATATTATTTTTATAAGAATAATTGTATATTTAGATATGATAAAAACATTTTTATGGCCTAGATACAATAACTTGTAAAAGATTGAATAGGTGAAATTGATGCTTAAAAGATTTTGAATGTTTTATCAAAGAAGATTGTATGTTTGACATAAATAATGTGTACATGCAAGCTTGCAATTAATCTAAATCTATAAAAACACAACTTTGTTAGAGGACTATCAATAATGTTATTTAAAGACAATAATACTCTTTGTCAAACATAAATGAAAAATAAATCAAATTAAAGAATCTTTTAGAATCTCTCATTCAAGAGACCACTTAAGTTGTTAACTTATTTGGTCCAACAAGAATTATATCTATTGGTAACAAACATAATGTTTTAACATATATACACTACAAGAAAAAATCATTTTAGCGACCGAAAAAATCGGTCGCTAATGTCAAAAAATCGGTCGCTAATCGAGTTAGCGACCGAAAGACGTCGTCGCAAAAAGCCAAGTCGCTAATGTGTTAGCGACTGATTTGATTTCGGTTGCAAAATAGCGACTGAAATTAATATATCAAATTGGTCACTAAATCGGTGACAAAGTTAAAAAAATAGCGACCGATTTATATCGATCGCTAAATCAATGACAAAGTTAAAAAAATAGCGACAGATTTAAATCGAAGTTAATTATTTTTATTTATTTATTTTCCCTACCTCTTAATTATATTTTTTAGAAGTTAAACTTATTACTAGATTTATTGTCATTGTCGGGATTCAAACCGGTACCTTAGAGTTGGAGGCTAAAACTCCAACCACCGAGCTACTAGGATCTTTTAATAATAATTTACAAATAAATTATATTTATATACAAATAAATGTATATCCAGTTTAAATATATAAATATAAAATCTATAAATAAAAATATATTTATATATTTTAATATATATTTAAATATTAATATATTTATACATTGATATATTTATATATTGATATATTGATATATTTATATTTTTATATATATTTATATATTTATATTTTTACATATATTTATATCTTTCCATATTTATATATTTATATATAAAGATATTAGTTTTGTATACAAATAATATTATAATATAGTATATTATACTATTAGTATAGTATACAAATTATATATTAGTATAGTATAGTATACAAATTATTAATTTTGTAATATATATACAATGAAAATAATATAATGGTATATTAGTATAATATAGTATATTTGTATTCTAATTTTTAATTAAATTAAAATTATGCTAATAATGTATAATAATATATGAGAGGATAATATTGATATATTGATATATTAATATATTTATATATTTATATTTTGATATATTTATATATTGAAATATAAATATATTTATTTATATCCTTATACATTTATATCTTTATATATTCATATATTTGAAAAAAAAATTAAATATTAAATTTTAAAAATAATATTATATTTTTAAAAATAAATATTAGAAAAAGATTTAAAAATATATATATAAATTATATTTATATGTACAAAATATTAAAGATATATATTTATATCTTTACATATTTATATCTTTATATCTTTACATATAATTATATCTTTGTATCTTTACATATATTTATATCTTTATATCTTTATATATTTATATATTTATATATATATATATATATATATATATATATATATCTTTATATATTTATAAAATCTATAAATACAAATATATTTATATATTTTAATATATATTTAAATATTATATATTGATATATTTATATATTTATATATTTATATATTTTCATATTTATATATTTATATATTTACATATTTATATATTTATATATTAATATATTTATATATTTATATATTAATATATTAATATATTTATTTATATCTTTATATACTTATATCTTTATATATTTATATATTTAAATATTTAATTTTAAAATAATATTTAATTTTAAAAAAATAATATTAGAAAAAGGTTTAAAAATATATATAAATTATATTTACATGTACAAAATATTAAAGATATATTAATATAATAAAAATTATTAGTTTTGTAATTTATACACAATAAAAATAAATTACAAATATTATAATATAATAATATATTAATATAATATATTTGTATTCTAATTTTTAATTAAACTAAAATTACGCTAATAATGTATAATAATATATGAGGGGATAATATTGATATATTAATATATTTATATTTATATATATATATATATATTTATATATTTATATATTGTTATATTAATATATTTATATATTTATTTATATCTTTATAAATTTATATCTTTATATATTTATATATTTAAAATAAAAATAAAAATTTAAATATTAAAATTTTAAAATAATATTATATTTTTAAAAATAAATATTAGAAAAAGATTTGAAAATATATATAAATTATATTTACATGTACAAAATATTAAAGATATATATTTATATATTTACATATTTATATATTTATATCTTTATATTTTATATCTTTACACATATTTATATCTTTATATCTTTACATATATTTATATATTTATATCTTTATATATATATATATATATATATTATATATATATATTTATATCTTTATATATTTATAAAATCTATAAATACAAATATATTTATATATTTTAATATATATTTAAATATTGATATATTGATATATTTATATATTTACATATTTATATATTTATATATTTACATATTTATATATTAATATATTAATATATTGATATATTTATATATTTACATGTTTACATATTTATATATTTATATATTTATATATTTATATATTTATTTATTTATATATTTATTTATATTTTTATATTTTTATATCTATATATCTTTATATATTTATATATTTAAGAAAAAAATTAAAAATTTAAATATTAAATTTTAAAATAATATTTTATTTAAAAAAAAATATTAGAAAAAAGTTTAAAAATATATATAAATTATATTTACATGTACAAAATATTAAAGATATATGTTTATATCTTTACATATTTATATATTTATATCTTTATATTTTTACATATATTTATATCTTTATATTTTTACAGATATTTATATCTTTCCATATTTATATATTTATATATTTATATATAAAGATATGAAGATATTAGTTTTGTATACAAATAATATTATAATATAGTATATTATACTATTAGTATAGTATACAAATAATATATTAGTATAGTATAGTATACAAATTATTAATTTTGTAATTTATATACAATGAAAATAATATAATGGTATATTAGTATAATATAGTATATTTGTATTCTAATTTTTAATTAAACTGAAATTACGCTAAATGTATAATAATATATGAGGGGATAATAAATTTAATCCAATTACTTTTATAAATATATAAATATATAAATATAAAATCTATAAAATATTAAAAATGATATTATATTTATAGAAACAAATATTAGAAAAAGGTTTAAAAACATGTATAAATTATATTTATATGTCCAAAATATTAAAGATATCTACATTTAAAACAATATTAAAAAATATTAAAAGTTATACTTTAAATTAATGAAAATATTTTAAAAAAGTTATATTTATTAAAGTATTAAAAAATATTTTGTAATATATAAGTTAAAAAAATTATCATTAAATTTTTTTAAAATTATTAGTTTTGTAATTTATATATAATGAAAATAACATAATGGTATATTAGTATAGTATAGTATATTTGTATTCTAATTTTTAATTAAACTAAAATTACGCTAATAATGTATAATAATAAATGAGGGGATAATAAATTTAATCCAATTACATTTATATATATATATATATATATATATATATATATATATATATATATCCTTTTTTAACTTTTTTTTTCTTTTTAAACTTCTCACACTCTACATTGTTTTTAAACTCTATCATTTTTACTATATTATCATCTTCATCTCCTCCCATATTCTATTTTATCTTTATAATAATTAGTCTTATTTTATAGAATACTTTATTTTCTATTTTTATTATTTATTTTCTTATAATTTAAAATAATTAATTTTAACATTTATTTTTGTGATTTTTACTATAATAAATCAAATTAAATGATTCGATAATATCTATTAATTAAAATCATCACATAAAAAATTTAGATAACTACATTAAAATTATTAATTTTAAAAATACAAAATATATTTAAAAAAAACTCAAATTATAGATTGGAAATAAAATAGAATAAACAAATACTCTTTACTTTATATTATATTTAAGTGTGTGCACAAATGTTGACCTTCTTAACTATAAAAAATAGTAGAAAAATATAAAGATAGTATTTGAAGAAGTGAATTTTGAAGATAAAGACTATTTTTATATAAATTTATTCTAGTATATCAATTAATAATAATAATACATAAAATTTAAAAACTAAACTAAAAAAAGTAAGTTTAAATTTATAAAAAAATACATTACTAAAAGTTTCATATTATATTAAGATTTTCATTATTTTCGTTAATTATAAATTTAAATGTGTTTCATAAATAAAATTATAAATTTAAATGTATTTCCACTTTTGATCTATCATAAATAAAAATAAATAATTTCTTATAAATGTTGTTCTATTTTAATCCATCATTAAATTTGTTTTATATACGAATTTCATGACTTATCATATTATTAAAAATTTGGATGAAATAATTATGTATAATACTTTTTTAGTATATTATGTTTTTAAATTTGTTAATAGAGAAAAAGTTTTAGAATTCAAAATATTAAATACTTTTAAATATTAAAATTGACTTTATAAAAAATTAGGAAAAAAATAATTAATCCAAAAATATAATAATAATAAAAATATTATAAAAAAGAGTTCAAAAATGTATTATAATATTTTCAGTTTTAGTTTAATTATATTTTTAATTCTCAAAGTAGAAAAATATATTGTAATTATTTTAATTTAATAAAATATAATTTAGATTTTTAATACTAAAATTAAAATATTAAATAATAATAAATTTAATTCTTTAAATTTAGTATTTAGAAACAAAAATTATAGTTTCTCTCTTTTAAAAAATTAAAATAAATATTTAAAAATAAAAATAAAAACTAGTATTATCTTAAATTTATTAAAAGTATAATTAAATCTCTATTTTCTTATGCAATTTTAGAAAATTTTTAATGAAAATCTAATATATAAAAAAGTTAAAATTTTAAAAAGGCACAACCATAATTTATATTAACTATTTTTAATATAAATTTAAATATATGTTGAATATAAATTTTAAAAAGGCACAACCTTAACTATGTTGAATATAAATTTAAATATATTTTTCATTCATTTAAATATGGTTTATTTTTAGTATTTATAAAATAGATTAATTTTAAATTTTTAATCTTTTTTATTAATTATGTTAAAAATGAAAAATATTAATTAGTATACTTAAACTAAAAAATATTTTAACTAAAGATAAATATATTTTTATAAATAGTTTAATTAAATAATATATTTATTATCTAATGTATATTGATATAATTATTTTTTTTGGTATATCAATTATATGACAACAACCATGATAAAGTAATTAATAATAATAAAGCAATAAATTTAAAAATTAGATTAAAAATAAAGTATTATAAAATAAAATTGTAATAATTTGATTAAAATTGTAATTTTTTAATTAATTAAGTTAATGAGGAATTAAAAAGTGATAATTTGATGTGTTTAATTTTTTTAATATAAATTTTTAAAATATAATTTAATTTCAATTGAAAAATAAATTAAAGAATATTTGTTATTAAACTTTTCTTAAACAATGTATTGAATAGTTAATATCACTCTAGTATTAATTTATTACAATTTAAATTTTTAATAAATTTGATTTATTTTTAATAATATTTTTATTTTAGTAATTTAAAATTGAAGTTAATCTTCATTTTGTGAATATTGAGACCAAAGTTTATTTTTAAAGTATATTTTAAAAATTAAATTATTTTTAAAAAATAAATTACTTTTAAAAAATAAATTGTAAAAAATATACTAAAACAATTAAAGTATATTTATAAAAAAATAAATTTAAATATAATAAAAAATAATATTCATTAGCGACCGATTTCAATTAGGTCACTATTTTCTCATTAGCTGACCGATTTTAATTCGGTCACTATTTCAATATGTAATTCGGTCGCTAAATCAGTCGCTAAATGATTTTTTTATTTTAGTATGGAATAGCCACCGATTTAGCGACCAAAATTTTGAGACGCAAACTATTGGTCGCTATTTCGGTCGCTAAATAAAAAAGTGAAACCAAATCATATTTTGGTGGCTAAATCGGTCAGCTAAATTGCGATCGAATTAACTCTGGTCGCTAAATCGATCGCTAATTGCGACCGAATTAAAGTGGTCGCTAAATTGGTTGCTAATTGCGACCGAATTAAATCGGTCACTAAATCGGTCGCTAATTATGACCAAAATTAAATCGATCGCTAAATCGGTCGCTAATTTCGGTAGCTAAATATGTTTTTTCTTGTAGTGATAATAGATGATTATCCATTAGTAAAATTCTTAATCCACAAGAATGAGTCTTTTATGTCTTTTATAAGTAATAGTGTTAGTGCATCAATACTATGTCAATACTAGCTATAATGTTAGGTAAAGGAGATTTCACAAAAAAGATATACACAAATGGAGGAAGATAAAGAGAAAAAAAATTTTCTTGTTTGGCACAAGCATAAATGTTTACTAAATTTTACAAAGTTTGCATTTTTATTACGTCAAATAAAAAACTTAGCATCCGTGTTCAAACCTTCAAACCCAATTCAATTATTCCATCACAATATTAACAAATAATATTGCTTACATTAATAGTTAATATTTGTCTGATTTACACACTGAATAATATATAATTAGCTGTTAAAAATTTGTCTTTTTTATAACCCTTTTTTCTATCACTGTTTATAATTATTTTTATAAAATGTTATTAATCACAGGAATATTTTATAGTATCTTAAAACTCTTTTAACATATTAAGACATAATGGTTCAAAATTATTTAAAGATCATAAGAATATTTTAATCAATTAAAAACATGTTTTAACATGTAAAATAGAATCTCCATAACAATTTATGATTTTAATATATTAAAATGATTATTTGATCATTAAAATGTAACATAAGAATATTTTATCATATTAAATATATCTTTTCATAGATTAAATTTTTTTTATTATCAAGACAACTTTAAAATCATTTTCAAAAGACTTCCTAATAGTAATATGCAAGATCAAACTACTCAAAAAAACATACATTAAACTTAAATCAACACACCACACATTCTCTAAGCACATCAACTTCTTTAATTTTGATGGAGAGTTGATTCATCAAATCAAGAAAGGTTCAAAACTTGATCCAACATAATCTTTAGAAAAAATCATCTTAAGAGAAAATAGAATTTGTTGCATCATCCTAATCATTAAATTTTCTTATGTTTACATTAATTAGTTGTACATTAATCAATTGCATCATCTGAACATTTATTTTTCTTATATAAGATATTTTGTTTGAGTATATATCCATTTTTTTTCATCTGCAAGTTTTTTCATGTTGTATTGGTCTTTGTTTTTGTATAATAGCTTAAAAATACATTTAGGTTTATTCTTTATACAGATAATGGTTTTAAAAAGGAAAGACAATCAAAGCCTCTCCAAAACAGTTTTTAACAACCATCTTATTATTGAAGTTATGTATATTAGAAGAGAAGAAATAAACAAATTAACAAAGATAAAGAGTTGTTGTGCACCATGTTGCAAAATATTTATGCTTACTCTTTTTGCTTTTTATCTTAATTTTGTTAAAGTATATGAACTACGATTATTGTGTTAAACTATTTCTCAAGGCTATCATGTTTCTATTATCTATCAACGTTTGTTTCTTCTTTTAAAGAATGATAAAGTTTGACAATTTGTTTTCAAAATTTAAAAATATGAAAATTTAACATTAAACACAATCCAACCGCTTATTATTTTCTTCCTATATACAAGTTTTATTAACATTGTTAATTTGAATATGTTTGGTAAGCTATATGTGATTAATTTTAACTACGTAAAAAATATGTGATTAATTTTAACTACGTAAAAAATATGTGAAATGATATTATAGTATGCTTATGTTTTTTTTTTTTTTTTTCAATATTATTTTATTTTGTTACGCTTTGAATATGCGATGGACCCATGAGTGCTTTTGAAATATTTGTGCATATGTATTTATTTGCTTTTAATATATAAATTTGAGTATCTCTCTAAAAAGAAAAAATGTGTAAATTTTTATTTTAATAAATAGAGACAATGATTTAGAGTAGTATTTACTTGATATATATATATATATATATATATATATATATATATATATAAATTATATGTTAAAAGTTTACTTTTTATTCGATTTTAGTAAGTGATTATATTTTCTCTTAAGAAATAAAGTCCGATAAGCATCATTGAGATAAAATGATAACATCTTTTGATTAAATAAATAAAATTATTATGTATTTTTTATGTTCAAAATGTTTAAGATTTGAATACACAGATCAATAAAAATATTAATTTTTATAATTTATAGTAATTTTTTAATAATACCTTTGTTATTTTATTTTTATCAAAGACACACAAAATAACTTATCTTCTTCTACAATGAAATAGCACTTTATTCGTTTTCTTGAAACATAAATGAATCTTATGAATAATATATTTTAAAAGAAAAATTATTTAACTATAATCTTTATTAATTTATTTATTTACCTAGATCGATTTACTTTTGATATATAGTTTTCTTTTCTCTTCTTATAATTTTTTTTTCTTTCCTCGTTCACTTTTTATCTTTCTTCTTTCTAATGTAGGTTTCTTATTTCTCTCTTTCCTCTCCCATATCCTAATTAAACCATTATATTAAAAATTCAATAAAAATATATTAAAACAAATATTTTAAAATCAATATTAAAACTAAAAAAATTAACTAATTATTTAAAATTATGATAATAAATAATTTTATTTATTTTGATAATACATAAATTTATTTACTATAATATAAATAATTAATTTAAAATTATTTTATTATAATAATAATTACTCATCTAATTAAAAATATTAAATATTTATGAGTTAAATGTATTTTGTACTTAATAATTTGATATAGTTATAATTAAATTGAGTTATGATAATTAGTTAAATTAGCTTATTTTAAAAAATATTTGTTAAAAAATTATTTCAAAATAATTTTTTTTCTTAATAATTATAACATAACAATAATATTTGTTACATTTCAACTTTATCCTATAATATTTTCTCAAAAGAAAAAAAAAGGAAAAAAAAGGAAGATAAACATTAAATGAAGAATGAGAAAAAAATAACAAAAAAAAAATGAATAAAGAGAAAAATAAGAAAATAAATAATGGAAGAGAGAAAAATAATTATATTATATTAGAAAAATTTATTTTCACTCATTAAATTTTGTATATGAAATTTGGAAATATTTTACTTAAATAATTTTTCTTTTTAACTGTATTATTTATAAGATGGATTCCAAAAACGTTTTTATTTTATTAAAAATAAGATTCTGTTCATAATTTTTTAATCTATGAAGATTTTAACACGGATAATTTTGATTTGAAAATTATATAAGAAAAAATTGTTTTCCTCTAAAAAAAATAATATCATTTATAATTTCTTTATACATTTGGCATCTTAATTTAAAAAAAAATCACTATTTTATAATCATAAATATAAAAATAGATTTCCATGAAATAAATTTAAATTCTGAAACACATGTACATATTTAAAATCAACTAGAAGTGATAATAAAAGAAAAAATTTATAAAATGTGAAATAAAAAATTATATATATATATATATATATATATATATATATTATTTTAAAATGTAAAAATCCGTCTCTACTTAATCTCATAAAAATGTCAAAATTAATATCATAAGAAGTTGTATAACTACAATTTTTTTATCCTTAATTTGTTTAGATTAATTCACCATTTATTTTATGAGTAGAGGAAAATTCAGAGATTGAAACGGCTAAACTTGTGCAAAGCCTTCTCCTTTATTTAACTATTTCTTGTTGCATCTTCTCTCTCTTTCTCTCTAGGCTCACTAACTTTTACACCTTTTTCTTTTCTGGATTTCCTGCATATTGTTATTCAGACAATGGGACTGCTTATTACCATGCCATCAGAGGCGTAGTAATAAACAGCAGGATCAGGCACCTGGGTCTTTTCTGGGTACATTTTTTATTCAGTCTTTTCAAATGCATTTTCTCATTTTAAATCCTTTCTTTTAATTGCTGCAAGAACATATATGTTCGTATGAGGTTTTTGATTACCATTATTTTCATTCACTAGTATGTTATATTGTATATGGTCACTAATATATGTTGTATTTGTATAATGTACATCCAAGATATGTAATAATTTATCTTCAATACAACAAATCGCTTCGCTCTTAATCATCTTGGATCAAAATGATGCAAACACTTCAAACAAAAATGAAGATTTTTGTGATTTTGTGCAAGCAAGCACCTAACACCTTTGTCACCTTACACATTTGGCGAGCTAGAAACTTTTATAATAACCCTTTGAGGCAAATCTTTATAACCTCAAGATTGCTAAAACACATATTATGGCAGGAAATGGAGAGAGAAGTCCAATTAACATCCATTTGGAAGCAAATCTTAATAACCCTTTTGGTGAAGCTCATCCTTCTCCATTGACAAATAACACATCTTCCTCTTCATCGTCACAGAACTCCTTCATACTCATGGGTGGTGTCACCAACACTAACCATGTTGGTGCATATCTGAAATGGTGCATGACCATCTACATTCATTGCCTCCTGTGAAACAAGAAAAAGGTGTCATGACAAACAATAGTGTTACTGGATTTCCTGATGATGGTCTGCTAGGCCCCCATTCATCTTTGGTACCATCTCCAAATGAATCATCACAAGGGAATCACTTCAATGTTCCATCACCGGAGCGAAGTCATTGGAGCATGCCTAATTGTGAAGCATGGAGACATCCTTATAACACACATGCTGAAACTCATTATCCTTTTTCAAGCCCTCAATTAGACCCCTTGTTCACATTGGAATCAGCACAAAACCAACAATTTAGAGATGGTGCTCCTGTCACCAAACAAAGTCCTCCTCTACAGGTAATGGAGCGTGTAGAGAATCCTACAACTTCTCCCGATTATAGGTTTCCATCTCATGTGTTTGATAGGAACAAATCAAAATCAACCAATCAATGGAGCAATGCCTCTAATGAGTCATTGTTCAGCATTCATATGGGAAATACGAGTTTCTCAAGTGACATTGGTTGGATGAGTAAATCTCGTGAAATGGATAAATTTGTTGACATGAACGCATCTGATGCATCAGTTCAAGGCAACCTCCCGGCACTCCCATCTCAACCCCTATCCCCAGCTACAAAATTCAATGATATCAACCAATGCACTGCCAAACAATGTGATGGTTCAAAATTGACCGAACTGAAAGCTGCTGAGACAATGAGAGAGGTTATAATGGAAAGCAGTATAAAAAGAGCGAGTTTACGCGATGGGGATTTGACAAATCTTGCAGGGGAAACTAATGGACGTTCTAATTTGCATTCCCATTCTCGCCATTCAGATGCCAGCACCACATCTTTCGCGTTTAATGTGTAAGCTCTCATCACTAACTTCTTTTGTATGCAAAAATACATGCTTGTTTCATTCACTGTGCTATTTATAGTGTGTTTTATGGGATCCAAATCAAGGTGCACCTTGAAAAACTGGAAGCAAATCTTCATTGGTTTGCTTTCAACCTGAAGATTTTGAATTGATTTTTGCAATCTTGTGGTTAAACCAAACATGCTAGACCAGTATGACATACTAATCATGTTTGGTTTGAGTTCTCTTTTACTATCCCACTTTGAAAGCAAAGCAATACAGAGTTGTTTCTAGTCTTTCATAGTGTCACCGTGATTTTGGTCATTGCATATATTAATTTTCATGTATTTGTGTGTTTGGAAAGTGATTCTAGAATTTTTTTTTTTTATTTCACCAAAGTAAATGATTTTGAAATGGAAAGTGTAAAATTTAGCCCTTGAACTCATACTATAAGAACTGTATAAAGGGAACATGAATGCATCAACGTTGAATTGTTAACTTTCATTATTAGTAGAACAAAATTACTCAAATTACTCTGGTGGTGATAATGCTTCTTGATGGTGGCCATTTCTTAAACTTGATGCTAAGCTTCTTGAACAAAAAATATTGAACTGTTTTTGTGGTGTGAAGATCTGATGGAGACAAAACAATTTCACGAAAGCATGACGAAGAGAAGGAAAAGCAGCAGAGCCCTGAAGCAACACCAGATGCAGTTCAAACGCCCAAGCAAACCACAGATTCTCCTCAGAACAAATCCCCATCTTGCTTCTCATGCTGTTGATTAGAGCGCATTTTGGATTCTACCAAAACCATTTTGGTGTCTCTATCACCTTTGTAGTTTAGCATTATGCGCATGCAGTGCAGGATAACTCCAATTGGCTAGTTCATATTCAACCTTTTCCATTTCTAAACCTGTACCTCATAGTTGGGAGACCAGTCACAAAATTTCTGATTGAAAATGTATTATAATAGGTTAGTTTGATAGCAATGTTGGTAGATAAATGAATCATCAGAAAAACCAAGGGTCCAGGGTTTTCATAGCAAATTCTTTTAAGATGGCACACTAAACACATGCACACGAGTGTGAAAGGACAGACAAATGTTTTGTGGCATGTTAACAAAACATCATTGTGGTTATGCTAATACTCCATTGTCATTTGACACGTTTAAAGATGTAGTTAAGAAGCTAAAAGTCCCTCAACATAGGTAATTGAATCAAGAGGAACCAACCAATTTATATAAGAGGTTAATGAAATAAATATTTTGAGGAAATCAATTGAACTATAACTATTTGAACGGCTGTTGAATTATTTGATGCTTAGAGGATTATAAATGAGTTTTACATGAAAATTCCATTGTTGACATGATTTGTTTCGACAAGAGGCTGCTGGCATTCAGGTCATAGTATCCTAGAAGTTTCAGGGTTTAGTTAATCACCATCGTCCATCCTCATAATCTAAGTTCTATATTTTCCATATTTACAATATGGTGTGAACTTCTTAATAGTATTTAGGAAAACGTTTTTTATTTTTCTTTTTATCTTTCTAGCATTTGTTTTTTGTGTTTTATCCTTAAAATATTAGGAAAATTGTATATATTGTTAGACAAATCACTACAAGAGAAATTGTGATTACCTACAGCACAAATCCGTATGTAAGCAAGAAAATCTGTAGATAAATTTAGATTACCTACGGATAAAAATCCGTAGGTAAATCCCTCGTAGGTAATAATTACCTACGGATTTTCAATATCCGTAGGTAATTACCTACGGATATATCCGTAGGGAATAATATTCGCAGGTAATTACCTATGGATGTATTCGTATGTAATTACCTATGGATATTACCTACGGATATATCCGTGGGTAATTGAAGTATCTACTACTCTCCATTCTTTTTGCATTATTCTGATTGCATTGACCTGGACATTAAATGATATATAAAATTATCTAGATACACAAGTTCATAACCAGAAAAAATAAAATGATATATAAAATAACATAACAATTTATTGTTCCAATACAAAATAAAAATGTCAAATATAATGAACCATATCCAATAGAATTTCGTAAAATGCTAATAATCCATATAATCATGATCTCGCATCCTTCGTTGATCTTGATTTTGTTGTTCGGTATTTGGTTCTCGCAACCTTCTCTTGATCTCCATTGTCTTGATTAATTGGTTGTTGCAAAATGTTTTGTGCTTCGCGCTGCTGCTTGGAGGTGGTAAGTATTGAAGGATTGCACCAATGAATGCTTGGATGGACTCAAGCTGGGAGCTCATCATACGAATCTTTTCCTCACTACTTTCCAATCGCTGTTCACTACTTTCCAGTCGTTGTGTCGGTTGACTAATTTTACGTGAATCAGCTTTCTGATCGGAGCACGCTTACATGCTGTTGTAGATAACTTTCAACACAATCATCACTAGAGTCAACATGACCAACTCCATACGCGCGTCCCTTATACCTTCCTCCTGCAGCCTCTAACCAACATCTATTCCTTAGCCTTTCCTCTTCAATAGGGTCTAGGGGAGTGCATTGTGAAGCACCCACATTAGAAGTTGACTCAGACAATACTCGAGAATATCTACTCTCAAAGTCTTCCTGTTCAAACAAGACAATTTGTACATGTGTCTTTTAAATAATAAAAAACTTTAAGATTTAATGAAAGAAACTCACATGTGTCCGCCTAGACCTATCATCGACGAATTCGCTAGTACAAGATGAAGGTGGCACCAGTTTATTGGTCTCCAATTCAGAACTCTCAACTTTTCACGTTTAAGGAAAAACTCATAAAATCTGCAGAAAAAAAGAGGAAATAAGAAAAGAAAAAAGAGACAGAAAGGAACCCAAAAGACCAATATTCAAATCAATATATGACTGGTCAAAGAACCATGGAATCATAGAACTAAATTTTCAACAAAGTAGACAAGTTCAAAAGAAGATCTAAAGAGTGTTTGTTACACACTTTACCTCCTACTCCAATTTTTTTTTTTTTTTTTTGCATTGTAACACAAATAGGATACTAAAGAAATTCCCTAAATTGGTTGCTAGAAGAAAACTGAATGCACAAGGAGGCCACAAGAAATAGAGACAAAAGGAGAATTATAAACACCTTGCTATAACCAACACAATTGATATAAATATATTTTTAGCACCTCAGTTTAAATTTAGATCCCCATGGTCTAAAAGTTTAGTTTTTAGTCCTTGATTGAAGCAATTATTGGAATGAAAAATGTATTTAAACCTATTCATTGATTTAAGAGATTTTATAGGTTGTCATACTCATGAAATTGATGGCATCCTAACTTATTTGGTCAAGAAAGAAAAGAAACAAACAGGAAAAAGTAAAATGAACGAAACATACCTCCTTAGTGTTCATATCACATCACATTACATCTCATACCATAAAAATTATCAACATTTCTTTTGAACATGACAGAAACAGTTTTCCTATGATCTAGTATATTGATGGTAAAATCTTAAGGGGTATTAAGATAAAAAGTATATTTTCAAAGCCATGGTCTTGAGAGGTGACTACGAGTGATACCTAGGTCGCTAGGTCTAAGAAATATAACAAGGTTCACATAGGGAATCAAGAATCTGATACATTTTGGCAAAACCTAGAATACTACCAAATAAATTTAGAATTCAACTTAACAGCAACTTTAAAGCAAAAACGCATTGCCTTGCTCCTTGACTGAAGCAACTATTGGGATGAAAAATGTATTTAAACCTATTCATTGATTTAAGAGATTTTATAGGTTGCCATACTCATGAAATTGATGGCATCCTAACTTATTTGGTGAAGAAAGAAAAGAAACAAACAGGAAAAAGTAAAATGAAGGAAACATACCTCCTTAGTGTTCATATCACATCAGATCCCATACCATAAAAATTATCAACATTTCTTCTGAACATGACAGAAATAGTTTTCCTATGATCTAGTAGATTTATGGTAAAATCTTAAGGAGTATTAAGATAAAAAAGATGTTTTCAAAGCCATGGTCTTGAGAGGTGACTACGAGTGATACCTAGGTCGCTAGGTCTAAGAAATATAAAAAGGTTCACATAGGGAATCAAGAAGCTGATACATTTTGGCAGAACCTAGAATACTACCAAATAAATTTAGAATTCAACTTAACAAAAACTTTAAAGCAAAAACGCATTGTCTTGCTCCTTGACTGAAGTAACTATTGGGATGAAAAATGTATTTAAACCTATTCATTGATTTAAGAGATTTTATAGGTTTCCCATACTCATGATATTGATGGCATCCTAACTTATTTGGTGAAGAAAGAAAAGAAACAAACAGGAAAAAGTAAAATGAAGGAAACATACCTCCTTAGTGTTCATATCACATCACATCCCATACCATAAAAACTATCAACATTTATTCTGAACATGACAGAAACAGTTTTCCTATGATCTAGTAGATTGATGGTAAAATCTTAAAGAGTATTAAGATAAAAAGTATATTTTCAAAGCCATGGTCTTGAGAGGTGACTACGAGTGATACCTAGGTCGCTAGGTCTGAGAAATATAACAAGGTTCACATAGGGAATCAAGAAACTGATACATTTTGGCAGAACCCATAATACTACCAAATAAATTTAGAATTCAACTTAACAACAACTTTAAAGCAAAAAACGCATTGCCTTGCTCCTCACGACAGAGTAACCTTGAAAGGAATTGAGAAAAGTCTTCTACTCCGTTGAAATAATTACACATTAAACATCATACCAGATAGGGTTACAATATAAAGATATATAAGTCAAATAACTTTAATAAGAATCAAAGTATATTGCAGAGAAGGTAAAAGCAGGGATGAATCAAAGTTTTATTTGCCTGTAACATCCAAATAATCACATTTAAGAAATAAAATTGAATATCCCAACCAGCTGAGCCATAATCAACTACAGCAACATATGAAAAATAACATTTAAAATTGTCATTGATCTAATGTCAGAAAGCATCCAACCACACAAGCAATAATGCATGACAGTGTCAGCCCCAAACTCGATAATCCACAGATTCTGTAAAAACTCAATTTATATCCAAGAACCGATCATAAATCAAGCAAACCAAATGAAACATTTCAGAAAACTCAAATCAAGAACAAAAAACAAAAAATCAAAAAGAGAAAGGAAAACTTAGGCATGCGACCCTTGCTTCTAACCACCAATCTCCAAGTTGACCTGCAATGGCTAGGGGGGGCGCAAGTCACAGTTAGGGCTTCGCGGTTGGGTTGGGGTGATAATGTCTAGGGCTTCGCTGGGATGCAGAGGCCGCAGAGGAGGTGAGGGAACACTACAAGAAAAAATCATTTTAGCGACCGAAAAAATCGGTCGCTAATGTCAAAAAATCGGTCGCTAATCAGTTAGCGACCGAAATTAGCAACCGAAAGGCGTCGTCGCAAAAATCCAAGTCGCTAATGTGTTAGGGACCGATTTTCATTTCGGTCGCAAAATAGCGACCAATTTTATTTCGGTCGCAAAATAGCGACCAATTTTATTTCGGTCGCAAAATAGCGACCGAAATTAATATATCAAATTGGTTGCTAAATCGGTGACAAAGTTTAAAAAATAGCGACCGATTTAAATCGGTCGCTAAATCAATGACAAAGTTACAAAAATAGTGACCGATTTAAATCGGTCGCTAAATCGATGACAAAATTAAAAAAATAGCGACCGATTTAAATCGATCGCTAAATCAAGAACAAAATTATTTTTATTTATTTACATTTTTAATTATATTTATTATTTATTTCCCCTACCTCTTTTTATATTATATTTTTACTTATTTAAGTTTTTATTTATATTTATTCCCCCTAAATCTTAATTATATTATAATTTAGAAGTTTAACTTATTATTAGGTTTATTATCATTATCGGGATTCGAACCCGATGACTTAGAGTTGAAGGATATATTTAAATATTGATATATTTATATCTTTATATTTTTATATATTTATATCTTTATATATTTATATCTTTATATTTTTACATATATTTATATCTTTCCATATCTATATATTTATATATAAAGATATTAGTTTTGTATACAAATAATATTATAATATAATATATTATACTATTAGTATAGTATACAAATTATATATTAGTATAGTATATAAATTATTAGTTTTGTAATTTATACATTATAAAAATAAATTACAAATATTATAACATAATGGTATATTAATATAATATAATATATTTGTATTCTAATTTTTAATTAAACTAAAATTACGCTAATAATGTATAATAATATATGAGGGGATAATATTAATATATTGATATATATATATATATATATATATATATATATATATATTTATATAATGATATATTTATATATTTATATTTTGATATATATATATATATATATATATATATATTTATATATTTATTTATATCCTTATACATTTATATCTTTATATATTTATATATTTGAAAAAAAAATAAAAATAAAAATATTAAATTTTAAAAATAATATTATGTTTTTAAAAATAAATATTAGAAAAAAATTTAAAAATATATATAAATTATATTTACATGTACAAAATATTAAAGATATATATTTATATCTTTACATATTTATATCTTTATATCTTTATATTTTATATCTTTATATTTTTACATATATTTATATTTTTATATCTTTACATATATTTATATATTTATATCTTTATATATTTACATCTTTATATATATATATATATATATATATATATATATATATATATATATCTTTATTTATATATTTATATCTTTATATATTTATAAAATCTATAAATATAAATATATTTATATATTTTAAAATATATTTAAATATTGATATATTTACATATTTATATATTTACATATTTATATATTTACATATTTATATATTAATATATTTATTTATATCTTTATATATTTATATATTTATATCTTTATATATTTATATCTTTATATATATATATATATATATATATATATATTTATATATATATATATATATATTTATATCTTTATATATATATATATATATATTTATATCTTTATATATATATATATTTATATCTTTATATATTTATAAAATCTATAAATACAAATATATTTATATATATTAATATATATTTAAATATTGATATATTGATATATTTATATATTTACATATTTATATATTTAAATATTTATATATTTATATACTAATATACCATTATATTATTTTCATTGTATATAAATTACAAAACTAATAATTTTGAAAATATTTAATGATAATTTTTTTAACTTATATATTACAAAATATTTTTTAATACTTTAATAAATATAACTTTTTTTAAATATTTTCATTAATTTAAAGTATAACTTTTAATATTTTTTAGTATTTTTTAAATGTAGATATCTTTAATATTTTGGACATATAAATATAATTTATACATGTTTTTAAACCTTTTTCCAATATTTGTTTTTAAAAATATAATATCATTTTTAAAATTTTATAGATTTTATATTTATATATTTATATTAGTATAATATACAAATAATATATTAGTATAGTATAGTATACAAATTATTAATTTTGTAATTTATATACAATGAAAATAATATAATGGTATATTAGTATAGTATATTTGTATTCTAATTTTTAATTAAACTAAAATTACGTTAATAATGTATAATAATATATGAGGGGATAATAAATTTAATCCAATTACATTTATATATATATATATATATATATATATATATATCCTTTTTTAACTTTTTTTTCTTTTTAAACTTCTCACATTCTACATTGTTTTTAAACTCTATCATTTTTACTATATTATCATCCTCATTTCCTCCCATATTCTATTTTATTTTATAATAATTAGTCTTCTTTTATAGAATACTTTATTTTATATTTTTATTATTTATTTTCTTATATTTTAAAATAAATAATATTATTTTAACATTTATTTTTATGATTTTTACTATAATAAATCAAATTAAATGATTCGATAATATTAATTAATTAAAATCATCACATAAAAAATTTAGATAACTACATTAAAATTATTAATTTTAAAAATACAAAATAAATTTAAAAAAAAAACTCAAATTATAGATTGGAAGTAAAATAGAATAAACAAATACTCTTTACTTTATATTATATTTAAGTGTGTGCACAAATGTTGACTTTCTTAACTATAAAGAAACAGTAGAAAAATATAAAGATAGTATTTGAAGAAGTGAATTTTGAAGATAAAGACTATTTTTATATAAATTTCTTCTAGTATATCAATTAACAATAATAATACATAAAATTTAAAAACTAAACTAAAAAAAGTAAGTTTAAATTTATAAAAAAATACATTACAAAAAGTATCATATTATATTAAGATTTTCATTATTTTCGTTAATTATAAAATTAAATGTGCTTCATAAATAAAACTATAAATTTAAATGTATTTCCATTTTTGATCCATCATAAATAAAAATAAATAGTCTCTTATAAATGTTGTTCTATTTTAATCCATCATTAAGTTTGTTTTATATACGAATTTGATGATTTATCATGTTATTAAAAATTTGGATTAAATAATTATGTATAATACTTTTTTAGTATATTATGTTTTTAAATTTGTTAATAGAGAAAAAGTTTCAGAATTCAAAATGTTAAATACTTTTAAATATTAAAATTGACTTTATAAAAAATTAGGAAAAAAATAATTAATCCAAAAATATAATAATGATAAAAATATTATAAAAAAGAGTTCAAAAATGTATTATACTATTTTCAGTTTTAGTTTAATTATATTTTTAATTCTCAAAGTAGAAAAATATATTGTAATTATTTTAATTTAATAAAATATAATTTAGATTTTTAATACTAAAATTAAAATATTAAATAATAATAAATTTAATTATTTAAATTTAGTATTTAGAAACTAAAATTATAGTTTTTCTCTTTTAAAAAATTAAAATAAATATTTAAAAATAAAAATAAAAACTAGTATTATCTTAAATTTATTAAAAGTATAATTAAATCTCTATTTTCTTATGCAATTTTAGAAATTTTTTAATGAAAATCCAATATATAAAAAAGTTAAAATTTTAAAAAGGCACAACCTTAATTTATATTAACTATTTTTAATATAAATTTAAATATATGTTGAATATAAATTTTAAAAAGGCACAACCTTAACTATGTTGAATATAAATTTAAATATATTTTTCATTTATTTAAATATGGTTTATTTTTAGTATTTATAAAATAGATTAATTTTAAATTTTTAATCTTTTTTATTAATTATGTTAAAAATAAAAAATATTAATTAGTATACTTAAACTAAAAAATATTTTAACTAAAGATAAATATATTTTTATAAATAGTTTAATTAAATAATATATTTATTATCTAATGTATATTGATATAATTTTTTTTTGGTATTTCAATTATATGACCACAACCATGATTAAGTAATTAATAATAATAAAGCAATAAATTTAAAAATTAGATTAAAAATAAAGTATTATAAAATAAATTTGTAATAATTTGATTACAATTGTATTTTTTTAATTAATTAAGTTAATGAGGAATTAAAATGTGATAATTTGATGTGTTTAATTTTTTTAATATAAATTTTTAAAATATAATTTAATTTCAATTGAAATTTTCAATTGAAAAATAAATTAAAGAATATTTGTTATTAAACTTTTCTTAAACAATGTATTGAATAGTTAATATCACTCTAGTCTTAATTTATTACAATTTAAATTTTTAATAAATTTGATTTATTACAATTCATTTTGTTAATATTGAGACCAAAGTTTATTTTTAAATTATATTTTTAAAATTAAATTATTTTTAAAAAATAAATTACTTTTAAAAAATAAATTGTAAAAAATATACTAAAACAATTAAAGTATATTTATAAAAAAATAAATTTAAATATAATAAAAAAACAATATTCATTAGCTGATCGATTTTCATTTGGTCACTATTTCAATTTGTAATTCGATCGCTAAATCGATCGCTAAATGATTTTTTTATTTTAGTATGGAATAGCCACGATTTAGCGACCGAAATTTTGCAACGCAAAATATTGGTCGCTATTTCGGTTGCTAAATAAAAAAGTGAAACCAAATCATATTTTGGTGGCTAAATCGGTCGCCAAATTGCGACAAATTAACTTGGTCGCTAAATCGGTCGCTAATTGCGACCAAATTAAATCGGTCGCTAATTGCGACCAAAATTAAATCGGTCGCTAATTGTGACCGAAAAAATTCGGTTGCTAATTTCGGTGGCTAAATGTGTTTTTTCTTGTAGTGGAAAAGGTGTTAGCGCGAGCTAGGGCTGTGGAGTTCAAGTGAAGGGTTGAGGAAGATTGAAAATAGAGCTTAGTGAGGGGTGCTCGGGAAAGAGGGGTGCGGGTGGCTGAGTTGTTGAGAGGAGCCGAGAAAAGAGTGAGGCAGAGGGAAGAGGGAATGAGGGAAAAGGGAAAGTGAAGGTACAGGGAGAGTGGTGCTGCTCCGCGGGGAAGAAGCTGCAAGGAAGAAGAGCAAGGCAGAGGGAGCTAGGGCTGGAAAGTGGAGGTCTGGTTGGAAATTTTTTTTCCTTATGTTTTTACTACTAATTACTTACAAATTTTATTTTTTAATATTTTCTAATAAAATCCGTATGTAAAATCCGTATGTAAAGTATGACTTCATTACATACGGATTTTATTGTCATTACCTACAGATTTCATCCTTCGAACGTTCCCGCCTAAACGTGCCAACATTACATACAGATAATACCTACGGACTACTGTAACGTACAATTTTATATACAGATAAAAATTCGTAGATAAAATTCGTAGGTAATTTATAATTTATCTACGGATATGGATCCGTAGGTAAATATCAGCAGGTAATTGGTAATTTTCTTGTAGTGAATGACATCTAGAGGGGGGGTGAATAGATGCACAAATTAAAATAGATGTCAACTTAAAAATTTATTTCTGAGTCAATAATTTGTTTGAACACAGATAAAGCAGAAGTGATAATATAATCAGGAAAAGAGAAAGAGATAAGGGAAAGAGAAGAGCACACAGAGATTTATACTGGTTCGGGTATAACCAACCCTACATTCAGTTCCCAGTCAACTCTTAACACAAGAGTGACTCCCCATTCACTATCTTTCAAATTCAGTTTACAAATTACAATCAACTCAGCAGAAGAATCAGTAAAAAGTAAACTAATTAAAAAGACAATCACCTCCTTAGAAACCCACTAAGGATGAACACCTCCCTAGAATCCTACTAAGGATGAACACCTCCTCTGAACAAATCAAAGGATGAAAAACACCTCCTTAGAATCCCACTAAGGATGAACACCTCCCTAGAATCACACTAGGGATGAAAACCTCCTTTGAACAAATCAAAGGATGAAAACACCTTCTTTGCCACCAATACACAAAGGATGAAGGTAATAAAAATAAGAACAGACACACTTGGGTAATGGAGACAAAAAATTGTAGAAGCATGTAGAATGTCAATCTCCAAGAACAAGTGTGATTAACAATGAAAGAACAGAAGACAGTAGAGAAAAGGGTTTTCTCAGAGGGTGTAAAATATCTTTGTTGTCTTGCTCATAATTCTTTTCTCAAAACTGATTGAATGTAAATTGTATTTTCGAATTCTGTAATTGTGTGTTTTTTATTTTTCATCAAAACCTAATTAAATAGAAAAATAACATCAGAAAATGGTCGTTGGACATTAATAATATCATAGAGAAAATAATGATGTATTCAAAAATATGTATTTTTTAAAACGGATATATTTTTCAAATTTGAATTGTCAGAAATTTTCCATTTCTGATGCATCATAATTGATTATGACAGAGAAAAATATCATGTTATGAATTTTATCACACTTGTGCTTTAGATGCTTATGCATAATATTACTTCATCAACTTGTACCTCCATATCCAGTATTCTAAGATTCTATCTAGTCTTCAGGAATCATCCTGGGCTTGCTTGAATCATCATCTTTATCAAAAACATATCTTGGGCATGTAGGGAAATGTTTCACATTTTCACCAACGTCATAAATTCAGTTTGTCCTTAATTCATCTTGAATGGTGTTGACTTGAATGTAGTTGACTTGAATCATCATCAAAATCATCAATCTCCCCCTCATTGCTTTCATATATTTTTTCTTAAATTTTTATAATAAATCACACTCACTTCGTCTAGTTTTCAAATACATTTTTTTTAATTTTAATAAAATGACATTCATATTCCCTGTAAACATTCACTACACTTATCTCCCTTGTATTTTAATAAAGAGGACATTTATCTCTCTTATAATTTTAATCATGTCACATCCACTCCTCTAGTTTTATTTACAATTATCATATTGACTAAAATTTAAATAAAAATTATGAAAATTAAAATTAGAGGTTTAAAATATAAAAAAAAAATTACCAATGAAAATTTTAAGAAATTATTTTTTATAAATATAATAAAGGGAGTGAATTTCCCTTCATTAAAAATGGGACGGTTTGAATGCTTATAAACAATATGATTGTCATTTTAAAATATAAGGTAAATTTTATTTTAAAAGTATATGAGAGTGTCATTTAGTAAAATACATTATTAAAGTAAAAAATACATGATATATATATAAAAGAACAATCAAAACTAAAACAAATATGATTTAAATTACTTATCTATAAATAACATATTATAATAATTAAAACATAATTAAAAGTTAAAATCATAAATACCCTCAAAATATATTTTATAAATAAAAAATTAAAAAAATTATATAAAAATGTCATATATGTTCAATTTTATGATTTACTTTTATAAATTATTTTAACTAATAATTTCACCAAATATTTATAATTGAGTAAGCTAACTTAAATTGATCTAATTTGTATTCCTATGACTTTAGGATTTAATTTATATAAATTGTATTTTTTAAAATGTGATAAAATAATAGGACTCTAATTGATTAACTAAGATTAAAGATTTCTGCTATGATTGTGATATAGTTTAATATTCAAAGTGATATAGGTTTTCACACTAATTAATAAATGGGTTTGTAAATTAATTAAATTATATAAATTATTGTTTTTACATTTTTGAAGGAATTAGACGTTTGAATTGAATTTATCATTTGACATATATCTCAAAATTATATTAGATTAAAAATAAATTGAAAATATTATTTTGTGCTGAATTAGGAAAAAAAGGGATGTGTATCAAAGTTGTAATTTTAGATTGAAGCTAAACTATGATGCCATTGGTTTTACTAACATCAAGTAGAATAAAAAAATATAAGAAGGAAGTTGAATTGTATTTTTTGTGTATTTTGAATTTTATTTTGAAAGTTCGTATTGAACATATTATTTAACTTTTGTAGCTTAAAAGAAAAGATAAATATTGCATCTGATATTAAATTTAGATGATAGAAATAATTTCATAAAATTATTTTTATATATAAAGCTTAAATATAATCAAGGTTAGATAAAATAAAATAAGATAAAAGAGGTCAATATAACTGTTTTTATACTAAGTCATCTAAATATGATAATACATATAGTTCTTGACAACATATCATGTTCTACTAGTCAACCATATTGTAAACATGAGTATTATTTATTACAACTTCTAGCTTATAATAAGATTATTTTTTTATTAACTTCTGCAAGATTTACGTATAAAAGTATTTTTTTTTTCTAAGATTCTTCAAGTTTTACAGCATAAGTATACTTTGTTAAGCTTAACCAAGATTTACATTATGAATGCACAATCATGATAGTGTTTGAATATGCACAATCATTCTTTTATATTTTTTATTTTTGTTCTTCCTTCTTCTTTGTTATGTATAACTTTTGAAAAAATAGTTCCAGCGTCATTGTAGTGACTCTTTTAAAAATTGTTGTCTTGATAATCTTGAATTAATGGTTAACTTCCTTTTCTTCTTTATTTTGCTTATTTGGCCTTTATTGATGATGCTTTATTATGTTCAAGAAACGTTATAATCCATGCTTAAATTCATTATTTTTTGTAACAAACATTTAATGTTTAATCCCAATTATTTGGTGACTTTGTTTTTTATTAGTCTTGCACAAAATATCTTCTTTTTTTTTTCCCAAGAAAAAAACTATCACTAATATTATAGAGAGTAAATGACAATGAGATAATAACCTTTTTAGTCTTCTTATATTGTTTCTCTTACATCTTTCTATACTTTAATTTGATGTATGTCTTTTGAAAGCAATGAGGGGGAGATTGATGATAATGTGAAATATTTCCCTACATTCCCAAGAGATGATTTTGATGATGATTCAAGTTAACAACATTCAAGAATCAAGCAAGCCCAAGATATGATTTTGATAAAGATTTAATTCAAATATTAAGCAAGTCCAAGATGATTCCTAAAGACTAGATAGAGTCTTAAAATACTGAATATAAAGTTACAAGTTGATGAAGTAATATTATGCATAAGTCTCCAAAGCAAGTGTGATAAAATTTCGTAACATAACATTTTTCACTGTCATAATTGATTATGATGCATCAGAATTGAGAAATTGATTTTTACCCCGACATAATCAATTATGTTGAGGAGATAATCAATTATGACAGTTCGAAATTCAAAAATATATCTATTTTGAAGAATAAATGCTTTTGAATATATCCTGATTTTTATCCACAAAAATATTAATGTCTGACCACCATTTTCTGATATTATTTTTCTATTTAATAAAGTTATGATGGAAAATAAAAAACACACAATTACAGACTTCGAAAATACAATTTACATTCAATCAGTTTTGAGAAAAGAATTCTCAGCAAGACAATGGAGATATTTTACAAGTTTTGAGAAAATCCTATTCTCCATTGCCACAAAGATATTTTACCAAAACTCTCTTCTCCATTGCCTATTATGCTTTCATTGTTAATCACACTTGTTCTTGGAGGTTGACATTCTACAGGCTTCTACAATTTGTTGTCTCCATTACCCAGGTGTGACTGTTCTTATTTCATCCTTTGTGGGCTTAAGTGGTTGATTGTTAAATTCATTGTTTAGGGTTTAAGTAGTCACTGTCATTTTGTTGTGTTTTTTTTAGGGTTTCCTGTGTGGAAACTGTTCATCCCTTTGATTTGTTCAGGGAGGTGTTTTCATCCTTTGATTTGTTCAGAGAAGGTGTTCATCCCTAGTGGGATTCTAGGAAAGTGTTCATTCTTAGAGGGATTCTAAGGAGGTGTCCTCATCCTTTGATTTATTCAGAGGAGGTGTTTATCCCTGGTGAGATTCTAGGGAGGTGTTCATCCTTAGTGGGTTTCTAAGGAGGTGATTGCCTTTTGAATTAGTTTGTTTTTTGCTGAGTTGATTGTAATTTGTGAACTGAATTTAAAAGATAGTGAATTGGGGTCACTCTTGTGTTAAGAGTTGACTGGGCTCTGGATGTAGGGTTGACTATACCCGAACTAGTATAAATCACTGTGTGCTCTCCTCTTTCCCTTATCTCATTTTCACTACATTACTCTCCTTAAGCCCCTTATTTTTATCTCTATTTTTCTCTATCTTGTTGATATTTTATCTCTCTGATTATATTACTCCCACTTTATCTTTGTTCAATTTGATAATTAAAATTGAATTAATAAATATTGGACATCTTAAAATAAATTTTTAATTTGACATCTATTTTAATTTGTGCATCTATTCACCCCTTCTAGATGTCATTTGTCTAACAAGTGGTATCAGAGCTTGATTATATAAGATATTTCTAAACGATCTGTCAAGATGTCTATGCAGAATCAGGTTTACAGGGAAGGAGTCTCAATAAACAGATCACCACTATTTGAAGGAGAAGACTATCAGTTTTGGAAAGCGAGAATGAAAATATTTTTACAAACACTAGATTATGGTGTTTTGGATGCTGTACTTAATGGTCCCTACATTCCAATGAGAACAATGAAGTCTGGAGCTGTTCCAAAGACTTTTGACCAATGGACGCCAGATGAAAACAAGCATGCCCAATATGATGTAAGAGCCCAAAACACTATTGTTTCTGCCTTAACTCATAATGAATTTTTCAGTGTCTCACAATGCAAGACGACAAAAGAAATATGGGACACTCTTGAAGTGACACATGAATGAACAAATGAAGTAAAATGAGCACGTAAGAACACTTATCCAGGAGTATGAATTGTTTCAAATGCAACAGAATGAAAGTATCACGGATTTCCAGACACGCTTCACACATATAGTAAATCACTTGAAAGCATTAGGAAAGAGTTTTGACAATGAGGAGTTGAACACAAAAATCTTGAAATCCTTAGACAGGAATTGGCAACCAAAGGTCACTATTATTACAAAATAAAAGGATCTCATAGAAATTAATATTGCTACTCTATTTGGAAAGTTGCAAGAACATGAGATGGAGCTACAAAGGTTAAAGAACGGTGAACAAAATCAAACAAAGACGATAGCTCTAGAAGCATAAAAATCTTCACAAGATGAAAGCGAAAATGAAGGTAAGTTTTCGGATTCCGATATGTCTCTTTTTGTTAAACAATTTCCTCGCTTTATGAAGAACAAGAAAAAGAGACAACAAAGAAAGGAGAAAACAAATAAATACTATTGTTATGAATGTGGAAAACCTGACCATATCAAACTAGACTGCCCGAAACTTAAGAAAGAAAAGAAAGATGTGAAGAAAGAGAAGAATAGTATCTATAAGAGAAAACACAAATCTTATACTGATTGGGAGGATAATGATTCTTCCACAACATAAGAGAGTTCTTCCGAAAGCAGTAATGAAGAAGAAGAAGCAAATATTTGCTTTATGGAAAAAAGTGATAATGAAGTCTCATCACAAGAAACCTCATCATAGGTAAGCAGTACAAAATCCTTAAATGAATATGATGATTTGTTTAAAGAATATCAAGATATGTATGAAGGTTTTACCAAGTTATCTAAGAAATACAATGCACTTTATCTAAAAATACTATTGGTATTCTTGAAAAAGAAAATGAGTGCTTAAAGAAAGATGTTGAGAAATTTAAAACTTTATCTAAAAATAAAGAAGTTGTTAAACCTTGTGAAAATTGTAATCATTTGGAAAATGAGATTTTCAAGTTAGAGAAAATAATGAGCAAGTTTTCAAAATCTTCTGAAAATCTTGATTTTATATTAGGTTATCAAAGAGGGGATTCTAGCAAAGCTGAACTTGGTTACAAACCCAAAGAAAGTCTAGAACCTCATAAAACTATTTTTGTGAAAGAGTCAAGGAAAATAGATGTGAAGCCAATTCTAAGAACTTGAAGAAACTCATTTAAAGCTCTTCAAAGAAAACCAACATGTTTTTATTGCATGAAATTAGGTCATACATCAAATAGATGTTACATAAAATATTTTGGCAAATCTAATGACAAATATGAATGGGTTCCTAAAGGAACAAAACATTTATACATGTCTAGATGATAGTTTGAGCATCTAATAGATTATGAATTTTCAGAAAAAAAATTTCCTACTGTCATAATCAATTATGTTGATTCTGAAGGTGCTGTGATAATCGATTATTATATCATGGTTCTATTCTTTTATCCTTAGTCTTTTGGGAGAGACTTGTGATTCTACTAACCTTCTTAAGGACCCAAAAATAATTAAAGGGTACCTAGATTTGTATGTTGATGTTGCAGTTAATTATCAAGGATAAAAAATCAATGCAGGTTATTGGAGCTAAATGGGTGTACAGGAACAAGCTAGATGAACAGGAAAATATTACAAAGATAAGTTTATTATTGTCTCACACGCCTCAACATTGAATATCTGCATTTTTTTATCACATAAATTCGATTGTTGACCAATTTTGAAATTTAAAAATTTTGAAATTTGAAAGTCTTAATTTTGAAAATTTGAAATTTGAAAATTTGAGAATTTTGAAAATCTAAATTTATGAAAAGTTGAAATTATTAAATTTTGAAATTTGAAAGTTTGAGATTTTTGAAATTTAAAATTTTTTAGTTTGAGATTTTTGAAATTTAAAATTTTACAGTTTGAGATTTTTGAAATTTGAAATTTTGTAGTTTGAGATTTTGAAATTTGAAATTTTTGCAGTTTGAAATTTTTGAATTTGAATTGGAATAAAAATTTGAAATTTAAATTTGAATTTGAAAGTTGCCTTAATAAGAAGACTGCAATTTCAGAAACTACTGCATTCCATTTCATTATCTCTGCAATCATTTCATTCCCCTATCTTTCTCTCTCTTCATTTGCCTTGGGTATCCTAGATATTGCCTCCTTAATATCATGTTCTTCTCTATGACACTTTGTAATGCATTATCTTTTCTACCTTGATTTATGTACTAATTTGTGCAAATTTGTGCTCAATTTCTATTGCAATATTTTTCATAGTTATCAATGAAACAGGGAGAGATTTTGATGATATTAATCTGTGTGAAACATGTGAAAAATTTTTTCTCTTGAAAATTTTTTTTATGATTATCAATGAAATAGGGGGAGATTTTTCGATGAATTAAAATCTGTATGAAATTCATTCCTAATTCTGAATTAAACAGGGGGAGTTAGAAAAAGTTTTGCTCAGATGAGTTAGGCGAAACTTTGTTATTAACATATCTAGGGGGAGTGCAAATATATTGTGCAAATTTGTGCTAATCTTGAGCTGGTTATATAGATTCAAGCATTTTAATTAATTTCAGGTGTTTCCTTGATCATCATAAAAAAGGGGGAGATTGAAAGCAATGAGGGGGAGATTGATGGTAATGTGAAATATGTCCCTACATTCCCAAGAGATGATTTTGATGATGATTCAAGTCAACAACATTCAAGAATCAAGCAAACCCAAGATATGATTTTGATAAAGATTTAATTCAAACATCAAGCAAGCCCAAGATGATTCCTAAAGACTAGATAGAATTTTAGAATACTGGATATGGAGGTACAAGTTGATGAAGTAATATTATGCATAAGCCTCCAAAGCACAAATGTGATAAAATTTCGTAACATGACATTTTTCACTGTCATAATTGATTATGATGCATCAAAATTGAGAAATTAATTTTTACCCTGACATAATTGATTATGGCAGTTCAAAATTCAAAAATATATCTGTTTTGAAGAATAAATATTTTTGAATATATCCTAATTTTTATCCACGAAAATATTAATGTCCAACAGCCATTTTTTGATGCTATTTTTTTATTTAATTAAGTTTTGATGGAAAATCGAAAACACACAATTACAGAATTCGAAAATACAATTTACATTTAATCAATTTTGAGAAAATAATTTTGAGCAAGGCAATAGAGATATTTTACAAGTTTTGAGAAAACCCTCTTCTCCATTGCCACAAAGATATTTTACCAAAACTCTCTTCCCCGTTGTCTACTGTGCTTTCATTGTTAATCACACTTATTCTTGGAGGTTGACATTCTACATGCTTCTACAATTTGTTATCTCCATTACCCAGGTGTGATTGTTCTTATTTTATTACCTTCATCCTTTGTGGGCTTAAGTGGTTGATTGTTAAATTCCCTGTTTAGGATTTAAGTAGTCATTGTCATTCTATTGTGTTTTTTTAGGGTTTCCTGTGTGGAAATTGTTCATCCCTTTGATTTGTTCAGGGAGGTGTTTTCATCCTATAATTTATTCAGAGGAGGTGTTCATTCCTAGTGAGATTCTAAGGAGGTGTGTTCATCCTTTGATTTGTTCAGAGGAGGTGTTCAACCCTAGTGAGATTCTAGGGAGGTGTTCATCGTTAGTGGGTTTCTAAGGAGGTGATTGTCTTTTGAATTAGTTTGTTTTTTGCTGAGTTGATTGTAATTTGTGAATTGAATTTAAAAGATAGTGAATTGGGGTCACTCTTGTGTTAAGAGTTTACTGGAAACTGAATGAAAGATTGACTATACCTGAACCAGTATAAACCACTATGTGCTCTCCTTTTTTTCCTTATCTCTTTTTCACTGTATTACTCTTCTTACGCCCCTTATTTTTACCTCTATCTTTCTCTATCTTGTTGATATTTTATCTCTTTGATTATATTGCTTCCGCTTTATCTTTGTTCAATTTAATAATTAAAATTTAATTAATAAATATTGGACATCTTAAAATAAATTTTTAATTTGACATCTATTTTAATTTGTGCATCTATTCACCCCTTTAGATGTCATTTGTCTAACATCTTTTACTCTTTGAATATTAGGCATGATCATCATTGTAAGTAGACTTCACAATCCTTCGTAAAAAATAAATAAATCAAGTTTATTTATATTCTAGAAAAGGACAAATAAAACCCAAAATGATGTAATTATAGGAAAGATAACAGGGTAAGCTTTTATTCTTATTAAATTCTAAGGTTGCATCAAATTATGATTTTTCCTTAAGAAGATTAATGACTTGTTTGCACTTAATCAAAATATTTATCTTCAAGATATGGGGTTTATTAAGGCTTTGATCTAACAATTATGATTGAACATGTGTGGGTACATGTGATGTATGTGTATGTTTACCTATGCCTTTTGCATGTATCCATAACATGCGTAAATATATTCCTCACTGTGTGTTTTTTAGTTTGGATTGAACATCCTTATCGGTGAACATATATTTAATAAGCACAAAGAAGTTGTAAAGATAATTAGGTTTGATAAGAAGTAAAGATGATTATTTGATGTGATATCAAGGTAAGAATGATTATTCATTGATTTTAGCAGTTGTTATGAAGTTTTATTATTAGGAACTTATAAAAGTATTTTAAATCATAATAGTATTTTATTTCAAAACTTTCTTTGTTTATTTTTGTGATTTTTATTAAAAGAAGTAATGTATGTTAATCTTTTTATTTTTTTGTTTGAAGAATTTTTTTTTATTATTTTATTATGTGTATGCATTATTTCATTACCATCTAGCCAATGTATTATGAGTTTATGTTGGGTTTCTCTTCGTACTCTTAGTATATATTGTGTTTTTTATATGACAAGTGTTTTGCAATTTATGTATTAAGTGTGTTTGTTATACAATATTGTCTATTATGATTTATGTTTCTTTGGTTTTTGGTTTCTTATTGTGAATCATTGTTAAGTTGTAAAACCGACTTGATCCAACGTATATGTTTCATTGTAACTCTTTTGACTATTTTGCATGAAAAATGCAACTCATTTTTTTCACATGATATGCATATCTATCCTAGGTTATATTATGAAAATGTTTTATGATGGTTTGGTGTAGAGAATGAGAACCATCCTTACAACTAGTTTTATAGGAAATAGATCGATGAGCTCAAAGATAATCACCTTTGAATGAGAAACAAATTTGTTGGACGTCCTACTCTACCTTATGCTAATAGGAACCTACTCTAAGTATAGGATTTTCTTTGGTTACTTATAAGAATGAGAAATTGTATATAAATTATGGAGTGTAAGTGTCTATTTTGTTTGCTTTGAAAATTAGGTTCTTAAACCATAACATGATGAATGATACTAAACTTAAATCTAGGAAATCTTATCCTTCTTATAAATTTTATTTTTTTACTTAAATTTCATTTAAGAATTTGGAAAAAATAATTGTCATTTAAGACTTTACATGACTACGATTAGGGATGACAAAATGGGCCGATCCGCTCTGTTTTGACCGTCTCGCCTTTGACCCGCCAAAAGCGGGGTGGGGCGAGCTAACCCGTTATAGTCATGACGGGCTGTAGACCTTGGCTCGCCCGCCAAGGGACGGGCTAGCGGGCTGACCCATCATAATTTAGAAAAAAATAATTTATTTTTTAAAATAAATTTTTTCAATAAATTTAATAATAAGATTATTATTTGTTTGTCAATAATTCAATATATATATATATATATATATTATTTTAATTTAATAATATAAATCAATACATTGTTTTAAGAAATTATAATTTAGAACAATAATAAAATTTATATAATAATAAATAATAACAAATATATATATATATATATATATATATATATAAATAACATTAAAACTTATAAAATTTATATTTTTTATATTGAAAAATTCAAATACCTATATCTTTTTTATTTGATAAAAATTCACATTATTCTTGGTTGAGTAATTCTTACACCTTTAATTCAAGTCATAAGGATAAAAATAATCGAGTGCTTAGGATGAATAAGAAGAATAGGAGAGAGAAGGTTATGTTTTAGTAAGTAGAATATTTTACGTGAGAATGAAACTTTTTTAATTTTCTTTTTAAAAATTTTAACTTTATATATAATCGTTATAATTAATTTTATTACAATAAAAAATTATTTTTTTTATTAATTAGGCGAGTCGCGAGCTGGCCAGTCAAGCCTAGCTTGTTTTGCCATCCCTAACTACGATGAATTTTCCAAAATTTTTAAAACAATGATATATAAATATTATTTTGAACCTCTATTTCAATTGAATTACAAGTCCTAAAATATAATTGGTAAAAGTATTATTTACTTTAAATTTATTAATAAACATAATAGTTGGGACGCCAAACTTTTCATCACCAAAATTATTGTTTTGTCAATATAGGTAAGTGTTATATACCACTTCACATTAGTCAAGGATATTTTTTATCAATAACAACAATATTTTATGTAATGATCCAAGAAATTATAGTATAAAAACAATTTCTACTAATATAAGATCAATACTAAAAAAAATACTAAACAAATCTACTTACAAAAGTATCCTACTCTAGTCTTGTTGTTTAGGTATAATATCCTCTCTTGCAATATTATATGCTCCCTACAACAACACATCATAACAGTCATGTCATAATACAAGAAAGCAAGACAAGTGACATTATTCAAACAATAATTACCTAACTTAAAATATATCACACATCATTACATACACATCCATTTTATCACATTCATTAGTAATACACATCTTTCACAAGACTAACACTATGTTTCAAACTAAGAGACCAATATTTGTAGGTCACATTGAAATTGAAAACTCATCAAATACTAAATGACTATCAAAATCCCTCTTGCGTCCCTCCTTACATACTAAAAATACTAACAACTTCATTCATCCTATCATAATCTTAGGACAACTTCATTTATTCTCATCTAGTGATAACTTAGTCTACATGATTGAGGTTAAATTGAATCCACATAAATATAATTGTCACTCTAATATCATTCTCGAGTGATCAATGTTATTTCTAGACCATCTATCCTCGACTTGCTTGTCTCTTATCATCATATACAATCCAGTTGATTAAGGATTACATCCCTTATTTGACTTATTCTCACACACATATACACATCAATTAATAATGAATAACACTCTTGTCTTGACTTACCCTCTTATACACATTTTCTCAACTTTTTATCATTTTATTTCACTCACCAAACAAAGGTATTTCATTTGAGAAACCATTTGTCACCTGAGTGAAATACTTCCAATATTCAACCTAAGTGGTTCTACTTCTTCTTCCCTTAAGCAACTTCATGTTAGTTAAGTGACACAAATAATTTGCTTAAGCACCACCACCCTTACTTCAGTAAAGTTTCTCTATAAACAGTAATCCATTTTGTTTATTTTTTGCTTTAGTGACACTAAGGTCGCTTAAGCGACTAACAAACAAAATGATTTCATATTTTCTTGTTTGTATTTCACTTGAGCGACCATATATCGCTTGAACAAAAAATTGGTCATACCAATTCTCTCTCTTCTATAATTATTCTTGTATAAATAACTCAATCACTTGAGTGAAAATATATTGTATCAATAATCTCTCATTTAATGACCTATTTACTTGCGTAACGTAACTTTCTCTTGACAAAATTGTCACTCAATGACTTTTCATTAGAACGACAATGTTTGACTTCAGCGAACCACTAGTGTTTAGCTCACCTCATCCTTTGTTTGACCTCTTGCTCAAGTGACCAATGTCTCACTTGAGCGACAAAGTCAAAATAAAGAAATTTACTCAATGTCAAAATGTTCTTGTCCTTATACTTGATAAATACAAACTATCCAACCATAATCATATCTTAAAATATATTATAACACCAAAATAAACTTAAACATGTATTAAAACATCCCAAAACACATATCTTCAATCTAAGAATATTACCAATAACTAACTCTCTTTACTTAAATATTCATGTATACTAGCTTCTTCAAGCCAATGATAGTCAACACTTATACAACATCCCAATGTAACAATATAAGAAATTTCTAACCCGTTCACAAATCTTATTAGACAAAATTACTCCTATCTACCTCCACTTTCTTTTGTCACTTCTGAACCTAAGTTCTAACAACTCAATGCCTAAATTTTAGAGAAAATATGAAGAATTCTAATTTAGTGAGAAGAACGTTTTATGAAAAAAAAAAAACAATTTAACTCCATTATTTATAAAATTTTCTAATCAATTGAATATATTTTTATTTTATTTTGAAAGAAAAGTTGCATCATTATATGTTAGATTAATATCAAACACTATTTGATAAGTTAACATCAATTGGATTATTTATTGACTAATATTAAAAAAAAAACAATATTTTTATAAATATTATCACAACTTTTTTTATTGATATCAATGAGAATATTTTTGGACTGGTATAAACCAAGGTTTTTAAATTATGTTTATAGAGATTATTTTTTTAGTTTCCATGGTTGAAATTATGTACCTATTCACATAAGTGAAAGTTACTTCTTTGTTAGAATTTTTTAGATTGGATTAATTTTTCACTTAATGTTAACCGTTTTTTTTTGTTCAAATTTATAATGATTATTTGTTGTGATGTCTACTAAAGACAACATACTCACTAATGTTATGAAATATTTTATCCACAAAAAAAAACTAATATTTAATAAATTTAAATTACTTTATTTACATAAAAATTTAAGAAATTAAACCATTTAAAAAGAGAGTAATTTAAATTCAATGTTTTTTTGTTGAAAATTATAAATATCTACATACATAGCATGAAAAATTTATGTGCTAAATCGTTAAAACTTGTGCCTTTCCAGAAATTTAACAAGGTTGATAACTTCATTATAGAAATAGTTACAACTCCAACAAGTTTATGGACATAAAAAGGTTGATAACTTAAACATCCTATAGGAGAGCAGAGGATAGAAAGGTGCAGAATGGAGAAAGAAGAGGGAAGGATGGAAAGGAGCATATGCAGGAAAGATTTGGATGACCTGATGAAGGAGGGAGGATGGAAAGGTGCATAATGCAGAATGGGTGATGGTTTGATGGAAGAAAATGGAGGTGAATCTCACTATTACATTTCCTCACAAAAATGCAAATAAATATGCGTAAATTACTGTGCATAATAAAATAATCAAATTATGTTACACATAACTAATTATATTGTTAAATAAAGAGGATTGAATTTTCTTTTCCTTTTTTACCATAATCAATTATAAGATATCCATAATTGATTATAGAACACCCATATATTATAAGTGTATTTATTTCTTTCTATCTAAATAATCAATTTTCACTCATTTTTCTCACCTCTTTCTCTTCCTTTCCTTTCTCTTATACTCTCACTATTTATTTTCTCTCAACCAAACATCTTATACTCCCTCAATTTGTTTCCTCAGTACCACAAAGATAAGTGATGGGAAAAGTTTTGGCCTAAATCATGGAATTATCTTGTCTTGTATGACATAGCTTCAGAAAAGTACACAACCTTTGATGAAATTTCTTTTCATTTTTTCAATAACTAAATCATGAAAACTAAACTAACCAAACACAGTTTCATGCTCCACTTCCCTTTGCATTACAACATGGATGAATTGTAAAGCTATTCCCTTGCCTCTAAAATGAGTTAGAAAAAACAGTGATATGCTTCATGGGATTGGCCACTTCCTTGCCCCCAGCATGCATCACAAACTCAGCTGGAGTGAGGAAACTACCATGGCAGACACAAACAATACACACTTGACCAGTTCTGTACTTGTACAGAAACCCTTCTATTCTCTTCCCATTAGGGCCATCTCCAGTAGTACTCACACTTGGCATCTGTCTCAGGATCTCCATTACATCACCTTTAAGGCTGCAGTAGTTACCAAGCCTATGCTTTTTCGCAGGATTCTCCAGCTTAGTGTCTGCAGGCCTTGTTGAAATTTCCTTGGATGTTGTCTTCTGGGAAGCCATGAAATTGTTTTCCTGCTTGGTTGATGTTTGGATGTTCGAAGCAATTCCTTCAGCTGAATGTCTGAGACCTATATATGGAATTTTGTATGAGAAACCTGTGAGTGTATCTTTCGGGATGGAAATCATACAAGAAAGGTTCACATTCAGATTAGCAAAGGTTAAGGTTCAGATTAGCAACATCAGATGAAGAAAAATACTCAAGTATTTGCACATGTTAATGGGATGAACTGAGAGGAAAAAAAAACTTAATACTAAACTTGCGTACATTATTTATCAAGAAAAGTAAACTATACGTATAGTCATGCAAAGAAATCTGTGTACTTACAGATATAATTATTATTCTACTCCTTGCAAATGATTCAGACAGAGGTATGTCTCAGCATTTCTACTAGATGAAAATCATCAGTTTCTATTGTATATACTTGTAATCAAGCTGAGTTAATGATGTATTAAGGCAAAACCTTAACAATTCACGAGTCTTTTACTCTAAAAATGGTTTTGTAGGGATAAAATATGCTAGTTTGAGACCTTGTGTTACAAAAAGAGGCAACTTTCTGCAAAACACCCATATGTTCAAACTACCATGAGAACAATGGAGCAATCATGAACAGAAAGACAAGACCCCATTCCAAATTATGCATTTTTGCAAAAAGCTATTAACTTTGAATCAAAAATCTATCAGGAAAAATTGTGAATCCAGCTTTATTGCCATAGATATTAAGTCCCATTTTAATAATTATAAATAAAAACAATTGAAAGAGAGGTATATTACCAGACTGGCCGCATCCATGCAGTATCTATTAGTATGAACCATGTTTCAGAGGACAGAAATAATGAATTTACAGTCTTAATACTTCAAAATTGATTCAGAAATTAAATGAAACAGCTTAAGCAAAAGTTACAGTCCAGAGGAATGGTACACAAGCAAACCAATTTTTATATGTAAATGGACTTCTGGATCTGGAGTACGGTGCGATATTATGTCCTGGGAAATCAAGGATGCATACACTGTTTATCTATAGTATAGAAGTTTGGGTTAGTGAAGAGTAACAATTACAAAGTAATTCAAAGAAGATCAACTTAGTTCTGATATTGAAATTTTTTTTAACGAATAAACTCACACTAAGGGAGAAAATTTGAAGTTAAGCATAACTCTTCAAGACAAATAGATTGCATTTAGAAACCTAGGTGGATTTTTTGGCAGAGGGAACTAAAAATCAACGGAGAAAAGAAAATTAGCCCAGAGAAAAGGGGAGGGGGATAGTCCCCAAAACCAAAATGTTTCATCTTATTCTTTTAATCTTTTAACTGCAAGATAACCAAAAATGCATTACTTTCTAACATGCAAATGCAATCCCCAGAAGCATTAGTTTTAAGGGAATCAAACAAGACATAATACATAGTTACATACCATCATCACATATACATGTTGGCAACTTCCTCATCCCCAAAACATATATAAACAAACTATGATCCTGCAAAAGAAGCTAATCCAAACACACAACTAAGAGGACATGAGTGGAAGAGATTGATTACCCTGAAGCGCTGAAGCCGGAGAAGGATTTGGGTATGCCCTGAGTTGGGGAAGTGATGATGGTGTATTGGCATTGACAGCAGAAGCCGCCACCCAGGCCAGCACTTGAGGTGAGAGTACAGACACCCTCCTCTGCCTCTCTGCTGGCAGTGAGCAAGATCTGCCAAGAGATGGGTCCCACTGGGCCCTACTTCCCACACCCTCTACTGATGATGACCTTGTCAACCTCCTCTCTTCTGCATTCTCACCGCAGGGAGAAAGCTTCAGAGTAAGGTCAATTTTCTTGGACGTGTACTCTTTCTCATTGTAACACCTCTGCACCAAAAAACAAGAATTAAAACGAATCTTACAGTATACCAAGCTCCCAGTTGCATGATGTAAAATAAAAATTAAGAAAAAACTCAACTTTTTTTTCTGTACTGTTTTGTTTTTTACCTCCATTGAGACCAAGGCGAAAGAGAAAACCCCTCAACGGAACAGGTTTCTCTCTGAAAAAAAACATGTGCATGAACATGTTAGGCGCAAAAATACAATTTGGTGGTCCACTGGAAAGAAATCACGCAATTTTATAAAAGTGCAGAGAGCTATGCCGAAATTTTGTGAGTAAATTAAAAGAAGAAAACAAATGGGGACAGGGTGACTCACACTGGTTGTTATGGAGGTGATTTTAAAGAAAGAACAGAATGGAAGAAAGAAAACAAAAAGTAGAAAAGAGGAAGAAGAAGAAGAAGAATCTGAAGAGAGTGTGAGAAGAAAAGAGGTTGAGAGAGAAGAAAGAGGAGGAGAATGAGAAAAGTTTTGTATGTTGTTGGTGTTAATGTTGTTGAAGGATGAATGTTCATGGATGGATGTAGTTCGTGAATAATGAGGAAGCGTTTGAAAAGTTCCACGTGGTAATCAGTGGAGAGAGAGGTTGGTTCAGATCGTCTACGGTTACAGTACACTTATGCCTCGTCTCCCTGCTCTTTGCAGGCACCACCCTTCTTCGACACCTTTCTTTTCCCATGCCACGTAATTCTCAGCGTAAATTTGGGTTAATAACGTCAACTTAACCTCTTATACGGATTCATATCTTAAATGATATTTATTATGCAAAGTTATTTTTAAATAATTTATTTTAAGTTTATATAAATTTTGTTTTAATTTATTTTTATTTTTATTAACAACTTTAAAATAATTTAATTATTATAATTAAATATAATATTTTAATTTAAAAATGATGATAAATTTACAGAAGATTTTAAATTTTTGTAAAGATTAATTTTAAAAAATTAATAAGATCAAAATTAAAATTAAATTAAATTTACATAAATAAAAATATTTAAATATATATTATATATTATTATTATTTTAAAAATAAAATAAAAGTATAAATATTTAGATTAAATGTTTTTCTTAATTATTTATATTTTTTTAAAGTAAATTTATTTGTTTATAGAAAGAATATTATTAATATTTTATTTATTCTCGCTTTCCCCAAAATCAATTCTAATTCAAATAATTATAAGATACATGTATTTTTTTAAATATATATCTATATATATAAGTATTTTTATTTAAAGGAAAAAAATTAATTAATGCAGTGCTTGTTTTCTTTTAATTAAAGTATTAATTATTTTTTCTTTAAACGGTGTGTATAAGATGGTAAATTCAAGAGAAGATGAAAAGAAAAATTATATTTAATGATTCATCCTCTTTGAATTAACCTTACTGTTAAATATGGTGGAGTTAGAAAAGATAATGGCTATGAATCTTAAATATAGATAAATGACATTGTTTGTGTCACATTAATTAATTTTTATCTTAAAAAAATTTTAAAAATACATATATTAAATTTAATCAATTATTAATTTTGATTGCTTAACCCGCGTTTAAAATTGTTAAAAAATATAATAAAATAAAATAAAAACTTTACAGCAAGCTAAATGGAAAACAAAATATTTTGAGGACCTAAGGCCTGAAAAAATTACATGCATATAGTAGAGACCACTAATCATTTAACAAATACAAAATAAAATGGAAAACAAATTATTTTGAGGACCAAACACCAAATAAATTACATGTAAACGGTAGGAACCACTCATCATTTAACAAATGCAAGCAAATGGTAAGGACGAAAATGAAAATAAAAATTGTATTGAGGTAAAACAAATTATCAAGGACCACATAAAATATTCGTAAAATTAGGAAGGATGGAAAACTATTTCTTTAGTCCCACCATCATTGTAATTTTATTTTTTTTGAAATATTAATATTTTCAATTTATAATAAAATATTCATTTTATTATTAATATCTTTATTTTGTATTTGAATAAAAATATTATTATATTTTTTATCGAAAAAACCAATTTGATGTAAGATGGATAAAATGACTACATAAATAAATCATTAATACGTAAAAATATAGTCTTTTTAATTAGTTTCTCTTAAAGTTAAGGTTATCTTTAGTCTCTTTTAAAAAATATATAAAAATTTCTATTATAACTAACTATCAAATATAACAAGGTAAACTTAGATACAAAAGTACACTAAGTCATTCTTAGTTAGATTGAGTATATTATGTCACTCCTAACTATCAATTTTAATCTCCACTTGAGACTAAGAATACAAGTTTATTATCACTTCCGACTATAAGAACAAGTATGAATACTCATAAAATAATCTCTTACAAAAGAAGATAAATAATAGACACTCTTGATTGAGGTTTAATGTCCCTAGGTAAAGGTATAATAATCTTTTTTCTCTCTTAAACTTTCTAAAGAATACACACAAAGAAGATAAAAATGAAGAGCTTAGTAAGTTACATAGGATTATGTTGTAGTTGATGTTTTCTTCATTTGTCTAGGCTCTCCTTTTACAGGGTTCAAAACATGATTGTTGAAATCTTACCTTTCATTACTTTTTAGAAATAATAATTTAATAGTTTGATATTTTCTTCTCACATAATCTCTTTTTTTAGTATATCTTGATATAAATTGTTTCTTTGTTCAAAATACTTTCCTTGTATAACTATCTTATGTTTGATTCAGGTCATAGTGTACATTATCAAATTTGATGTTTCACTATGACGAAAAATGATATTGAATAATATTTTTTTCTTCATCTATTAGACAAACCTTCGATTGATTTCTCATTCAAATTCTTTTCTTGTAAATTTTTTATCTTTGTTTGATTCACATCCCAATACAATGTTACATATTACATGTTTCCTTTTACGTAGAAATGGTCGTTGGATAAATATATTTGTTCGAAATAATATTTGTAAGCTACATTTCAATCAAGTTTGTATGTGATCTTTATATAATTAGAGTTTCAATGAATACATAAATAATATAAGTAGTTTATTCATTAGTTAGTTAATCATTTGTATTAGATGATCACCAATAAGTGAGTGTAGTTTGTCAAAAAGCTTATCCGATGGTTGATATAACATAAAGTTGATCAACATCCCTAACAATTTATAGGATAAATTGATAAGTCGGGCATTCTTGAACCACCAAACGAAATCAGTAGTTTCCTGGTCACGACCAGTTAAAGCTAAAGTTGCATTAAAGAGCATTTCCGCACGGTAGAACCTCCTCAGGAGAATATAAAGTTTTCATGAGGTTTTATCAAGCATGTTGTAGAAGACTATTTTCTCAACATTGTATCAGACATGTTGTATCTAATAGTCAATATTATATATAGTTGATTAATATTTTATTAGATGATTTAATGTTGATAAACTCATTTAGGTTGAACTTGTTGTAGTCATGATACTCCATCGAAATAAACTTCTTTAGGAGTGTCGAAATTATATGGTTCATTCATAATGAATTTCATAAGACGATCTAATGATACATGGTAGTAGTCATAATTGATGTAATATCCTCAATATCTAATAACATAAGGCTAAAATAAATATAGATATAAATATTATCAATTTTTACATCACAAGACTAAGTATTTCAAAAAGAAATTAAATTTCACATAAGGATTTAAATACACATAATAAGACTAAGTTTCCAATTTTAGTAAAATAACTTGTTGTTACTATATCTTCTCGCAATGGATATATCCGAAATAAGTATATAATTGAAAATATTCTCTTATGAGAAAAGGATAATCCATATGACTTTCTAGAGATAGTTATCTTTCACATCATAATATAAGTCATAGTAATATTTTTTAACTCATACCACTTAATATTTTTCTCTATGTGAGTCTTGTACTAGTAAAGTTAAGATATTTCATTCAGAACCCCAAACTTGATTCATCACCTACATCTCAACATAATATTTCCACCTTGAAAACCATTATGTTTTCTTGTACAATACTTTATGCCACATGTGCATTCATGCATAATAATCATTTAACTAAATCTCTAAAATGGCCATGCATACACAACGTTATATAATTAAAGTCATACTTGAATATTACCCACATAAATAAAAATAATAGAGAATCAAATTTATAACATGTAACTATCATACATATAGTTAAGAAATTTTGCTTAGGCAAATCAATTTTTACTTGAGTGGAAATCCTTTTAAAATTTCTTTCTTTTTTTTTCTCTTTGGGGTTTTCTTTTTTTAGTAGAGTATTATCGATTGAGTGAGACACCTTCTCGCTTGATTGATACACTGTTTCACTTGAGCGACTAGCATTTCACTTAGGTGAGAATACAATATAAACTACCCTAATTCACTCACTTGGACATGAAATTCTTGTTTGAGCGAGAAACAAAGTTAAGACTACGTCCTCCAATTTGGGACCTTTTTTTCTCAAGCGAAAATGCTTTGCTTGAGCAAAAATTATGTAGCTTTTAGACTCAACATAATCCCTTAAATAGTTTTCAATCCCAATTAGTGAGTCACTGCACCACAATCACACTATCACTATTAATGCACTATTAGGTTAATTTACTCACATCCCTTTACTTCTAAATGAGCTTCTCTAAGATGGAAATTCCCCAAATTTCCCAAAGTAATTGGATCTCAAACGGCTACTAAAGGACCCAAATCCACAAATTAAGCACAATACAATAATCTTAGGTCACCAAAAACTTATCTTTGCTAAAGACCTGCAACATGCAATAGCTCAATGCCACATGTAACCAAAACCCTTAAAAAAACAACTTAAAAAAATAACAAGGAGAAACTTACTTTAAAATACAAGATGAGAGAAGTATGAGAACTCTTAGACAGTAGTTAGAGGTTTTATAGTTTAGAGACAATGTGATTTTGTAGAAATGAAGGTAAATAATTTAAAAATTTCTATTTATAATCTTTTTAACTAAAAGGATAAATATTCAAACTTCACTTAAATAAACCACTTTCACTCCAAGAGTTGGTAAAATCTCAATCATAATATTTTTTCCAACAAGAAAATTTTTGCCCTTGATAATTTCATTTACCAAGAAAAAAGTAGGGATTTGCTTCTCTTATGACTTCTTCCAATCTCATGTAGAGTCACCTAACTTAATATCCCATAACACTTTCACCATACCAATATACTTATCTTTGGGTTATTTAGTTTTATGATCCTTAATCTTAGTTGGCCTAGCCTTAAATAATATATTCTCTCTAACTAGCATGTCATATGCTTCTAACACATGACTAGGATCAGGAACATATTTTCTCATAAGCTACTAGACTAATCCATCTAAGAATATGACTTAACGAGTTTCCTTAATACTTGTAGTAGGTGTAACTCTTAGAAATACATGGTCCCTAAATTCAAACTCCAGACTTCACCTCCTTTGCTCTGCATATGACTTTTGTCTACTTTGAGCAAATTTCATCCTTTCTTGGATCTCCTTCTCAATAATTTGTTGAAGTAACTTAGATCCTACCAATACAAATTTTCCATCACGATACCAAGAAAGTGGAGTCTAACACTTCCTAAGTGATCCGAAACATAAGTCCTCAATAATTTTTCTATATTAGATTGTCCTATCAAATTGATCATTTGTTTGAGGGTGATATTCAGTACTAAGTCGTAGGTTGATCCCTAGTGCCTCTTGCAATGTTTATCAAAACCTAGATGTGAACCTTGGATCCCTATTAGACACAATGCTAGAAATTTCTCCATGCAATCTCGATATCTCTCTAATATACAATTGGGATAACTTCACCATAGAGACATTCAAACTCACAAGTAGGAAATGTGTATTTTTGGTTAATTAATCTACTATCACCTTATTAGCATCGTGTCCCCTCACTGATGGTGGAAGATGGATATCAAAATCCATAACAAAGTTATCCCACTTCCACTTAGGTATATTCAATTGTTGCAACATTTTCTCTAGCCTTTAATGCTCCACCTTAGCCTACTAATATGTCAAACAAGCTAAAACTAATTACTAAGATATGTCCCTCTTCATGTTGGGCCACTAGAAAGACATTTTCAAGTCCTAGTGCATCTTAGTAATGCTTTAATGCATACTAAGTTGACTCATATGACCTTCCTCTAATATCATTCTCTCCAACTCCTTATATGTATCCAAACATACCACTCATATGACCTTCCTCCAATTTCATTCTCTCCAACTCCTTATATATACGCAAACATACCCTGCTACTAAATCATAGTACTCCGTTTGATCCCAAAGTAAAACCTTTAATTTGTCCAATACCTAATAGCTCCACCATACGTGTTAGACTAGGGACTAAATCTAATTGTTTCTTTTCCTTTATTACTCCAAGGAAGTCATTATTTATAATATGTTTGCAACAATTAATGAAATCAGTGGACAACTTTATGACAATATTTTGTATACACATTTATAACTTTATTATATAATGAATGCACTTTTAATATGTTTTATTTTCAATTTTTAACTCATTTACTTTCAAAAATAATAAATTGGGTTTAACATACATATTTGTTTTTATTTTGCATTTTCATTTGTCTTTGCTCACGATTTTAACCACAACTTTTTTCTGTAGATATTATTTTTGGTTAATTCTAATTTTATTGGATTCTATGTTGCCAAGGCTTTGAAATGAGTTTATGTTTTTCTCAATTTAGAGTTCTTTGATATTTTTATAATTTTTTTAAGTTGAGATAAATTTGCTAAAATTTTGTAAAGCAACCCATGTGGATTAGATTTTCTGTATATTAGCTTAAACTTGGCACATTCATCCTAGACCCAATACTTTCTTCCTGAATCACATATTCATCTAAAACGACATTATTATCCTTAAAGTAATAGGTTTTGAATTTACTCTTCTGAAAACATTTCATAATGACCTTTTCAAAAATATTTTGAGTTTACTTTCCCATAAGCCTTCCAAAAGTGTTTTGGAATCCTATTTTTTGGAAATATTATGGAATGCTTCCAAAAAGCTTATAGAAAGGTCCATTTGTAATATTTTTGAAAAGCTCATTTTGAAAAGTTTTCATTAGAATGAATATTAAATAATAATAATAATAATACTAATAATAATTCTATATTGAATGATTTGAAATATATAACAAAATATATTTTTTAAAGTTTTAAAATGGTGAATTTAGAAAACTTCGATATAATAAATTCAAAAGTGTTATAAAACACTTTTGGATTAGTAAATCCAAAAGTTTTTTAGATTGAGGGATCTAGAATAATGGTTGGTAAAACAAGTAAGCTTTCATATAATTGATTCTGTAAATTTTTGGTTTGATGTTATCAAGTGCTTCTTGCATAACTTGTTTTGATTACACATCCAAGGCACTTGCTGCCTCATTTAGAAGTAATATATTTGGGTTACAAATTATGACCCTCTCAATTTCTATTCTTTGCTTTTGTCCTCTTGGTTGTTGCACCCCCTCTCTTAACGTCATAAAATCTTTAAATCAAGGCAATCATTACTGATTTTCCACATCAACATTTTCCAGCCAGGCTAACATTTTTTCCTAGCTTTACTTCCAAGAAAAACTTGCACAAAATTGGTGCCCTTACCCTACAACACAAAAGAAGAAGGGAAATACACGGTCATGGAGGTGCACACAAAAGGTCAAAATACACAGGATTTTTTTTTTTTTCATTTTACATAGGTTGCGTGGGTGTAGGAAGAAAATATGGGGGTATAGTAAGAATGTGTCTTAAACTTTTATAATTGAGCATATAAACCAAATTAGATTCCACATTAAGGTCCATGTTTACATCAAATTTTAGAGAATTTAAATAATCTAGATATGCTTTAAACTTATAGTAATTATTTTACTAAATTTTAAGTTTGAAGGATTGTCTCTTCATCTTCTATTTTCTCTTAATTTATTTTTTTTACTTTCCCTCTTCTCCTCTTTTCTTCTCTAGAATTTGGTGGTGTTCTTAACCATAGAGAACTAAATTCTAATTATCAATCCATGAAATCAAGATCAAATAAGTCAAATTTAGTTTTCTATTGATCGTTTATGGTTCTAAGTTTGTTATTTTCTTCTTTAATTTGGTTTTGCTCTTTGTGATTATAAATTTTGATTTTAAACTCAAATTACGAATCTATTGAATCTTGATGTGATGATTAAATATGAGTTAGATTGAATGATAATTTGATTCAATTCATATAATTTATTTATTTATTAATTGAATCGATTAATTGTTTAAATTTGGATATAAATCTTTAGAGAACTATAATAAGAAAATCATTTGGTTCTTGAATCTATGAATTTATTTCTTTTCCTATTCTTGCTTTCGGTTTTATTTTTTATTTCGATTTCAATTTGAGTTTTACATTTTGAAATCCCTAAAACCCAAATTAACCTGTACTGAAAAAAATATTAAAATTGAATATAATTAATGTGTCTTTGAGATATTTGACTTAGTTTTATACTTTATATTAATTTTGAAGGGGTAAAGTCTAGCCTCTATACTAGGCAACTTCAACCGAAGGTAGTTGGACATGTTAAAGAATCTTCATATTCTAGGTTGGTAACCTTCAAGAAGGGCAAGAAATAAGGTAAGAAGCAAATCCAAAGGATGTTTTCCATCATTGTAGGTAGATGGGGTACTAAAAGAAGAATTGTCCATGAAGGAGGAATTAGGATCAGGACATTGTCATGGTTTAAAATGATACCTCATCTAAGTTTGACTTGGTACTCTTATTTGTTTCAAACAATACTCATTTGAGTTAAGGTACTATATTTTGGCCACTTGTTTCATGAGTCCTTGAAGAGACTAGTTTACCATGTTTGAAGAAGTCACAAGTGGTGACATTTTGATGGGAAATAAGTATACATGAAAGACAATTGGTATTGATTCTATTCAAATTAGAATGCATGAGGCATCATTTGAACTTTGACAAACATTTTATATATCCTTGAGTTGAAGAAGAACCTTATATCCACTAGACCCATGAGGGAGAAAGGTTAGATGTACCATGTTAAAGGTGCAGTGATGTAGATTATGGGATGATGTTGTGGAGAATTAGCGAAGGAAATTTGTATACCCTTCATCGTTTGTAGCAGGGTAAGCAATGTTAGGGTCCTTTCGAGGGGGATTTAATGGGGAGAACAACACCAATGAGACATGAGTCCAACTCATATAAGGGATTGACACCATTCTCAACCCAAAACCTTAAGGCATTAGATTATTGGTCATACTTTCTTATATATTATTCAACTTTCTCATTCTTACTCAATGTGGGACTTAACTCAAACTTGGATACCCCAAATCTCCCCCTCAAGTGTGAGTCCCTCTACACTAGTACATCCCCTCGAGCTTACTAGTGACCTTTCCAAGTATCGGTGTTTACCCTAACAGGACATGTTTACCTGACTCACTCTATCAGCAAGACTTTTGATATAAAAATCACTCTTGTCAATCAACATTCGACTCTAATACCATTTGTTGGGGGTCCTTTCGAGGGGGAATTTACTAAGGAGAATAACACCAATGAGACATGAGTTCAACCCATATAAGGGATTGACACCACTCTCAACCCTAAACCTTAAGGTATTAGGTTATGGGTCATACTTCCTTATATGTTACTCAACTTTCTCATTCTTACTCAATAGGAGACTTAACTCACACTTGGATACCCAACAAGCGACAACCATCTCATTGTAATCCTTTCGTTATTGTCTATTGCATATTGTTTGAGTCACATGAGTGTTTGAGGTTTGGACATCTTGTCCAAATAAGGGTTATTAAGTAACCAAATGATGGAAACTCTTTTGTTATTGTGTGTTTGGGAAACAACATAGGTATAGTTTTTCAAAGGTATTGTCCACACATGAAGGTCACATTGGAGTATGTCTCTGTTGATTATTTGGGGTCTTTGAGAATTCCATCTTTGGGAGGTGCTAGATATTTTCTCTCTATTATGATGATTACTTCAGAATTATGTAATTTTTCATGATGAAATAGAAATTTGATACTTTCATGAGGTTCAAGCAACAAATGACATTCAAACTTAATTAAACATGAAAAAAAGATTAAGTGTATGAGAACGAACAATGGACTTAAATTATACTCTAACTAATTTAAAATATTTTGTAAAGATGAAAGAATAATGAAACATTTAATTGTTTGTCATATTTGATAGCCAAATAGGATAGCTAAAGAATGAACAATACTTTGTTGAAGAGAACAAGTGTATGTTGTTACAATATGGGTTAAATAGATGATACTTGTGGAAGTTGTGAGCACTTCATTCTTCTTCTTGAATCCTTCTCCTCCCATAGCCATAGCCATTAGTTTCAATACTTGTTACTCCTTCATACATATGTGGTGTGTTGTCATAGGTGTCCATGCTCCTTACTCAAAGCAAAGCCCTCAACTTGATCTTTTGAAAATTAAAATTATTCTTTCCATATTGAACTTTTCAATCTTAAAGGTGTGACCATCTTCTTGAAACTTAATAAAAATAAACAATCAATTGATATAGAATAAATGAATAAACCAAGTTTTGATCCCAATTTCTTGTGTTACATACCATGGAATGAACATACAATTAACAAGTAACAAGGTTAGAACATAAACTAACAAGCATAAACACGTAAAAAAAAATTATAAAATAATATAATCAACAAATACAATTAAATAAAAAATCAATATCTTTTATGATTGTCACCGTATACAGAGGTAAAAGAATATAAAAATTAGTTAGACATACTGTAACTAACTTAACCAAAAACAGAAAAATAAAGCTAAAATGTTAACTATTGTTATCAAATCATCTACTAGCAAATCATTATCAAACGAGTTGCATATATCATATGAACTACTATCTCTAACGGATTTATATATTTTGATCATTTAAGAAATTTATAATATATCTCACATTCTTATAATATTGACTTAATTGTCATCAAGTCTTTATAGGTGGACCTCTTTTATGATATTGAAACCAACAACTCACTGAGACTTGAAGACTTTAATTCATTTATCCACCTCGGTCCAAATTTCTATATTTTTTTTCCAGGAAGAATGGGTAAAAAAAAAAATACATAATAAAACTAAGATATAAACTTTTAATTCATCTTCTGTAAATTCTCAGAAAAAGAAAAACTAAAGTAGGGTTTTTTTCAAAAATTCAATAACTAAGAACAAGATTCCACCTATGACTTATTCTAACCATTTTGTAAAGTCCGTTCAATGGTAAATGCAACTATCCCAAACTTAATCTCAAAAAACTTACTTATATATGAAATAAAACCATTTGAAAAATAATCAATCCATCGGAAAACTATTAACATTTGTCTTTGAGGAATTAATTACTAATTTTGGAAAAAAAAATCAAGACATTGTTTGATGACAGATAAATACTTTAAAGTGAAATGATTATGGTGATTAAATTCACTTTTGATTTTTCTCCTCCCACAGCACCACATTGAGGGACATCGTTATCAATGAATAAATGCTTTATTCCCTATGAAAAAAAAAATTCCCAATTCAAGAAAAAAGTGAAAAAAAAAAAAATTTAAACAAATCATTCATGTATGATATCCCCATTTGAAATGTGGCAAATTTCTTATGGAAGGAAAAATCTAGATAACTTTGAATCAGAGCAAGAGTTAATGACTTTGTCCAAAGGTGACAAAATACATTTGAGACTTTTGATGTCTCAGTTTGTGAATATCACCATGCATTTATTTTGAGGGGTTATGATTCTTTAAAAAGTTAAAATATTATCTTTAAAAGTAAAAACATAAATTTACTAAGATATGACTATTTTCTTACTTTGTTAGCTTCAAATAGATATATAATTGCACATAAGAAAAATTTATAATATAAAATTTATTTTGTATTCTTATTGTTTTGTTTGTATATAAGTGGTGGAGCTTCTTATTTCATATTTTTTCAATATAATATAAATTGATTTTTTAATTTTATTATATGTTTGACTTCTTTAAAATTCTTAGACATGGTAAATAATTGAGAATTCGTAGGATAATCACTTTACTAAATATATTGTTTTTGTTAAACATAAATTCAATTCTTAAATTATATCTTTTCATAGGATTTTCTTATTAGGTAATCGATAATTAAATGATCTTCATTCTAATGATCAATCATATATATATATATATATATATATATATATATATATATATATATATATATATATATAATCCCATATTGTAAAAATGTTATAAACTAAATGTGAAAGCGTACTGAATTGACCATAATGACGATATCCTTTGCAGAGCACTTTTGATTTGATCTTATGGTTTTCCACCTGAAGAGCATCTGTATTTCCCTCTTGATTTTCTCTCTTGATGGGGATAGAAAGAAAAGAACGGGACTGTAATTACATTCTGTCTACGTGCTCTCAGAAGGGGACCATGACCCCTTAAAATAACCAAAATTAGGTTAATTAGTTTTATTATTTCCAATTTGGCCCCTCATCAAATTAGAAATTGCTCTATGGTCTCTACACAATTTTATTTTCATGACATATGCCTTTAGTCAAACCTTTTTAATTTAGTCAGATCACTTTATTATTTGGCTTAATAAATAATGACCCTAACACATTTAAATATGTATCATATATATACATGACCCAAATTTTTTTTCAACAATCTCCCACTGGTCACAAATATATATGTCTTTACAACCTCACAAATGTGTTAGACTTTATGAGCTCAAAATTGTCATTATATTCCTTTAGCATATTACAAAAGTCCTGTCCATTAATCATATCAGGATATAGAACCAAACCAGTTTTTCATTGCATCATCGCAACTAAAACCAACAAGATTACTCATCCTGACATAACCAAATGACATGGATTCATCATGAAATGTGTAGCATGAAAAATTACGTGAAGGTGATCTGTACACGTCTATTTTCAATTGGTCCAAACTTTAACTTATCGAGATCGATACAATAACCTTAATGTACAAAGTGTAATGAATGAACAAGAAAACCGCATATCTATAGATAACCAAATATGTCCAAAAACAATGTATACATATATAAAATTAAACATAGAACATAAAATATATGAAAATGATTAACTCCCACTAAACCACAAATTCCTCAAACTGTAAAACACCCATGTGAGCAACATGCTCATGAAAGACCTTGGGCGAAAGTCCTTTAGTTAGAGGATCTGCTATCATGGAGTTTGTCCCTAAATGTTCTATGGAAATCTGTCCACTCTGTACTCTTTCCTTAACAACTAGGAATTTAATGTCGATGTGTTTTGACTTAGTCGAACTTCTGTTGTTGTTGGAATACAATACAGCTGATTTGTTGTCACAATATAACTTAAGTGGTCTTTCAATGCCTTTCATAATTTGCAGCCCTGTGAAAAAATTTCTCAGCCATATTCCATGATTCGACGCCTCATAGCATGCTACAAATTCTCGCTGCCATAGTGGATGAAGCCGTAAGGGTTTGCTTGACACTGCGCCAAGAAACCGCACCACCTGCTAACATGAAAATGTAACCTGAAGTGGATTTCAAACTATCTTGACATCCTGCAAAGTCCGAGTCAGAAAACCCAGCGATCTCCAACTGGTCTGACCTCCTGTATGTGAGCATGTAATCTTTTTTTCTCTTTAAATATCTCATGACCCTTTTTGCTGCTTTCCAATGGTCCATTCCTGGATTGTTTAAATATCTGCCTAGAACCCCAACTATGTATGTTATGTCTGGACGCGTACATACTTGGGCATACATCAAACTCCCTACAGCTGATGTATAGGGAATCTTTTGCATTTCCTCAATTTCCAAATTTCCCTTTGGGCACTGATTGAGACTAAACTTGTCTCCCTTAGCAACTGGAGTATCCCCGGATTTACATTCATGCATGCCAAACCTTTTAGGAATTTTTTCGATATAGCTCCTTTGTGATAATCCTAAAATACCCCGACATCGATCTCGGTGTATCTGAATTCCTAATAGAAAAGACGCATCGCCAAGATCTTTCATTTCAAAATTCTTTAATAAAAATTTCTTGGTTTCGTGCAATATGCCTATATCATTAGTGGCAAGTAGAATGTCATCAACATACAAGATCAGGAAAATATACTTACTCCTCTTAAACTTGTGATATACACAATCATCAACAATATTCATCTCGAAGCCAAATGAGAGAATGACTTGATGAAATTTATAGTACCATTGACGAGATGCTTGTTTTAGTCCATAAATGGATTTTGTCAGTTTGCAAACCATACTCTTTGAATCTCCCTGCACAAAATTTTCTGATTGCACCATATAAATCGTCTCATCAATGTTGCCATTAAGAAACGCCGTCTTGACATCCATTTGATGAAGCTCCAAATCATAATGTGCTACAAGAGCCATGATTGTCCTAAAAGAGTCTTTCGATGAAACTGGAGAGAAAGTCTCTTTAAAATCAATCCCTTCCTTTTGGGTATAGCCCTTAGCTACCAGACGAGCCTTATACCTTTCCACATTACCTTTAGAATCCCATTTGGTCTTAAATATCCACTTGTAACCAATGGGTCTCATACCTTCTGGTAATGGGACAAGTTCCCAAACCTTATTGTCTTGCATGGACTTATACTCCTCCTTCATTGCTTCAATCCACTTTTCAGAGTTAGAACCTTGCATGGCTTGACGGAAGTTAACTGGGTCATCTTCCATTATACCATTTTTTTCCTCATGTTCCTGAAGAAATACCATGTAATCATCCGAAATAGCACTTCTTCTTTCTCTAGTGGATCTCCGCAAAGTTATTAGCTCATGATGCACAGGTTCTTGAGGATCTTGAGTTTGTTCTTCATGAACAACCAAATCATCTTGAGTAAGGGGTTCATTAACAATGCCTTGTGGAGGTTTCAAACTTACTTTATCAAAAGTAACTGTTTGAATCGGTTCTGGAATTGTTACTGATTCTTCCTCCAAGACAAAGTTCCTGATTTTATTCTTCCCCCCAAACTCAATATCCTCAAAGAACGTAGCAGTTCCCGTCTCAAAAATTGTCTTTAATGTGGGATCATAAAATTTATATCCCCTGGATCTTTCAGCATAACCAATAAAATAACTACTTACTGTTCGGGAGTCCAATTTCTTTTCATTTGGCTTATAAGGCCTTCCTCAGCTGGACATCCCCACACATGAAAATGCTTCAGACTAGGTTGTCGCCCAGTCCAAAGCTCATAAGGTGTTTTGGTTGCTGCTTTAGTTGGTACTCTGTTCAGAATATAAGTTGTCGTCTTTAGTGCCTCTCCCCAGAGTGACTCTGGTAAGGTGGAATGACAAATCATACTCCTGACCATATCTTTAAGAGTTTGATTTTGTCTTTCAGTTACACCATTCATGCTAGGTGATCCCCGCATGGTATACTGTGGGACAATTCCACACTCCTCTAGGTACCTGGCAAAAGGTCCTGGACGCTGTTCACCTGACCCGTCAAATCTGCCATAGTACTCACCACCACGATCAGATCTGACTAACTTAATTCTTTTATTGAGTTGATTTTCAACTTCAGCTTTAAATGTTTTGAACACGTCTAGAGATTGTGACTTTTCATGTATAAGGAATAAGTATGCATATCGTGAGTAATCGTCTATGAATGATATAAAGTATTGTTGACCATTCCACGAAGGTGTAGGAAATGACCCACAAATGTCCGTATGTATCAACTCTAAGACGTCTGTAGCTCTATATCCACCTAATCTCTTCGCTTTGGTCTGTTTGCCCTTAATGCATTCAACACAAACATCAAAGTTTGTGAAGTCAATGGACTCTAAGATTCCAGTTGACACAAGTCGTTCAATTCTATTTTTAGAGATGTGACCTAAGCGTCTGTGCCATAATGCTCCTGAGTGAGTATCATCAATTTTACGTTTAGTACCCCGTGATTCTGTATTAAGGGTTTCGTTATAGGTGGTCACAGTATCAAGTAAATACAAATTATCATAAGGCAAAAGTGAACCAGTTCTAACAATATCTGAATTAAAAGACAAACTGAACTTATTGTTTCCAAATGAACACAAATAACCTAATTTGTCCAGATAAGAAACTGAAACCAAATTCTGTCTAAATGACGGCACAACAAAAGTGTCTTTTAAATCCAAATAAAAACCAGTACTTAATAATAATTTAAAATGCCCTATAGCTTCCACCTCTACCGATTTGCCATCTCCAACATATATCCATCTTTCAGAATCAATTGGCTTCCGGTAGCTTAGGCAACCCTTTATAGAAACACTGATGTTAGTAGTTGCACCTGAGTCTAGTCACCAAGTGTTACTAGGTACTGACGCTAAATTGACTTCAGAACATACCAAAATAGGAGACATACTTTTGAGGATCGGAACATAATTTAAATTGGCAGATACATAAACAATTGTAGCTAAATTAAAAACAAGAGAAATAAATTAATTATGCTCACATTATAAAAATAAATAATTATAAATAAAATATATATTCAAATAATGGTTTAACCCATCTCAAGACATCCAATGCACCATCAATATCAAGTCTTTGGACAGGTAATATTAACTGCTAGAGGTATCTTGTTGTAATAATCAAACATTGACAATAAAGCACGTCCAACAACAAACCAGTCTTTGGATTGATTTATCATCGACAAAGCAAATCCTTATAATTATCACATGTTTATCATTATAGGTGTGTATGTAATTCGGCCAAATATTAATCTTCCTTTGGGCCGACTAATACTCGCATGAATATACACAAACACTAACATTCAATATTTTTTACGAACTACCCAATTCAAAAGAGGTTACTTTGGTAACTTATTGACTCAATTTGTTCACAAAAATATTAAACTACCACAAAATTTGAATATTATACAACAAAACCAAATTTTGATTATTTATTTATATATATATAAAAAAAAATTATATGGCGCGGAGACCACCACTACAATTTGTAAAACAATTATTCGGGAAGGGCCAGGGGCATTTATCAATTTTCCCTAACCCCAAATACTGTCACCGCCAAACCAAACCAACACGTGTTCTTCCCACTCAAACCTTTCTTTTTATCCCCATCATTGTGTCAGTGGGGTCCACTTCCAAAAGTCTCTCCATCAGTCTAATCTCACCTCCCAAATTCAATATCTCTTATAAGCCCTTGCAGGCATGGGCCCCGCGCTGAATTAGCCAAGAACTCCTGAGTAATTATCCCATCCGTGACGGTCCAGGCGTGAACCCAAGAAATGTTGCGGGCAGTGTCACAGCCCTCGACGATGACAGTAGAGCCAAAGGCGGCGATGGATTGCGAAATGGATCGGAAGGTTTCGGCGGTGGAATCACCGGTGAGCATGCGCATCAAAAACTAGTGTGATGGCGGACCATGGAACCACCACTCGAGGTCGACAGCGACGATCTTGACGACGGCGGCGGAGTCGCCAGAGTTTAGGGCGTCATACAGTGCGAGCACCAACCGCTTGTTGTTGGAATCAGCCTCCGAAGCACTTGCCTCGTGATCCAGTGTCCAATGAAGACGAAGGAGCGGTGTCTCCTCCACGAGCAGAAGCAGTTTGGGGATTTCATCCTCAAATTCGAAATTAGGTTTTAAAATTGGGGATTTTACCCCAAATTTAAATTTAGGGTTCGCAAAATTTGGAGATTATTCTCCACGTGAATTCTTAAATCTCAATTTTGTTAAATCTAATTTCCAAATGCAAACATGAATCAAGTATGGGTTGCTCTGATACCAATTGTTAGGTAAACTGATAATTAAATGATCTTCATTCTAATGATCAATCATATATATATATAATCCCATACTGTAAACATGTTATAAACTAAATGCGAAAGCGTACCTGAATTGATCATAATGACGATATCCTTTGCAGAGCACTTTTGATTTGATCTTATGGTCTTCCACTTGAAGAGCACCTGTATTTCCCTCTTGATTTTCTCTCTTGATGGGGATAAAAAAAAAAGAATGGGACTGTAATTACGTTATGTCTACGTGCTCTCAGAAGGGGACCATGACCCCTTAAAATAACAAAAATTAGGTTAATTAATTTTATTATTTCTAATTTGGCCCCTCATCAAATTAGAAATTGCTCTATGGTCTCTACACAATTTTATTTTCATGACATATGCCTTTAGCCAAACCTTTTTAATTTAGTCGGATCACTTTATTATTTGGCTTAATAAATAATGACTCTAACACATTTAAATATGTATCATATATATACATAACCCAAATTTTTTTTCAACATTTCTTACCGCTTTGTTTCTCATACAATTGATAAAATAAATCTTAAGAATTGGATTACACAGAGTAGGGTTTGGTTGAATATCATTGAGTTAATTACATAGGTTAAGGTTCTTACAAAGATACGTGGTGTATGTTAATTGTCTACTTTTGACTAGAAGTTTCCTCGTGCAATGTTGAGATTAGCCAAATAAAATCTAACTAACTTTGTCAAACCTATTCTTACACAATTTTAAACATGACATTTTATTACATTTATTTACTTAAGTTTACTTAAAAAATCATAAATTTTCCATCTATTATTATTATTTATTATTATTATTATTATTAATATTTAAAATCTAAAATGTATGTTTTATATGTTTATTTTAAAGAGATGAAAGTAATATAAGTTTTTCAGAAAAATACAACTAATAAATGTTAAGAATTTTACATGTACACAAAACTTATTTGATTTAATTTTTTAAGATAACGACTTCCCTTTTTTTTCAATCTTAATTGTGAAAGCATGTACATTAAATGTAACTATATCGTGTGTGTATATATATATATATATATATATATATATATATATATATATATATATATATATTTTTTTTCTCTCTTTAATATTTTCTTTCCATTTTATTTTGTTACTATAATTTTAATTTTTATAAATGATTGCATGTGTAATAAAATAAATTTATGATCATTCATATAACTATATTAATTTGTTTAGAGTGTATTTGTAAATAAGATTATTTATTAGCCTTAATTAATTAGACACAATATAGTGAGATTTTAAGGGAAATATGAGGTGAACACAATATAGTGAGAAGGTAGAAAGTGACAGCGGAAGGAGTTTTGGGACATAGGATGCTAGGGTAGGGGATTGTGAGGTTGAGTGATTTGATGTGACACCAAAAGCTTGTAGCTGAGGGGCCCCACCGAAGCTACAATTTTAAAGTTGTCGAAGTTGTAAATGCAGGCGCGAATGCCACGTGTTGGAGACAATGGTTTGGCTCTGCAACCGAACTCGAACCTTGGTTTGCTTCCGTGCAGTGACAGCTTAATTAATAAATGCTAACGTGTCAGCACCTGCCACGCCATCACGTCACCTCACTCACCCCATTTTCTGTTCCCATCACTACCTTTTCCTCTTCATCAACTCTTGTAGATGTCCTTTCAATATTAGTTAAAAACTAAATTTTTCTATTTATATTTTTAGAAAAATTTATTGTCCCTTTTCCTTTCATCTTTTATATATTAACTGTATTTTTAGAAAAAGAAAAAAACTCTTAACTAATTTCATATGTTTATATATTTCTGTACAAAATGTTATTCACAGACAATAACTATGGAAAGCTTAACCCAAAAATAGGTACCGAATATCTTATTTTTGAGTGGTGTAAATTAAAAATTGTTTTTCGTATTACACATTGTATAGGATTTACGTTTAGTTTGTTTCGTAAAAATTTTTGTGGACTGAGTAAGATTAAAACTATGATTTATTTGGTTAGTAATTTTGGCATACCTAATCTGATGGGCCTATAAGGTGAGATTGAGGGAATGTAATAATGGACTAATTTATTTTTCAAATGAGGTTTATGTGCAAAAAATAAAATGAATTATAATTTAAAATATTATATTTTTATATTGTATTATTAGAATATATAAATATGATAATATTACACTTTAAAGTATAAATATTTATAAGTTAAATTTGAATTATTTATTATAATTAAGTATTTTCATATATAATAATTTTTTAAAATTTATCTAATAAAATTTTTTAATTAATAAATAAAAACATAAAAAAATATTTAAATAATTATATATTTTTAAAAATATATATAAAATAAATAAAAATTAGTACGTTATTAACTCACTTTTCAGTAAAGGAGTCGCTGTAATTCATAAAAATTAAAAAATTATGGCAAATTAATCCATTCTATCTATTTTTAATGAGTCAAAGGCTCAATGGTCAATACAGAACATCCTGATCTTGTTTACCCATTAATATACAAAAGTGAAAAAAAAAATTAAAATATATTTATAATTTACAGTAATTAGCACAATTAAAAAAAAAAAGACATACTCTTCTTTCACATAAAAATAAAAAAAATATATATTTACTTTACTCAACAAAATATATTTTCAACCTAATCAAATTATATTATAAATATTTTTTATTTTATTTTATGTTTCTAATTTAAATAATATTATTTTTCATTTATTTTCTCTCAACTTTTTCAGTTCTTCAATTTTCATCATCCAATTTACACTTTGCCAAGTAAGTGTGTCATTTTAAAAAAAAAAAAAAAAGAAGGAAAGAAAGAAAGAAAGTGGGTTATCTATGTTTAATTTTCATGAAACTTTCTTAACATGATTTAGTTTTCAAGTTCTATATGCGATTCATTGTACATGATAAAACTATGTATATTGCATTTTGCTTTCATATGATTGATTTCATAAATATGCAAAACATATTTTTCTCTTAAAAATAACTTAGATTCCTATAAAATGTATGATATTTGTTTGATCGAAACTCTTGACTACCAATAATTTGCAATATTTTGGATTTTTCATATACAAATATCAAAATAACTTTAATTTTTTGAAAAATAGATAAGTTTGATTTGAAAGTCTAAAAGATATATCAGGTTAAATCAACTAAAATATGAGTCTAGGCCAAATTAATTTATAAATTTATGAATTAGGTTATTTTGTATAATAATAATTTAAAAAATATATATTATTTTATTATATTATATATATATATATATATATATATATATATATTTTTTTTTTACTCAAATATTAAGAGTGAGAGACTTTTCATTTATTTTTATAGTTTTGATTTTATAATTTCATAGTTACGATGGATTATTTAGATCATTAAATTAGTAAAAAATTAGATGATAAGGAAAATAATAAACCTCTAACTCTAATTGATCTCCTATTATAAATTATATAAAAATATAAATCAACTTTATTAATATAATTTAAATCTTAAAAATATATTTTTTGTTTTTAATTTTTTATTTAAAATTAAATTTACATTTTTTAGGTTAATTCTTTTTTTATAGAGATAATTTAATTTTAAAAAAATCAATTAAGACAAATTAGTTCATTGATTCGTTTGAAAACATAAGCTACTCTAGAAAAGAAGTTTAAATAGAGTTTCTAAAATAAACTTTTAAAGTAATTTCCCAATAATTTAAACATGTTCTTTAAAAAATAATAATAAATAAGATATAAAAATAAATAAGTTAAGTGGATAAAGACATTGAATGTATAATGAGTTAACTTAATCAGAGAAATATATTTCATCTCATTTATTAATAGTTTTATCATAATCAACAAAATTACACAAAAGTACATTAAACCATTCTAGTTATCAATCCAAATATTCCTCCCAAGATTAAGTACATTAGTATCATTTACTATCGATCTTTCCTACAAGAATAATTGTAGAAGTAGTATAATCACTAGAAAAGGAGAAACAATAAATACTCATAAGTAAGGTTTTATTTTACCGGGTGAATGAGATAATAATTATTTTTCTTTTTAAACATTCTACAAGAAATACTCAATAAGAAGATTCAACAAAAGACTAGCATGATTATATAATGATGTGTTCTCTTTAGTCATTGAAGTTTTCTTTTTATAAACTTCAAAATGTGACTTTTAAAACCTTTACTTTTATTATTTTTCATAAATATTTTTAAATAAACTAATATTCCTTTGGTATTCTATGCATGAAGTCTCACTTTTGATATGTTTGGATATTTTTTAAATTTTTAGTTAAAATATTTTCCTTATAAATCTTTATTTTTTTCTTGATTCATGTTATATTTCATATAACATATTACATGTTTCCTTTTCTACATGAACATGATCACTAGAGAAAAATATTTTCTTTGTTTTTGAATAAATCATGATGTACTTGAATATTTTTCATCTTCATTTAGAAAGTTTTGATATTATCAAAATTCTTACTCAAATATTTTTCTTGAAAGTCTTTGATTTTTATATGTGGCAGATTCTAAACTAGGACAACTTAGGAAGTTATATCACTATAAGAAAAACACCAAATAGTGACCGAAATTAGTGACTGAAAAATTCAGTCACTGATAATGACTCGAATCGATGACTCGATTTCCCTTTTTATAATTAGTGACTGATTTAGTGACTAAAATTTCAATCACGAGATATCGGTCATTGATTCGATCATCGAATCGGTCATCGATTCGATCACTACTAGAAAAATGGTCAATAGTGACCGAAAGTGGTGACTCGAATTTTTTTATATTTAGTAACTCGATTTAGTGACTAAATTTTCAGATCACTAAAAAAATAATTTTTAAATTGATAACTATTTTTCATTTATATAAATATTTTATTTAAAATATTTTAAATATAAATCTACTTAATAATTTAAAATAAGTGATAACATTGTTAATAACATTATAAAAATTTTAAAAAAATAGTTTACTAACTTATTAAATAATTTAGTAATATAATTATTTAATTTTATTTTTTAATTTAGCATGTGAATAAAAAAATTAAAATTGATTATTAAATTAGTCACCGAATCGGTCATTGATTCGGTCACATCGAATCGATCATCTGATTCGATCATCGAATCGATTATCGAATCGGTCACCGAATCGATCATCGAATCGATCACTGATTCGGTCATCGAATCGGTCACTAAATCAATAATTAAATTAATTATTAATTTAGTCTCTTTATATATATATATATATATATATATATATATATATATATATATATATATATATATATTACTTGTATGTTAATAAAAATGTATTTCAATGTATTTATAAAAAATTAAAATTATTTTAATTACTGAATTGATATTTTAAATTTATATTAATATCTTGGATAATTTAATAGTTGGATATATATTTTAAGTTTATATTAGTCATTTTTATATAAAAGTGTAAAAATAAAGTGAACTTATTTTAAAATTTAATTAAACATAATAATATAATATAGTATTAACCATAAATATGTGAAGATTTAGTTAGAAATTAATTTTAAGTTTTATTGTTTTTATTTAAAAAAATCGTTAAAAAAATTTAAAATAATTAATTAAAGTAAAGAATTTTAATTTAATAAATGTGTTAATATTATTAGAAGAATTAAATTTATATTAATAATTATATAAAATTATAGATATATTAAAATTTAAATTATTGGTAATTTTTTTAATTATTAAGCTAAAATTTGATAATATTAATAAATTAAAAATAATATATATATATATATATCACTTTAATTTTTTTAATTAAAATTAATTTCATAAAAAAATTAATATTTGAAAATTAAAATGCAAAAGTATATATATTTATCCTTTATTTAATTATACTTTTACACCTAAAAAAGAAAAAAATAAAATTTTCTTTTATTAATCATTTTTATAAAATAAAAAAATATATAATAATTACTTTTATAAAAAAAAATTTAACGTTCTTGATTCTTTAACATATTTGTTTTAACCGATACTGACAACGTTTATATCAATTAAAACACTTTACAAAAAATCTTCTAAGTTGATTTAATCGATTGTTTCGCGATTCAATCGATTGAAATACTCGCAAAACTTTCTCGTAAAACTTTTCAAGTTATTTTAACTGATAAAAATAAGTTTTAATCGATTAAAATGCTGTGCAGAAATTGTTTTAATCGATTGAAACGAGATTTAATCGATTAAAATAGTTCTGATCGGTCATAACCGCATTCTGATCGATCATAATTGAAAAGATATAATAGCGGTTCCAGGTTAACCGCTATCTAAGTGAGCTTTAAGAGCGGTTCCTGTGTAACCGCTATCTAAAATGTATCTCGCTTGAGCGACACTCTTCTCGCTCGAGCGAAACGCCCTGCACAAAATTGGCATTCTCGGGTTGTATTTAGCTTGAACGACTCTAGTATCGCTCGAGCGATATTTGATTCTGATCGATTAGATTTTCGAAATGATCGATCATATTTGATAATTTTTTCAAATAATTAATTATAATTGATTAGTTTTCTAAATTATTGATTAGAATTGATTAGTTTTTCAAATAATAGATTAGAATTGATTAATTTCTAAAATATATACTAAAAAATTATAATTAAAAATATAAATTAGTTAAGAATATTGACTATTGTAAAGATAAAGTAGAACATGGGAGGAAATGAGGATGATAATATAATGATAGAACTTACAAAAATGTAGAATTGAGAAGTTTGAAACAAATAAAATTAAGAAAATAGATATTTAATTACACTTTTAATAAATTTAAGATAATACTAGTTTTGATTTTTATTTTTAAATATTTATTTTAATTATTTAAAACAGAGAAACTATAATTTTAGTTTCTAGCTACTTGAATTTAAAGAATTAAATTTATTATTATTTAATCTTTTAATTTGTAGAATTAAACTCAATATAATTGTTAAAAATACTTTGTAGAGGCATTTGAGAAAGCTTTTGTCAAAATACTTTGTTTTTAATTGTTAAAAACATTTGTAGAGGCATTTTGCAAAATCTTTTAAGTGAAGAAACCTCATGCAACGAAATCTTTTAATTTTAGTATTAAAAATTTAAATTATATTTTATTAAATTAAAATAGTTACAATATATTTTTTTACTTTGAGAATGAACAATATAATTAAACTCAAAATTGACAATATTATAATATATTTTTGAACTCTTTTGGATTAATTTTTTTTCCTAATTTTTGATAAAGTTAATTTTAATATTTAAAAGTATTTAACATTTTGAATTACGAAAGGTTTTCTCTAATAGCAAATTTAAAAACATAATATTCAAAAAAATAGTTAATGTAAGTTTTCATTATGCATAATTGAGAAGATATGATAGCGGTTCCACGTTAACCGCTATCTAAAGTATAATTTAGATAGCGGTTAATGGTTAACTCGCTATTAGAAGTGCAATTTTAAGAGCGGTTCTTGTGGAACCGCTTTCTAAAATGTATTTCGCTTGAGCGACAATATTCTCGCTCAAGCGAAACGCCCCTGCACAAAATTGGCATTCTCGGGTTGTATTTCGCTTGAGCGACACTACTCTGCTCGAGCGAAATACGATTCTGATCGATCATAACTTGAAATGATCGATCATAATTGAGAGGATATAATAGCGGTTCCCTTATAACCGCTATCTCGAAGTGTATATTAGATAGCGGTTAAGGCTTATACGATATCTGAAGTGTATTTCGCTTGAGCGAGACTACTCTCGCTCAAGCGAAATCCGATTCTGATCGATTATATTTTCAAAATGATCGATCATATTTGATAATTTTTTCAAATAATTAATTATAATCGATTAGTTTTCTAAATTATTGATTAGAATTGATTAGTTTTTCAAATAATAGATTAGAATTGATTAATTTCTAAAATATATACTAAAAAATTATAATTAAAACTATAAATTAGTTAAGAATATTGACTATTGTAAAGATAAAGTAGAACATGGGAGGAGATGAGGATGATAATATAATGATAGAACTTACAAAAATGTAGAATTGAGAAGTTTGAAACAAATAAAATTAAGAAAATAGATATTTAATTACACTTTTAATAAATTTAAGATAATACTAGTTTTGATTTTTATTTTTAAATATTTATTTTAATTATTTAAAACAGAGAAACTATAATTTTAGTTTCTAACTACTGAATTTAAAGAATTAAATTTATTATTATTTAATATTTTAATTTTAGTATTAAAATTTTAAATTATATTTTATTAAATTAAAATAATTACAATATATTTTTCTACTTTGAGAATGAATAATATAATTAAACTCAAAATTGACAATATTATAATATATTTTTGAACTCTTTTGGATTAATTTTTTTCCTAATTTTTGATAAAGTTAATTTTAATATTTAAAAGTATTTAACATTTTGATATAATGAGCATGATAATATAATGATAGAATTTACAAAAATGTAGAATTGAGAAGTTTAAATTTTTTTTTAAGAAAATAGAGATTTAATTATACTTTTAATAAATTTAAGATAATACTAGTTTTTAAACCTTTTTCTAATATTGTTTTTTAAAAATATAATATCATTTTTAATATTTTATAGATTTTATATTTATATATTTATAAAAGTAATTGGATTAAATTTATTATCCTCTCATATATTATTATACATTTAGCGTAATTTTAGTTTATTTAAAAATTAGAATACAAATATACTATACCAATATACCATTATATTATTTTCATTGTATATAAATTACAAAATTAATAATTTGTATACTATACTATACTAACATATTATTTGTATACTATACTAATAGTATAATATACTATATTATAATATTATTTGTATACAAAACTAATATCTTTATATATAAATATATAAATATGGAAAGATATAAATATATGTAAAAATATAAACATATAAATATATATAAATATGTAAAGATATAAACATATATCTTTAATATTTTGTAAATGTAAATATAATTTATATATATTTTTAAATCTTTTTCTAATATTTATTTTTAAAAATATAATATTATTTTTAAAATTTAATATTTTTTTTTCAAATATATAAATATATAAAGATATAAATGTATAAGGATATAAATAAATATATAAATATATAAATATATCAATATATAAAAATATAAAAATATAAATATATTAATATATAAATATATCAATATATATATATATATATATATATATATATATATATATATATATACAAATATATCAATATATCAATATTATCCCCTCATATATTAATATACATTATGCTATATAAATATATCAATATATCAATATATCAATATATAAATATATCAATATTTAAATATATCAATATTTAAATATATATTAAAATATATAAATATATTTTTATTTATAGATTTTATATTTATATATTTATACGGATATACATTTATTTGTATATAAATATAATTTATTTGTAAGTTATTATTAAAAGATCCTAATAGCTCGGTGGTTGGAGTTTCAGATCTCCAACTCTAAGGTATCGGGTTCGAATCCTGACAATGACAATAAACCACCTAATAATAAGTTAAACTAAATAAATATAAATAAAAACTTAAATAAGCAAAATATAATATAATTAAGAGATAGGGAAAATAAATAATAAATATAATAAAAATGTAAATAAATAAAAATAATTAAATTTGTTATTGATTAACTTTTTCATTGATTTAGTGACCGATTCAGTGACCGATTTGGTTATATATAATCGGTCACTGTTTTAATTAGTAACCGATTTTGCACATTTAGTGACCGAATTTTCGGTCACTATTTGGTGTTTTTCTTGTAGTGTATGGATATCTTGATAATTGGATGAATGGTAAGTTAATGTGTCCAACTGATGTTTGTAAGCCCGTGTTATATTCATATGTGGTCCAAAGGTATGAGATCTCAACTAAAAACACAAATCATAATAATAAGGACATGATGTTTTGGGTTTAGGGTTCATAAAGGTTAAGTTTGGTCAAAATAGTAAAAGATGAGCCATCTTAGTATAATTAACTAGGTAGATTCAAATGTAATATATGTATGCATGCAAATGTTCATTATACAGTATGTTATAACATGTCAATATGAAATATATGTAGGTTTGCACTACCAATTATATGTCACTTTATAAAGGTCAGTCCAAGTAACAAGATTTAAGATTAAGTTTGTAAGTCAATATAAATTACTTGATCCTTCACCATTACCAATTATAAGTCTATAATTCACTTTTGAACATGATTCCATATGAAATGATGTTTAATTTTTATACACTAAACTCTTGAATATAAAAATTAACACTTAGATAGAATAATTACAATAGTGTTATCACACATAATAGGAATGTTACTTTCATAAATATTGTAATCTTCTTGATGATTCTTTATCCACAACAATTGAATTAATTGGTTGGCATTGATTTATTTATTATTTTGACGTTCTTGCTTAATTTTTATATGATATACTTACCACACATTCTTCACAACTTAATCATGTTTATAATCATCATCAAAATCATGAATTTTGTCTTTGATTCAAACCATCTTCCCCTTCTTGTTAATAATAAATATTATTAGTTTTGTAATAAATTTTGATGTGACCATACGCATGAAAAATTTATGTAGATTCATGTATGCATGTGTCAGTATGATACCAAATTTTACCTAACTAGTTGTATATGCATGCATATAATAACTTTTGTGAATCATGTATGTGGATCATCCGTATCCTCCCACTTAATCAATAATTTTCATAAAATTTCTCCCATGATTTAACAAAACTACATTTTCGTTCATTACACGTATTAAGACATTGCTTGAAAATAACTAGTGGTAGGAATTTTTTGCAAAAGTAGTTAGTATTATTGATACCAATAGGATTTCTTGAATAATTTGTTAATGTCAATTAAAAATATAGGTTATAATAATAAGGACATGTCATCTTGGGTTTAAAGTTCATAAAAGGTTAAATATGGTCCAAATAGTAAAAGATGAGTACTGTTTAATGCTTGAACTTCATGAAAGCATCAAATTTATGTTTCATCATAAAACTCACATCATTTTGAGTAATTATCAGTGATGGAGAGAAAATACCTTTCCTCAAACATTGTAAAACTCTTTTTAGAAAAATAAAATTCAAATCCATTATTCAAGTTCAATATTTAACCTTCTTTCATATTTGCTTATGCATGAGCATTGTTTAATGCTTGAACTTCATGAAAACATCAAATTTATATTTCATCATGAAACTCACCTCATTTTCAGTAATTATCAATGATAGAGAGAAAATACCTTTGACCTCTTAACAATTTAACTCTTAGAATATGATTCTTTTTAGTACAAATACGTTCCATGAAAGTTTTGATAGGATAGTTGGATTTTAGAGGAAAAGAGAATATAGAAAGGCAAAATTATCATTTTTAATAAATGCTCCCTAATTTAATGAACTCCCATAATGTAAGATTGCAATATTTACTTATTCTTTTATGTAATTACATAAGAATTTTTTAATTTAAAAAAATATTAGCCCTCCCTTATTTATTTATTTTTTAATTCTACTTAAACATAATGTTGTCATGTAATATAACGATGAAAGTATATAACGCTTTCAAGTTGTATAGGAGAGTGAAAAAAATCACACACACATATATATATTATTACATAATTTTTTTTATATTTCTTTTAAATTCGAAATGGTTATTTTTATCCTAATATTCTACTATACTATTTAACTTTTATTGGGTTGAATAAAATGTAAAACGATAATTTCAAGTGATATTTATTAGTGTTTATTATATAGTAAAAGATACAAGATTTGTAAAATAAATGTTGATTACTTATCTTCAAATGAATTTTAGAGATAAAAATAATTATTTCAAATTTTGGAAGGGCAAAAAAAGAAAATTCTTATGAATTTTAATCAAAACTATCTTATAATAAAAAGAATAATTACAATTTTAAAAATGAAAAATATAAAAAAATCATAAGACTAAAATTAGAATTCAGTCGTTATACAGAAATTAAAAGTATATTTAAATTTAAATATTTATAAATAAAAAAGAATGATAAAAAAATAAAATAAAAACATGGGTAAGAAGAAAGATATGATGATAATCATGCATACACAAGGCTAGCTGGCCATTAATGCAACGAGGCATTCAGAAGGAAAAAGAAGCTCTATTATTGTACTAACAAAGGACAAAGGTTGAAACAAAGTTGTTCAAATAAATTTTAGAGTTTTAAAGCAATTTTGAACAATTGTCAAAGAATGAGCACTGCAAGAAAAACAGCTATGCCAATTTTGTTTTCTGGTCTCCTACATGGATTATGTAAATATTATTTTTAGGAAATAGTATGCAAAATTCTGTGCAACTTAAAACCAAACGAAATAATTTTGTGCAACGAATATAGATAAGATTACAAATACTTGCAATAATTTCACCTTCATGGATCACAACTACTTATAACAAAAGCACAAGCCCAATGATAGTACTCAATAATTATCGTAATATCGTTTTGGTTGTTGGACCAAGCAAAAACCTTTTCATTGATTTCCCTTTCTCACATCATCAAGGATGATTGAATTATACAAGCGTGCAATATTATGATTTGGGGAATTTATTTTAGATTTTCCAAAAAGATATTTTGTAAAATTAGCGTTGGAAGAATTAAAATTAAAATTGATTTATATTTTAAATGTATAAAAAGAAAACATGTTTAAATATGTACATTGGATCTTCAAGAAGTTTTGGGCATAATACTATGAGAGAAATACCATGAAGTTTCCTTTCAAAATAAGCACCACACCTTAGCATAAGCATACTCCAAATAAGTCTTCTCGACCAGACAACCACGGTCAAAGCAACTACATACACCTTAACATAGCTTTTTATCACTTCCCTCTCCTTCGGTCCGAGGAGCCAGAGAAAATGTAGCAAGCCGGTCCAAGGAGCTAGTGTACTGATAAAAAATAAAATAAAAAATCTTCTTTTTAAATAAGAAGGTATGAAGAAAATCTTGAGAGGGAGGGTGTGACGAAAAAGATCCTGTTCAAGGTGAGAGCAATGATGAAATTTTGCATCGTCTAAAAATATAATAACATTATATTATATAGGTGAAGATAATTTTCATCATATTAAGTCGGTCTTATAAAATTAAGTTAGATATTTCATCGTTTCTAAGATATTATCAGAGTCAACTGTATCGATGTTGAAATATGAAAATCCCCCTCCAAGTGATGAGATGTGATAAAACAAATCCCCTTAAAATAAAGAGGTGCGATAAAAAAAAAAGTTCATTAATTAGGGATATAGATAAGTACAATCTTCACTATATTGAACCAATTTTGTAAAATTAAGTTTGGTATCTCACTATTTTAAAGATGTATAGAAGTAAGTCAATAGACTCTAAACATACCAATAAAGGGTTTTCACAATATGCCGAGGATAAATGAACTAGCATTTTCTTAGAATAATTTTAGAGAAATTGAGTATGCATAAAATATATGATGTGACTTTCTCTCTTATTTTATTCATGTATGTAAAGCAAAAATATAACCATATATCAAATATTAACATATCTCAATCATAACTACATAAATTAAAATTTAATAATATCATATTTTTTTCTTATTCTAAATAATAATAATTTTTTTAATACATACTTTAAATAAAAAATAAAGAACAAATAAAAAAAGAAAAAAAAAATGAAATATTGCATGTGTATTTCTCTTGTTGATTTATATGTCATACTTTTGAAGGAGAAACATTCATCTTAGCAACCTTGGTTTAACATGAGGTTTCTTGAGTAGGAATTTGAATATTGCATGATCAGAATAGATAGTAATGGTGAAGCAAAACAAACAACAACAAAATTATCTAATACAAACACAATAACAAAAAAACTCCTTCTTAGTGATAATATAATTCTCTTGAGTTGTATCAAGTGTGTGAGAGCCATAATCTATAACATAAAGATTTTACCAGCTTGTTATTACAAAATAGCACAAAGTGGTTGCTAAGTGGATGATAATTGAATTTTGGGAACATCAACAACTATTTCTGCATAAGGTTTCTAGGATTTGTATTGTGGTAGGGTGTCACTAGTTTTTGAAGTCATTTCTTCTAAGGTTTAATAATAGACTTCTAGAGTAAATTTATATTTCTATTGGTTTGTAGAACTCTGGTTGTTTAATGGAGTATTGGTTGGTGTAGTTAAGAACTGGATGTAACTTTTGTTAAGAGTGAACCAATTATAAATTTTGTGTGCATCTTTCTTTCTCTCTCTTTATTATAAATTTTGTAATCTTTACTTCTTGGTAAAAATTTTGAACATTTTGTGAAAAATACTAAATCCTATTATTATTTGATTAGATAAAGATTAATTCTAGACATATTTTTGAAAAACATATGATGGTTCAATTCAACTCGTCTTGAACTTAACCCCTTTATCCTAACAAACTTCAACACATATAATAGACATGTTGGAATCACAATGCAACAAAAAACTATATCAATGACAATGTCTGAAAATTGTGACAACTCTAAACCTATTCCTAAATATTAATCTAAATCTAAATCTAAATATCAGCAAGAAACATCTATACTATCAAAAGGTGGTGGTGGCTATTGAAATGGAATACGTTGAATTAGAATGTGATGGTGGGCTGGTGTAGGAATTGCAATAACATGATATGCTACTCTTTTCTTAACGCTTTCATTTAATGTTTTCATTTACTTGCTTTTATTACTATTTCTCTTAAAATAGTTTAATGTTCTCTTAAAATAGTTTAATGTTTTTCATTAGTTCATAGATTTAACTGGTTTCAATTTATTGTTTTCACAACCAACAATCAAAATTCCATTTTCTTCTAGCTTTTAACACTTGAAAATCAAAGTTTACAACACAAGAGTCAATGCGTATCAAGGACATAATATAGGTTAACCCTAGCATTGCATTAATTTTTGTTATTCATGTTTGATCATATTTAGGCGACAAGACGTGTAATGATCAAAATAGTGTTGATACAAGGGAGTAATTGGTATTATTGTGTTTTTAGACTTCAAGTTTCATTTCTAAAAGGTTAGTGTACATATTTGTTTATGATTTTGCTTTGCATTGATTGTTTGAGTTTCTATCAAAAGTTGAAAATATAAAAAAATTGCTTTTTATCTTAATTTTGCTAAATTGTTTGCTTGCTCGTTGAATGAGTATTTGTTTTTGTACTTATTTTTCAACATTACTTTATTTTTACTCATTGAAAATTAATTTGCTTAGTGAAAATCTTCGAGTGTTGTGTGATTTTGATTTTGTCCATTTTTTGCTTAACGGTTCCATTGTTCATTGAGTGTATTTTTTTTTAATACCTTAAGTTTTTTTCCTATTTGTTTTTTGCTTAACAATTATGTGTTTCGTCGAGCAATTTGTTATAATATTTGAGTTTCTATTACTTTTGCTTAGTAAAGACTTGTTTGCTTAGTGATTTTCGTATTTTTGAATTTGTTTACACTCTAGAATTATTTCGCCTAGCAATTTGTGAAGCGCTCAACGATTTGCTTTTCGCTTGAGTAATTCACTTAGAGAATAAGAATCCTCTCAATAAAATTAGTCTAGTAGCTTCTATTTTGTCATCTGCTGAGCAGAATCTCATGTAACTAATTTAACTGTTAATATGCTGAGTGAATGTGAAACCGTTGAACATATTAGTCAAATTTCAATTTTGCAAAATGTTGTATTGAGTTCTATTTTGTAACTATGGGCCTCGAATGGGTCTTGAACGCTTCATGTGTCTTTGCTGTTGTATAAATAAACATTTGAAGGTGTAGAAACATAAGTTAAGTTTTAGTCACAAATTAGTTCTTAGATTCTCTAATTTTCTCTAGTGATACTTAACTTCCAAGTCTGTTCATATATTTTATTGTACGAATAATGCAATGAAGTTTATCAATCAAGTTCTCCTTGATCATATTTGTTTCTTTTTCTCTTAATTATTCATTTTTACTTTCTTTTTTCATCTTCTACATCTTCTTCCACTCATTTTTTTACCGTTTTCATATTGTTCTTTGTGTTTCACTTGTTAATCATGTTCTAATTTATTTTTGTTGTTGATTCACCAATTAAAACTTGTTTTCTATGATTTAAATTTGATTCTTAATTATTCTAACCGATTATAATCCATTACAAATAATGTGATTGAGACTATTTGATTGAATGTCTCATTTACCTACAAATCAACTTACAGGGTTTAAGTGATTGATTGATTTAGGAATTGAGTTGTGAATACGAATTTCAAATGGATTGTAATTGATTTGAAATTGTTGTGGATTTGTTTTTGTGGTTGCAAGACACTTCCATAGAAATAAGTGATAAACATAAAAGCAAGTATATGATTGGATAATTAACACAGTTTCTTCATGTTGAATTATTGGCAAGCGTACCAAAATTATCAATCGTAGTATAGTATTTCGATAAAATAAAAGTCTATCCCACGAGGAACAGTTTCAATGAAAATTTCCAATTATGCTTACTAAGTATATTAAACAGATTGGGTTTTGCAAATAAGAGTTGAGTTGAATTTAAATGACAAAGAACTGTAAATTCTTGAGAAAATATCAATTAAAGGTACTTAGGATTGACTTCCTTCCTTATCCCTCTTTTGTAATGGCTAAATCAATTAAGAACGTCAATTAACCTAACAATGTTGATGCCACCTACTCAAATCATCCATGTTGATTCCTCACACATGAAATTCATAAGAAAACTTAATAAATGTTGATTCCTCACACAATTAAGAGATTTTCCAGTATTAGGGTTAGGGTTAGGGTGTTTAAGCACTTGATACATTCATTCCATTCCTGAAAATTAACGTAACAAATATTTTTACCGTGATCTAGGGTTCAAGATATATTTTCCAATCATACCTCAAACAATCAAGAATAAATCATTCCAAAGCATAAAGGATAAGAATAACAACATCAAAGCATAGATTAATATATAAAAATATCACCATGATACAAAAGAGTTCAAAGAAAGTGCACCGAATCCTAAGAGAATGAAGTTAGCCACTCATGTTGGCCATTACAATGCTCCAATTGATGAAGAAGTGTAGAATTGATGAGGATTGGACAAAACCCTAACAGTATTCGTGCCTCCTCTCCTCCAAGACTGCTTGCTTTTCTCAAAACACAACTTATCTTTTTATAAGAGAATTTGGGTCGGGCCTTGCATCATTCATTCGCTTAAGCGCTCTTCTTTCTTTCAATTTTACTCCAATTATGCTCCTTACTATTGTATCAAGGTATTCTCAAATTCATCCTATATTGGGAGAAAAATATATTAGAATTAACATAAGTTAAGTGGTTTTATAACAATTCAAGGCATAATTATATCAACTTTTTACCACTTAACAACTCCCCCCAACCTAGAATCTTGCTTGTCCCAAGCAAAGTAGTTTTTCCAAAACAAAATCATCACCTATTATCTCTTTCTCTTCTAGAACCACAACATAAAAATTTTCAGGGGTGATGCTCACAACTCCAAATGAAAATAGAACACATAAGTATTCAAGTTATAGAAACTAACAAAGAATAATTAGTCCTCAACTATCCTCAGAGAAGCATGATCTCTCAAATAGAGTTATATATACTCATCTCTAATTCTCAATGGTAATTGTTTATCTCATTCAATCACTTTATTTAGACAATCCAATATTGATAATTATCTTCAAGAAATCAACAATTATTAAACAAGACTTAAATCAAAAGGTCTTTTGAGGCTTGTAATGGGGCTGGGCTAAGAAAGAATTATTGGTTTTTCTGGGATATACAAAAATATTTAAGAAATTCAACTCATATGAATGATTCTTGATTAACAATTCCTCAAGTCAGGTTTCAAACTTCATGCTTTTGTCCCTAACACAATGACAATGAGTTAATAATCTCACAAGTTATTACCCCCTTTTGACTTTTTTTTTTTTTTTTTTTGCATGTATCCTTTTTTTGGCTTTGTAAATTTTTAAGCTTTGTTTTTCCTTTTTCTTTACACTTTTTTTTTAACAATAACACCCCAACAATACCTGTAGGACAACAAACAATACCCAACAATAGGAAAAATAGTGACATTCATACTCATTTCTTTTCTCAAATATAGGAAGGTAGATAAATAGTGTTTAGGCTTAAGGGTTTTGTTTAAGAAACAATATTATTTTTGGCTCAGAAAGGGTTCAAATGGATGTCCTAAAATTAATGCAGGGTTGGTTATTTGACTCTAGTTTAAATCTACTACAAAGAAAAAATATGCCTTTATCATTTTAAGTCTTCCCAACATGCAATCACATCAAAGAATAAACCAATATCAGTTATCATCACAAAGTGTCTATTCTAAGACAATATTTCTTGTCTTTCGGTTGTTGTACAACTTCAAACAGATTAAAATTAACTTCATCATCTCCACTTCTAATTTTCAACTTGCCCATGTCAACATCTATAATTACTTTGGCAGTCTTCATAAATGGCCTTCCCAGGATCAATGGGACTTCCTCATTTTCCTCCATGTCCATAATCACAAAATCAACAGGAAATATGAAGTTATCCACTCTAACTAAAACATCTTCTGCTACTCCATAAGGAATCTTTACAGATCTGTCAGCTAGCTGCAATGTCATTCTTGTAGGCTTTACTTCCAAGTCTCCTATTCTTTTAAGCATAGACAAAGGCATTAGATTTATACTAGCACCCAAATCGAGTAATGTCTTACCTACTTGTAATGTCCCAATTGCGACTGGTATAGTGAAACTGCCAGGATCCTTGGACTTTTGAGGCAATGATTTCTGAATTATAGCGTTGCATCCTGCTTCTAGCTCCACTGTTTCTGTAGTAAGTCTTCTTTTCTTAGTTAACAACTCTTTCATGAATTTTGCATAAGTCGGAATCTGCTCCATAGCTTCCATAAATGGAATATTAATTTGTAAATGCTTGAAAATATCCATAAACCTAGTGAATTGTCTTTCTTTATCTATCTGTGAGGGAA